>LDEE01000107.1:5589-18812 GCA_001021365.1 Stachybotrys chartarum
TGTCTAATGCAACTTTGATTAGATAACTTGTGATAATTTTGCTAGATAGGTTAATTCCATAGATCAAAAAGGAATCTTGGGTAGTTTGTGAAGGAAAGCTCTAGTGGATCTCCAAAATGTGATCCTTCTACCTTCAGCAGCAAGGACCTTGAATTTATACCTTTCCAGCTGCAGTTGCTGTTGGAATCCGCGACTACGTACGAACACGCTTCGGATACGATGTCGCCGCAGAACGAGTATAACCGCGTGAACCAATGCAGCTACTCTTTCATGGGCCTGGAGTCTCCAGATTCAGATGCATATTAGAGGGAGCCCTCCATACCCATGCTTCGAACGACTCGGAAAGCTTATATCCAGGTCGAAAATCGCCCTCCCAGGACTTTTTCTCGTGGAAAACTACCTCGATGCCACAAAAGCGACCCAGATGAACCAGCTCATCTGCTATCTCCAGGCACAGCCACCTAAACCTGCCGAGACTGAGTCGACGCAATTGCGGCGTGAAAAGGTGACAGCTTTCCAGAAAATCGGCCAGGGCACAAGCAGCGGAGTACATGTCCCAGAGACCGTCCTCCCCACGCAGATGACTTTCGTTGATTACGAGGTGCTCAATATTTCTTGGAAGTGAGGGGCCGATCTGTAGGCCCGAACCCGGAGCCATACCGAGTAACAGCGGCAATGCGGCCGTGAAAAAGACGACGGTTGAAAGGGACTCTAACGCTAGAGTGCCGCGCAAGAACGTATGCGGATCTGGACCTGTATGACCCATATGGTCAGGGTGTACCATGTATTTCCCATTGCCAATGGAGCTGACATCAAGCTTGAGGGTAGTCAAAGGGCCTATAGCCATTTTTAGAGCAGCCGACATGGCATCTAGGTCTAGATAGCGCTGCTTGTCGTCAAACGCGGGACACCAAGTGAGGTCATTGAGCGCAGGCAATATGGACAGGAGCGGGCCGGCCTGTGCTTCTCGCAGGCCGCTCAGCGAGAGCCTTCTCAGCCGCTGTGGCGTTGGTGGCTTCTTTCGAGGCCAAGGGAGGATAGCCGAGGCTTTGAACTGCAGATGGAGGCTTCGTAGTTGAGGCAGATAAAGGAAGAATAGTGCTTTTCTTATGCAGCCTTGTTTCATGCATTCAACGTGCACAGCTGAGTAGCTGAAGTTTACGTCTCGGACGGACTGTAGCAGTGGCGTCATAAAACTGTCCTCTTGCGCTCCGATGCCCGACTCTAGCGTCATGCTCAAAATGCTCGGGGTACCGGTGAAAGCCTCCTCGAGTGAGAAGCTCTTCAGACGGGGGAGCAAGCATAGGAAGAGCGAGATGACAGCTTCCTGATCGCCGTTCGCCACCGCACATGCCCACAGCTTGCTGTGTGGCACGTTCGCTTCATCAATAAGTTGATTGACGTGATGCATATCTAGGGACTCTATGGGTGTCGTGTGATTTACGTCCTTGGGCCTCCTGTATGGCGGGGATGGCGGAAAATAGTCCCCACAAGAGATGGACACTTGGTGTATGAGGAGGCCGAGCTCTCGATTCGCCATCAAGCTACGCAGCAGCTTTGAGATGGCCCCGTCAACCAATGGCTTGCGGATCCATCTTAGCCTGACAGTGGCGTATATCAGAGGAAGTGTCAGTGCATGCAGCCACTTGCTGACCAGCAACAGTGATATGCGGTCCTTGCTGCTTAGCACCGTGTCTTTTGCTATACAGACAAGTAGCTCTTTGGGAAGGTGTACAAGCGACACCATCTTGTGAAACGAGCGTTTGTGGACAAGTTGGACGCCGTTTGAATGCAGTAGCATCGACTATCTGAATGTGAGGCGCGCGGGACGACTGGCTTCTGGTCGAAAGCGAGCTGTTTAGATGTTGAGTGAGAGTAGGAGTGAACGATGTTGTCTGACTCTTCATTCAGCAGGCATCCCAGCAGGTTGCTGCCAGTTGCTGCCTGGAGTACCCCTCTCATTTACTTAGCAGACTGAGGTTTCTGGCCAATTAGAGCTATGCAGAGGATAACTTGGGTTTATATCCCACTTTAATCTAGGATATCAGCCAATGAATGCGCGATCGGGAATCAACGTTTAGCGTTTCAGTTCAATTCAGTTCAATTCCTACTCGGTTGTTGCCGCTAGATACATAAGCAGCCATGCCCGGCGAGCGGGGTTGGCGGACAGCCGAAGCTGCGCCCCAGTTCGCCAACGTCAACAGACATTGACCAGCTGTCCCCAATGATCCCGCTTTCTCCTCAGCCTCAATCTACCCGTGGTTGCCGCCCTCGTGCAGAATGTGGTTCTCTACTAGTATACAGTACATTTAGGCTCAGTTGAGGCGGTTATCGTCGCCTCGTATACGGATCTGCGTACCTACAGTCTCCCCCCAGTGCCTGACATCGTCTGGCTATGTTTCGACCCCGAAATGCCCAAGGGTCCCTGTCTGTNTCGCCTCGTATACGGATCTGCGTACCTACAGTCTCCCCCCAGTGCCTGACATCGTCTGGCTATGTTTCGACCCCGAAATGCCCAAGGGTCCCTGTCTGTTGCATGAATCCGACGGCTTTCGCAGCTGCTTTGCGCTCTCCCAATATGTAGACGCAGAGAGTAGTGCTCTGCATCCGCGACCCAAGTTAAGGCCGCCTAGTTGCTCATAGATGTCCGTCGACAGGCCAATGAGATTATGGAGCCGAGGACTGACCACTTCAATCCAATTGTTGAGGTCGTGCAGGCCGAGATCAGCCCCGTAGGCCAGGATTCAACCGGGGCGGTAGCAGGAGGCAATAGGCAAGAACTACATCGAGTTCGTCAACTACAGGCGATACCTAGAGCCGACCGTCCCAAACTACTCGCCTCGGGCTACCATGTACGAGACTGTTCGTGACTACCCCCGGCTGGCACTGCCTTAAGACAGTCCGCGTGATCGGTCGGCCAAAATGTTCGTTGGGTGATTAGAGTTATATCATGCGAAGTTCTGCCTACATATATAAAATTGGCCATCGTGCCACTGTCTTAGAAGACCACATCTCAACCTTCAGCTCCTACTGCCATAACAATGACTTTGCCTATGTTCACTGAAAAGCCCAATCTCAACTCGCCGAGGCCCTCTCTCCTCTATAGTTGGTCACTGTTCATTTATGACTCAGCAGCTATATTGAGTAGATGTCAGGTGACTCGACAGCCATCTCCTCATGATAACCATCACATTGCCTCCATTAGCTCGGACACTTCCGCGGTGCCTCGCGATGGCATAGTCGCCTTCGCAGTATGCCATCTCCATTGGGGCGGCTAGTCTCTCATCAAGGTCCAGGCCACACGACTTATTTAGCCGCAATGAGCTGATCAAACGGGTGAATATTTATGGTGTCTTGGGGCGAGGACACATCTTAAGAGGCTGATCAAGAAATGCCACCCTACTTTACAAATCTAATTTTAAACACCACTTTCGGAGTTGCCGACGGTCCCATACCCCATGATCCACAGGCTCACAAGGCATACTGATCAGCAATTCGGCACGTAGGAAGTGGGGAGTGGTAGGTGGCCATCAGTCATCTAGTTTTACTATTTAAAGGGAGCTTAGGTCCCTCCACTTTGTGTGTTTCCCTTGCCTCCCAGCTCTTCTTGTTCGCTGATCCTTCTAGTTCCGCCAACTTTCTCCTCCTTCGTCGTGCTCCTTTATCAACCCTGCAATCCCCTTAGTACCCACAACGCCCCCAATACCCTGATTATCTATCTCAAACCCAGATCAAGATGGTTACCTTCCAGCCATCGCTAGAGGGAAACCCTGAGGCTGCCAATAGAGTGTTCGTTACAGGTAGCGATTTCGTTAACAATGATTGGAATAAATGCGTTGATGATGACGAAACGGTAAGTATGCCCTTCCAAACCAGAAACCAAGCAATAGACTGAAAATACACAGAACTTCCATCATCGGACAACCGGGCGCGACATGCGGGATACATATGACCCATGCAACTACGAGGACATGGAAAATGAAGACAACAGAGTTGAAGACGAGGAGGCCGACCACATCGAGACCGGAAATGAGTATGACGATACTTGGAACGTCGGCGACTGGATAGACTTCAAGATGGGTCGTGAATCCATTGACGATCAATGCATGGCTTCAACAAAACAAGATCAGGGTCAATCCGAGGTTAACCATTCTACAGTCATTGTTGGCAACTCTCCCTCCTTGGGTGTTTCTGACGTCGCTGGTNGTGTTTCTCTTGCCTCCCAGCTCTTCTTGTCCTCTTGGTCCTTTCAGTTCCACCAACTTTCTCCTCCTTCGTCGTGCTCCTTTATCAACCCTGCAACCCCCTTGGTACCCACAACGCTCCCAATATTCTGGTTATCTATCTCAAACCCAGATCAAGATGGTGACCTTTCAGCCATCGCTAGAGGGAAACCATGAGGCTGCCGATAGAGTGTTCGTTACAGGTGGCGACTTCGTTAGCAATGTTTGGAATAAATGCGTTGATGATAACGGAACGGTAAGTTTGCCCTTCCAAACCAGAAACGAAGCAATAGACTGAATTATACACAGAACTTCCATCATCAGACAGACGGACGCGACATGCGGGATACATATGATCCATGCAATCATGAGGACATGGAAAATGAAGACAACAGAGTTGAGGACGAGGAGGCCGACCACATCAAGACCGGAAATGAGTATGACTATACTTGGAATGTCGAGGATTGGATAGACTTCAAAATGGGTTGTGAATCCATTGATGATCAATCTATGGTTTCAACAAAACAAGATCAGGGTCAATCCGAGGTTAACCATTCTACAGTCATTGTTGGCAACTCTCCCTCCTTGGGTGTTTCTGACGTCGCTGGTAAGCTTGCCAATCTCGAGAAGTTGATGAGCAGTCAATACGACACGATGTTTTCCAAATTGGATAAATTACAGCAAGAACTCATGACCTTGGTCTCGGTTGGTAGGGTTAACATCGGAACGCGCCGAACCAGCCCAAAGATTAGACGGAAGCGGCATGGTTCAGATGGTCGTATCACAAAGAGGCAGAAACCGCGCACTGCCCGTGAGGTCAATTTCAGAGCAACACGGGCGAGGGTAGACTTCGAAGGCTCAACTCTGAATTTTGTTTGGAAACGTGGTTCAAGCGGTCAACATTGCTGGGTGGATAGTACAGAAGGAAATGAGGGCGGGGAAGTTGATGGCGGTTATCTCCTGTGCTGGGGAGACAGCCTATCACTTGAGGTCCGAGCAAACGCTGATAACCATCCCATTGTATTGAAATGGAAAGACGAAAGAAAACTTTTTGAAGGTTTGGATTGCATTGAGGAGAACAGGCGACTTAGAATCAGAGAGGCAGATATGATAGGTTTCCTTACTGGAGAGAGCGGCAAAAATGTTGGTCTGGTGGACTAGGTTGGAATGGAAGACATGTTAATCTAAACAAGAACGCGAGCAAGGTGTAATGCGAGGCCACATCTTTTCTGTACCATACAGTGGTATTAATCTAGCTCAACACAACAGCAAAACCCAAACAACAGCATCTCCCCATACTTGACCATTAACTGAAAACAAAGGCGGTGCATAAGATGTTTCTAGCAGTTTTTTGCAAACAGCATTAGTGCGGTCATCAACCTTATCTTCACAAACTAGGCATGAAACCAAGCCTGCTAATGGTATTCCTGCGACGTTGTTCGCTGCAATGGGGGAATATACCAATGGATTGAATTTTACCTTGTTGATCTGAGGCTCCGTGATTTTATCTAACTGCCAACCACGACGATGGTCTTTTGTCACTTTTTCAAATGCCTTGACTCGGAGTTCCTCTGGGGCGTCGAGTAAGGCTGAGCGGACCAGAGACAAAGAAGCAGCGGAAGTGCAGAAAGGCAATCAAATTTGAACGTAGTGTCGCGCGTTGAAATCAGGAGTCCCAGCATATATGTATCTCATGCTTTCTTGGTTAATAACGTGACAGGTGTGGCTATCTACATTGGATCAGTCTGAACAAGCTGAGATGATTACGGACCCTATGCTATATGATGCTCAAACAGAAATCCCTCGAGCATTGATGGATGTGCAGGGGATTTCTCGCTGCGACTTGAGGACGTAAAAAAACGGACTTTCCCGAGTCACCCAAGCTTAAACTAGACCTTGTTTGTCACACTCCAAGCGGACTACTCGCTGCTCAATTGGGTTGGCAAGGAGCTTCGCGCGGCAGCAGCACAGCTTTGGGCGACGCAAATGCTCTATTGCAGTCCTGTTGTACTGACCCTGTACTATAATGGATCTCGGTCGACGAAAAATGAAAGGCAGTGGTGCTCACGTGATCAATGGCTGTGGAAGGCCATGGAAGATCATCGACAACTGGCTGAGGCAGTGTACGTCTGGCGTTCTATGGAACGCGATATCACGTAATGATCTCAGCTTAACTGTCTACCTGTGAATTGCTTGGATTGCATGATTGGCTACGGGCATGAATGAGACCCAGCAAAACCATCACATGCTGCACGGAAGGCGGCCGGCCGCACTTTCACTTAACCTCCCTTAGCGCTAATGGCTGATTCTGCTTACGTAACACAATCATGTGTCCTATGGACGCGCTCTGCTCTGTACCGTCCTGTTTTCTTCCTTTCACTTGCCGTCCGACGCTTCCCTCGCCATAGGATCACAGGGCTAGATAAATCAACGACTAGACATTACTTAATCCATAGGCTCCATACAAGCCCCGCATACCCATGGTGCTCTATGCAAGCCAGCCTCTCCTTCTTATCATCATCTTCCTTATTGGCCTTGCTGTAATCAGCCCCCTATTTTGGCAACACTCCTGTCCATGGTAAGTTGGGCTTCTTGATTCTACAATAGCACGATCACTTGTTGTGGAAAGTTGATTCTGGTTACCAGCAGGAAAGAAATTTTAGCATAATGGGAAGCGCCAATGCCAAACCATCCCGACAGAAGCAAAAGACCAGAACCAAGCCTGACTCAGTCGTTCAAATTTCTTCAGACCGCCCTAGATGCTATGTTTGTGGTTGTGAACGATCGCCCAGAGTATTCAGATCGGGCCCAGATCAGTTTATATGTTCCGGCCGCAATTGCAGCAGGATCAAGTCTGGGTTAGAGCACTCCTTGAGCCGCCAACCCATTATCCAAATCAACCATTACGAAGACGATATCACGACCGTACGAATCATCCAACCAGGCCAAAACGCTAAACTGTAGAGGAACGTTACGACGCGAAATGTGTGTCAACCTTCCGAAAAGCCTTTGGCCGTCCCAAAGTCGATGAAGGAATACGTCGGGCAAAGTTTGACAGTCGGACGGTCAGAATTGATGGGCGACTCCAAGCATCGCAGATCAGCTATAGAGCCATAGTGGCAGTCGTCGAAGAAGCTCCATCGCTAATCGATGATGTTGGTCTTGAAGCTTTTCGTTTTAAGACAGCCCAAATGTTCCAATTGGTATTCGTTTACTGCTCGATCAGTTCTCATTAACACGCGTAGGCTCAAGGGAATAGCATGCTAGGTACATCTGTCCGAAAAACTACACCTTAGCCATCATGCGGCGGGACATATATTTGGACTTGATTCTTCACTATCTTTATGTACGGGACGGCTTTGTGTACACCCACGAAAGGCTTCGTGTGCAGCTGGCGCCGATACTGATCATCGCTGGCGCCACTGCTACTCGGCCTAATGCACTTATTGGAAACGTCCTATACAAGCATGTTGAGTTTCAGCTTTTCCCTCCATCGCCTGGCGGAACGCGCCCTCGCCTTGGACTCGAGTTTAGTCTGGTCAATGTTAAAAAGTCAGCAGGCTCGTCCAAAATTCTTGTTTTTGGATTCCACGAGGAACATACTCTTCTGCACGACCCGGTACTTCATATGCTAGCTTTAGCATTTGCCGATGGTGCATTTTTGAATGAATTTTCAAGTCCCGAGCAGATCTATGAGATTGAGGTTCCATTACGGTGGAGGAGAGCAACTGCCAAAAATTATGGACAAGGCATAATAGCTATTGAGTGCTCCAAGGGCCCAATTGTATGTTCTACTCCTGAAGGAATTCTGTGTAGTTGAGCAGTGGCTGTCACTTGACATAGATTCTGGTAGAACAGAACATTGCTTTTTTCCCCATTCATCGACCGTTTTCTACACCGTATTAGAAAATTAAGAGCGGTATCAAGTATAACTACGTCTGCGACGTCGAGTGTACACCCTGATGGTGTGTAGTTTGGCAAGTTTGACCAAAAGCATTGCTTACGAAGGCCGAGAACGTTGCTTTAGAATGGTCCGTAGCCCGTCAGAAAAACATGCTGCAACGCTGATTATCGCACTTGGTTACTGATCACACCTGGCTTATACTGGTCTATACCATTGTTTGGATTTATTTCATACATCTAGATATCCTTTTTCTTGATTCCACTACAAACACGTAGATCATTTCTTTCAACGACATTTCTCTCACGATGTCACAACCGCGTATGTCCTACGCCGTGATAACAACCAGTATTCAGACCTGATCCCCTACCTTGCTGCTATCCATGCCCACAGCCTCTACTCTAGCGTCTAGCTCTGTATCTCCAGTTCGCAGCACAGCCACTTATCAGCCGGCGTGTGGCCTTGTGCCAGCGAGAATGACCAGCAAAGTGGACCACCTTAAATGTATGAAGGATTTGGACTATTTCCTCTCTTCTTCCCTTTCTTCTTCCCTCTTTTTTTCTCCGGTCTTCTTCTCATCTCCCCGTCTCTCCTCTTGTTCTCTGCTATCACCTACTTACTCTTTCTGTCAATAGCCGTCTGTCACCCAGTTTAAGTCTTGCTACAAAATGCCGTTTCCGTTACCACAGTCACTATATGCGCAACATGAAGAAGCCCATCATCACTGCGTTCCCATTTAGTTCTGACAATCACACAGCCTGAATTTGTGGGCTAGGGCTTTTTGAGTGGAGTGGAGATACAGTCTGACATTCATATCCTCCAGTTTCTACCGCCGCTGATTTCTCCGCTTAACTAGGCCGATCATCGTTTATGGAATATTGTGCAATGGGTTCGAAACGATCGCACCGAGATGAAGAATCGGACGCGAGCCACCCAATGTGGCCTAAGCGATTCGACATCGCCCCCAATAGCGGCGTGTACACAAACCGCGATGCATCCTCCCCCTCTGCGTATGGAGACTATACAATCGCCTGGATCTGCGCGCTTTCTTTGGAATTATCGGCATCTCGTGCTATGCTAGATGAGGAACACTACCAGTTACCCGCCCATGTGAACGATGAAAATACGTATGTGCTAGGACGCATCGACCAGCATAACGTCGTCATGGTATGCTTGCCCGACTACGGAACTATCAACGCTGCGATCGTCGCGACAAACTTAAAACGAAGTTTTCCGAGTATTCGTGCCACGTTGATGGTCGGTATCCGGACATGCAGATGACCTGGCGCAGTACGTCAAGAACAACCTTTCGATTGAGGACCCCTTGCTCCTTGCGGACTTGCAATCCCGGATCCTAAGTAAGGCCGCCGGTATTTTTTTGTGGATCGTTTTGGTAGTGGATATCCTGAATGAAGAGGAAGACGAAGGCGGTCTTGCTAGTAGAGACAAGCTTTCGAAAATCCCAGCTAGGCTGAGCGACCTATTTAAGAATATCCTGATGCGTGATCAAAAAGCGCCGGGACGATTGCTGCTCTGCGTTCTTTGGATACTATGCACAAAAAAGCCTTTGAGCCCAGCAGAGTTCCGCCATGCTCTCTGGGTGGGCTTGTTGAACCAAAACCCGGAATCGAAGGAACTCCAGGTCGACGCTGAGCTGCCAGATGTCAAGAACATCAATGCATGCGTCAAACTAGTCACGAGCTCCTCGAAAGGTCTCGCTGAAATCACCAAATCCAAACAGCCCACCGTGCAGTTTATTCATGAATCAGTACGAGACTATCTGGTGAGGGAAAAGGGGCTCCAGGACTTGTGGCCTGAACTTGGGTTTGGATGGAAGGGTCGCAGCCACGAAATGCTCAGGCACTGCTGCACTACATATCTAGACCTTCCAGGAGTACAAGCGATCGTTTACGCAGCCGATGGTAGAGACGAACAACGCGTGGTAGCCGAAAAATATCCATTTTTAAAGTATGCCAGCCAGCAGGTCCTCCACCACGCCGATGCCGCTGCGCTCGCGGTGCCCCAAGATGACTTTCTGTCTCAATTCTTTGCCTCGGCTGGGGTCAGCATGATCAATTTCTTCGAGAGGCACAAAACGCGCAGGTATGGCGTTCATGCAACCCCTCTCTATGTCCTTGCGGACAAAGGTCTAGGAAACCTCATTCGCACCCAGTTGAAAAAGGAATCGGCTGCCTACGTTCCCGAACAAAGATATGAGTATCCACTTTTCGCTGCATTAGCCAATGACCACAAGAGTGCAGTGGCTGCACTTTTGGGGTTATCTTCAACTACCTGGGATGGCGTCGATATCATTGACGGTTTCAAGTACAAGCAAGATTTGACAAATTACAAAGGCCGAACGCCGTTGTCCTGGGCTGCACAAGAGGGCAGACTGAGCATTGTGAAGGTGTTAGTCGAAGCAGGGGCGGACGTTAACGAAATTGATAGATATGGCGGTAAACCTCTTTTATTGGCATTGGAATATGATCATACGGCCGTGGCGCGTCTTCTTATTGAGAACGGGGCGAACATCAATATTCAAGATGATAATGGATGCACGGCACTGCTGCGGGCCATACGTGATGGACGCGAGATCATAGCGCGGTTTCTCATTGAGAATGGGGCAAACATCAACGTTCAGGATGATAATGGATGGACGGCATTGATGTGGACTTCACAGAAAGGAGATGGGGCTGTGGCTGAGCTTCTAATTGAAAATGAGGCGGACGTCGATGTTGTGGATAATAATAGACGGACGGCACTCCTATGGGCTTCACAGTACGGGCACAAGACCGTGGCGCGGCTTCTCGTCAAGAATGGGGCGGACGTCAATGCTCAGGATGACAATGGATGGACGGCACTGCTGCGAGCCTTACAGTATGAACATAAGGCCATGGCCACGCTTCTCATCGAGAACGGTGTGGATATCAATTTTCGGGATAGTGATGGATGGACGGCATTAATATGGGCCTTGGAGAGAGGATACAAGGCTGTGGCACGACTTCTCATCGAGAAAGGGGCGGATATTAATGTCCAGGATGATAATGGATGGACAGCACTGATGTGGGCCCTGGAGGAGGGACATGAGCTCGAGGCGCAACTTCTCATCGAAAACGGGGCGGACGTCCATGTTCGTGATAATAATGGACGGACAGCACTGACATGGGCTTCACAAAAAGGATATGAGGCCGTGGCGCAGCTTTTGCGGCATACAATCGGGAAAGCAGCGTGAATTAGAAGAAGTAGGGTCGAGGGTCAGGCGTCTTACATTTCACTTTCTAGCCACTCGTTGCACTGAGCTCTATGGATGAAGTGTATGATGCCTCTTTCTTGCTTCAGGACTACATCCACAAGTTTCACAGTTCAATATGCACTTCCAGTTGAATGCACGCTGCGCGTAGCCAAAGGAACTCATTAGCGATTCCTGGTGTTTCATCAAACCACTACTATGGCTACGTATGGGACTACAGATTGAAGTGATTTAAGGAGAGGACTTCACGTTAACCGTACAACATGAAGATTGAAGTCCGTACTCATCGGAGATTACGCCTATCTGCCACAAACTAGGAACAAAGGCGATGGGTCCAGCCCAGTCTCCATTACTATTTAACCTACATACATACATGTGCGTTCACCCCCAACGCGAAGCGACCACCACCTGGTCGTGTTCATCTCGAATAGAAAGAGTGTCCTCAAAGAAGGTAAACCCATACCATGCTCCTAGTCGTCTGCACAAAGCAAGGAAATCCGTCGAGTCGTACAAGACCTCGCCATTGTCGGACGGTACTGGCTCTTCCAGCCAGCCGGGAAGGAGCAGTCGGAGCCCAAGCCTGTCGCAAAACTGGCTTCCGGCTCTACAGCTGCCCNTCGAGGCGCAACTTCTCATCGAAAACGGGGCGGACGTCCATGTTCGTGATAATAATGGACGGACAGCACTGACATGGGCTTCACAAAAAGGATATGAGGTCGTGGCGCAGCTTTTGCGGCATTCAATCCGGAAAGCAGCGTGAACTTTCTTCTACTGACCAGAGAGGCTCCTCGACTGACACGATCCCAGCATGACCAAAGTTTGGATCTGATGCATTAAGGTTTCTCAGATCAGGCTATTCTTGAAGTCATGCCCTGCAGTATGAAGTCGCTCCGTAGAATTCGATCGACGTTTGCACGCTTCGGAACGACGACCAAGCCCACGAATCGTACTAGCCCGGACCCTTAAGATCATAGCAGATGTGCTTGCCTACCGGCTAGTAGTTAGCCGACTTGAGAGTGCTAAGGGTCATTTTCGTAATGCTAGACTTTATGTAGAACAACCTCTTATCTAGACAGATGGATAGACTACAGTAAGAGGATGATAGAGTAAGGTACTAGGTTTTCAGGTAAACCATTCGTGTTAATGACCCCATTCTCATGCTAATACTCACCTTAAGAATATGCATTCTAGTTCATCGCCTAGATACAGTATTTTCTTTTTTTACATTAACAAATTATTTCATTCGCAGACCAAAACTAGATATGCTAAGTCAAGAATAAAGCGCCTTTAAGCCGTAGAAGTCTGGCGAATTGGGGGAACCGTTTTCGATGAGCAATTTTTCTGTCGATGCGTGGTGGAAGAAAGCGGCTAGTTGCAATGCAGTCAGGCCGCAGTAATCTTCTGCAATGATATTAGCCCTGCCTGTGTTCAGAAGCATGGTGACCAATGCTTGGTGACCGTTCTTAGCAGCCAGATGTAGTGGTGTCCGCCCATCATGATCCCTCGGGTTCATTTCAATTGCATCTATGCTGATAAGCCGTCTGGCCGCTGTTGTATACCCCCGCTGAGCTGCTTGGGAGAGAAGGGTTTGACCTTTCTCGTTGGTGACAGTCAGGTCAGTGATGTATTGAAGTAGGAGGGTAGCAAGTTGTTGACAGCCACTTTCCGCAGCTGCGAAGAAAGCATGACCGTAGTAGCCGCCCTGGGCATTGACATTCGCTCCCTTATCCAAGAGTAGCTCCACAATCCTGTCATGGCCTTCATATGATGCTGCCTGTAGAGCATTGCCGTATTCGCCGCCCTGAGCATTGACATTCGCTCCCTTATCCAAGAGTAGCTCCACAATCTT
>LDEE01000108.1:2715-17486 GCA_001021365.1 Stachybotrys chartarum
TATACGACCTCTAAGCTGTTCGAAGCGGCTGCTAGGCATCAACTTTGAGATAGGGTGCGTTGGATGATAGGCCTCGGGCGTAGGCGTCTTCCAGTAGTCCCGAAAGCAGTCTTATGGATGAATTTCCATGTAAATTAACAGGGCTATCCATACGTGAATCTCCGGTAGGGACACAGCAGCCCAATCCTTAACTACAGCAGCTACAGCAGCCTTATTTGTCTAGTCGAACCAGCGGCTGACAAGGCCCTCCGGAAGGAAGGTCTGCAGCAGCTCTAGGGCTGTAGGCGGCAGCGGCTGCCACCTAGGGTCTTCGTGGGGCATTTCTAAGGGCTCGAACTGTGTGCCGTAGCGAGGCTCGGGGGGTTGGTCGGGCCGATAGGTCGCATCAGCAGGCTGCTCGCGGCGGAAGTTATCTATCACAACATTGATACAATCGTCGGCGCTGTTGAGGAACGCGGGTTGTTGCGGAGGCATCGTGGCCATCGTGATGTCAGGTGTTGAGGCATTGTGGAATTAGATGCATACTAATTTAGGTGNGCTGTTGAGGAACGCGGGTTGTTGCGGAGGCATCGTGGCCATCGTGATGTCAGGTGTTGAGGCATTGTGGAATTAGATGCATACTAATTTAGGTGGGGAGGATTGTCTGTAGCTTGAGGTACCGTCTAGGCTGCGGTGGTGTTGTGGGTCAAAAAAGGCCTTGGAGCCTTACGTGCGTCAAAGGGATACAGCGATTCGAGCGGCCGAAGAAGCAATGGAGTAAAGCGTCACACTGCGTGCGTGATCCTGGATAGGCCATAGCAAGCAAACCGCTCTAACTGGCCGTCTCGCGTAATATGCTGTTTGCGTTCCGGGCACTTTTCCGAGCATTACCATGGAGCGAGAAAATTCTCTCAAGTCATGCCATGGTGGGCCATGCAGTTGATGATGAATCGGCTAAGTTGCCGATCGGCAAAATTTCCAGAATTGACTCGGATGATCCTGCGCTACCTCCATCTCTAATTTGACCGAATAAACTGCCCTAACTGGCTGTCTCGCGTAATATGCTGTTTCCGTTTCGGGTACTTTTCCGAGCATGACCATGGAGCGAGGTTTGGTGACGAAGATGCCTCCCCCGAGGAGCTACGCAAGCAGACTTGATGGGCAGTTGCGGATGCAATTACTAGGTTATAAATATGAAAGTTCGGTATGCTTTTAACAATTCCCGACCGAGCACACAAAATTTGAGCGTGCTCTGGGTTGCGACTTCTGCAACTTCATGAGAGATTAAGAGCCTCCGAGTCACAAGTTTCAAAATGCCGCCATTTCATGTCAGCGCTTGTATCGCTACTGGAGCTGTAGTCTCGCTATGGGGGTAAGACTCTAGTGGCAAATTTACCACATTCCGAAGATGGGAATAACATGACGCTGAATTATTGTTCATATTCAGACTCGACACCGGTAGCATTGGGCCCATCACGGCCATGTCGACGTTCAGAGAATCTTTCGGCGAATTTTCAGCGACAGTTCACGGTGCCATTGTCTCGACTCTGATGATAACCGGAGCCATGAGCGCCCTGCTCGCCGGCGTCTTGGCAGATCAACACGGACGCGTTGCCATAATTTCATCTGGAGCCGCTGTATTTGGACTCGGTGCAGCTATCGAGTGCGGATCTGTACATCTAGCCATGTTCATCGCCGGCCGAGCCGTGAAGGGTCTTGGGACCGGACTATTTGTTAGCACTGTTGCCGTCCAAATCTGCGAAATCAGTCCGGCAAACGTACGCGGCTTCTGGGTTGCATTCTCTCAGTTCATGATCACCCTTGGTCTCGCGACGGGTTATTTCATTTGCTACGGCACGGGACGCATCGCGGAATCCTCGGCGTCGTGGCGTGTTCCCCTGGCCATTGAATCGACTCTTGCTTTCGGTCTTGCTGCGACAACACTATTCGTCCCACCGTCCCCTCGCTGGCTGGTTGCCAAAGGACAGCTTGGCAGAGCTCGCTCGGTGATGTCCCAACTTGGCATCAACGACGAAGAGCAACAAAAGATACTGGCACAAACAGGACAAGCTCCAGTGCACCCCTCAAACATGAGCATGCATGACAACATCCGAGAGATGTTCAAAGATTTCCGGAAAGCTTTTTCATCGCCATTTCGATCTCACACTGCTTTCGGATGTTTTCTCATGGCCGCACAACAATTGTCTGGTATTGATGCCGTGTTGTACTATGCCCCGCTGCTATTTCGACAGGCGGGCTTGGCCTCAGAAGAAGCTACATTCTTGGCGTCCGGAGTCTCAGCGTTAGTTATCATGGTTGTAACCATCCCAGCAACCATATTCGCGGATAGCTGGGGTCGCCGAACCTCTACGTTGGTTGGTGGTGTTGGAATCACCTTCGCAATGTTCCTGATCGGATCCATGTACGCGACTAACCAGGTACATCCTGACACAGGGGCTGGACGATGGGTTGTAATCGTCTCCATCTATATATTCGCTGTCGTATTCAACATGACATGGGCTATATGCATCAAGGCGTTCTTGGTGGAAAGCTTGCCCCACGAAGTGAGGTCGAGCGGCGCCGCGCTGGGGCAGAGCGCCAACTGGATAGCTAATTTCGTTGTGGCCCTGATAACACCGCCCTTTCTGGGTGACTCCATATACGGGCCATACTTTTTCTTTGGTAGCTGCACGTTGGCTTGTGTTCTTGTCTGCGTGGTTTGCATGGCCGAAACGAGGAACCAGACTCTCGAGGCGATCGAAGCAGCATCTCTAGATAGGAAGGTGGGACGGACGACCAGTGGCAGAAGGTGGTGACAGACGATGATGGAGGTTTCGAATATGTCTGAAAACACTCAAATTACGCAGCTCAGCATGTAGGTCTAGGGTTTAAATTATTACAGGGTCAGATGATGGAAGTGGGTGTTCTCGTTAGATGATTGGCAGAAGGCGTTGGGCACTGGGAGAGAACGTCCACCGTTTCTCCGAACTAGTCTACTGAAGCAAAGTTCGTAAGACTTGTATTCAAATTTGAACGAATCCAGAATGCTTCAATGACTCTTGGGCGTATGGCAATAATGGTCATGTACGCGTGGCACAAGTTGATAATGCTTGTCGTCAGTAGATTATCAACTTATAACACTACTCAGTACACTGACAGCCTTTAATCCACTAGGCGAACAGTGTTAGGCTGGCAGAACGTTAGATCGACGACAAGATATTGTTCGTAATGCCCAGCAATTATTCACAGAGGTATCTTTGGCCTCTATTTAAGTGTTTCGAAGTGTCTCCATAACCTTTCCCCTTTTCTCCTGCAGTTCTCAATAGCCTGTTGAGAGAGGTCTTCTGCATGATATGGAAGGCCGACTGTTCTGCAACCTTGCATGAGCCCTTCATCTTAAAGTCAGCAATCCATGCGATTCATCACATCAAGCGAATCGTGGTAAAGCATTGACAGGTAGTGAGTGGTCCTAATTACATTGCCAACCAGGCTTTCTAACCATACGCGTATGGTTTAATTAAACCATATATTACGCATATATTGCCCATACACCTATACCATACGGCCGAAGGCGTAGCGTATGACCATATATGATCATATGCGGGATAAAGTTGGTCCGAGGTCAAAAATGGTCACGTAAGGAAATCGCCGGCGCCACGACACTTGACCATCCGCCTAGTCCTGAAAGGCCTCTCTTCCCCATAGGTCCATAAGGTAGAGAGGATATTTGAATGGCGGGTCGGTTGCTTAAGCTAGGCCTGGGCAACTTGGACCGCTAAGCAATGTCTCCGTCGCTCCGATCCTGGGCAACTATCAAGGTCGCTCAGAGTTACATTGTCAGACTTCAGGTCAAGAGCCAGTCGCTCACTTATAGCAAACAGGCAGTACGATGCTGCCTAGTAGGCAACAGCTGCTGCATTTCGGGCGGCAGCAGTATTCCAGAGCATATAATCTCATACGATCCCACTCATTTAGATAGAATTCAAGAGTTATTCGTTACCCGATTCACTGAGGGAGGTTCTGCCCTTCCGTTTGCCAGCTACTCATCTCAATCCACGCCGTTATGCCGTTGATTGCTTGCGATGGACACCTTCCTCATCCGCACGCCTAGTAACCGCAAGCCCTCCACAGCCGCAACAGTCGAGACGGCTTCTGAGGTACCTGATGGGCAGAGCTTACCCTCCGTTGAATCTTCTACCTCAACAACTCCAAAACGCAAACGTATCACTACGGCCGATGCCACGTGGCAACACACTCGAAAACCTCAAGGATCCGAGCCCGAGCGTGCCGGGCCAAAACAAGACTTAGTGTTCTACTGCAAATACTGCGGCAACCCACCATACTCCACATACGTGTCTACCACATTCCGCAACCAGTCACCCCTTCCAATCGACTGTCCCCCACTTGCATGGTGGCTCCGCGATGAGCAGAAGGAGCGCTTTCCTCGACTATCAAAGATGGCAATAGACATTCTCTCAATACCCGCCATGTCTGCTGACCCCGAGCGTACATTCTCTGGAGCACGGCGTACAATTTCATGAGATCGAATGCTCCTTGGAGCATCGACAATTGAAAAGGGGGAGTGCTTAAAGAGCTGGATTTGCAGCGGCATAACGGCAGGGCTACAAGTAGATGAGGTCGAACAATACGAGTACATGGCCAAGGAGGGAAGCACCAGCGCTCTAGAGGAGGAAATAGGCCCTTGACGTCATTTGCCGTATTGGCAATATATCGTTTAGTTCGCCATACGAGAATACATCATACACCATAAACCATATAGGTCCGTATGGCGTATGGCGTACGGTTAGAAAGCATGTTGCCAACGATACCGGTGGAACAGGGATTCACATCAACTACACTATATTAGCTAGAACTCTTCGCATCTGGTTGCGAGCAATTCAAGAAAGAATGACGATAGTGTGCTACAATATCGACCTGCTACCCAAACTTCGATGAGTTAATCGGTGCTCTCCTCTCCCCACTCGAGTAACAGCCTGTCTCTGTGATATCGAGTCACCCATCCCAAGTCACTCTCGATCGACGAGAGTGACTCAGTAACGACGTGCTGGTCCTGGGGCTTAGAGAAGACCTGCCCAGCAACAAACAGGGGCAGTACTGAATGGATCCGGACAGGACCTGGTGGATTTGCGAGACTGATGCCGCAAATTTCTCGTGCATGCCAAGTTACTCTTTCCTGAACCTGGCGATAGTATCTGAAGCGAGCGGATAATGTGGACCGGATTGCCGTTGATTGCTGAGGCTTGTTGGTGGATAGTAGGATACAACCCATATGATAGCTCTGCATTGTCGCGGCACAGATGGGAAGGTCATACCAGATCTGCTGAAACCCGGTTGGGCCACGATCCGCTGTAAGGGGCACACGTGCGCTTGGTGTAAAGGTCGATGGGAGACTTTCGTTCCACTTGCTGAATTCTGCATCCATGATACCCCACCGTTCGAGTAGCTGATCTTGGGTGATTCCCAGCGGAAATCTCTGCTCGGGTGGTAAGGAGAAGTCCTCTGGGACCAAGGCGTCGCCTGAAGTGAGGAAGTTCACAAGCTTCCCCAAAAGCCAGAGCAGTTCATTGCTCCTCGTGTCTTCTGGAACATCTGTGGATGAGCGATGATGTGTGTTGCCCGAGGGGCTAAATGGAAGGGGTGCCCCATTCACATCGGCAGCAAATCCTGCGTTCTGCCACAGCCCAATATCGTCAAGTTTGAGTCTAGTTTGGGTTTCACTGAGAACTGTTGGACACCGGATAAGCGAGTGTTGGGAGGAGATGGGAACGGCATTGGCGTACAGGAGCATAGGAAGTCACCTCTGACGAGATTCCAGAAGATAGGACCAGTAACAACAGCTTGGGGAAGGGCCACTGGGGAAAAGCCCGTCGATCCGCAGGTAGAATTCAAGATGGGTAGAGCATCCAGATGGGCTCTCCATGACGAGCCGGAAGCATCCATCGATTCAAAGACGCTCAGTATGGCCACGGCGGCAAACATGATAGAAGTCGGACTTGTGTGATTGGAAGGATCTAGATCTAGCTGCACTACGTCGGTGGCCGACTTCAGTAGTCCAATTGTTAGGTTGTAGTACTTGATTGCCTGACAGTGCCAGTCTATTCCAGGCTCGTTGATTGAAGGCCAAACCCGGCCGTGCCATGGGGAAGGGCTTCGCGAGGGCGTTCCGAGGAGTGACATGTGTTTTGCTGCGAAAGCACATACGGCGAATTTGAGCAACGGCTTGGTGGCAGCTAGTACTGGAACCTTTGATGAGAAGAAGGCGCTTGTGTCGAAGGTATCCATCCTGCTGCCATGTTAAATACCTTCAATCCTACGGCCGAGACTAGCAGTGGTTCGGCTCACCATTGACCGGGTCCTTCTTTGTAGTGTCTCATCAATTGCAGCTCCAAGACTGCAACGTCGACGTACGGCTCTGGTTTCGAGGTTGCCATGGCTATGCCAGCAGCGTCGGCCGCAGTTGATACTGCCGGCATGACATCGCCAGGCTGCGCAGCATCGGTGGCGGATGTTTCCACGTCATTCAGGAATTGAGCTTCGTGCTCTGCCGGTGGCCCTTCTTCTGGCGTGTCAAGTTCGTAAGGGTTCTCGATGTGGACAAAGACAACTTGCTGGACTCAGCACTGCATCATCAGAAGCAGTAGACGGATGGCAAGACAGGGGCAGAGAAGAACGTACGGTCGGTGGGCACGTCAAGCCAAACTGTGTCTTGTCCAAAGGGCCTACCATCCTGCCCTGCCAACCCTCTCGTCTTATTGCCTCTGCGCGCGGATTGAGATGGGAGGTTGCGGAAGGCTGAGTTCTCGGGATAGAGGCATTGGCGCGAAGCCTTGTTGCACCGCCCGCATGCAGGTTTCACCTGGTCACATCTCAACTTCCGAGTTCTGCAAGGTGAGCTGTTACACGTGGTGTTAGCTGTAACAGTGGCTCGTGGCCGGGGACTTGGTGACTCACCAGCCAAAGTGTGATCTCATGCTGAGCCAAGTGAGAGAAAGTGTGTGAGAGAGGGTGGGGGACGGACGGGGGCGGGCAGACCATTTGATGACTGTACCTCCGCTAAGGGCTTTCAACCCCACTGCATCATTCATGTACGCTGAGTCGGATAAGCTAGACAACCCTCTAGTAGAAATTATTCCTTGGCACTCGCTGCTAGCGTTTTGCTAGGGAAAATTCCGTTGCAGGCCAAAAATAGCAGTAATTCCAGCTGTCGACCTAGCGCGGCCCTAACAGCTGTCACAAGCAAAGGGATTCTGAGCGTTGATCTTTCTTTGCGATGCTTGCCCCGACGACATTGAGCTTCGCAAGCTCTTGACTTCGCCTTCGGCGCTTTCTCCTTTGTGATGCTTCTAGCTCTTTTGAGCTCGGCATTCTGGGCTCTGGGCCCTCGACTTCATTTGCAGCTCTACGCTACTCCGACCGATCGACCGACCTCTGCACCTTTGGCTGCCCAGACGACACTCGCAGCATCCTGCTACTTGGCACTCCGAATATTGCTGCCCCTGGACTTTTCGGGCTATCACGCTTCGACGACGTCCTTCTGCAGCCTCAGCTGCTTAACTTCCCGGACCACCGTGTCCTCTCCCTTACCGGCAGCTTCACGTTGCTTTGACCGACCTTTGTAGCTTCGGCTGCCCAGACATTACCGGCAACCACCGACTGCCCGACCTCTTAGGCCCTCGACGTTCCCGGCGTACGGGGCCTCAATACTCCTGCCTTTCGTAGCCACAGCTACGTGGCTGGTTTCTGCAGTTGCATACTGCCCAGATAGCTTCTTTCTTCCGCAGCTTCGGCTGCCGCCTGGAATGCTAACGGGCCCCGACAATTCGTCTCACTACCTCAAGACAACACAGACACAAACCGCTGGGTCAAAATGGTACAGAGCTTGCCTGGATGCAGTGCAAAGCCCTCGGTCTTCGTGTCCCATACCATGGTAAAGTGACCCAGTTATTCGCCTCCCCGTTGAAATGGGCCAACTACACCTGTTCACTGTCCTTTTCGAGTGCCCCCGGGGAAAGATCGGCCGATAATCGCTCTTCCAGACTTCCAAGAGTGCTTCGACATGCCATGTGATACTGGCTCGACATGGCCGATCTGAAGGACGACTTCAAAGACTCGATTGACCTCGGCCGTCTCGATGCGGGCTGGAATATACCCGCGGAATGGATTTCATGGAATTCGAATCTCCAAGAACTACAGGCGCGCGCAAACAAAGCACCACTGTTTCTCCGAGAGCTGCTTCGAGGTGTAGGGGAGGATGAGCATATTGATGTCGTAACACGATGCTTTCTTGCATTTCCTAACGGGCGACTACTATGGCATCGAGCCGGGCCGAGGGTAAGATGGGGACCCAATATCCAAAGGAACAAGGCATTGGCGTTTCGAGCAGCTACGGGCTGGGAAAACAGAGTTCCGCCTCCTACCTCCTCCATTGCACCTACACGGACGCATCCGAGGTATCATTGATAGAAACAGATGAAAGTTTGGAACGTAGAAATGGCGACTGCCCTCGACCAGTCGACAAGGTCAACTGAAGCTCGGTGGGAAGTTCTTTGGGCAATTGGAGACATTCTTAACACCCGAAACTCTTAGTAGGTGAACATGAAGGTGAGATTCCAGAGTTTCTTGAAGTTCATTAACGTACATGGCAAGCGAGTGCCCCACGCTAACATTTCTGAGTGGATGTACACGCGATAGATGAATCACCAATTTGTCCTTGTAGGTCCAAGTGTGGGATTTCCTGCAGACCTTGTACCTATCTGGCTGCCTTGTAAATTAGGTGTGTGGCTGATATCGCATTGATCCGGGTGGGTACCTCACTCAAAGTGCACCACCTATCTCGGAAAAGTAGCCATCTTAGAGCCCGCATAAGTTTCCCGTTTGCTCCAAGCTAGTGGGTCAAATTTTGTGGAAAACTTGATTCGCTCCAGTATACTTAGCTCATGACGCCAAAAAAGGGTTCATCGTCACCCTGCGTTTCTGGAAACATTGCCCGTCAAGCCTCGCTTGTCTTGCTTCGGTGCCAAATGTGACACATTTCCTTACAACAACCATGTCACTCACTATCTAGATCACCCCAAACCTGCTCGGTTTCGCATGAATCAAAATGGCAATTCTGCCGAGGAGCTGATCAGACGACGTGATGCATTTTCTTGTGCATGCACCATAAAATCAGGCGATCCTGCCACGCATTCGACTCCACGCCGGACAAAGCGCTCTTCATGACTTCAACCTTCAATCATCAACGCCTTCGGGGCAGGGTCTGCATTGTGACCGGTTCATCTTCTGGTCTGGGACGGGCTGTTTCCCTCGCGTATGCTCGCGAGGGAGCGCTGCTCGTCTGCGTCGACCTGAAACCGGGAGCACGTGCCGAGGTGGCATCGGAATGCCAGGTCGATACAGACGAGCTGATAAGACGGGAGAAGGGCAAGGCCCTTTTTGTCAAAGCAGACTTGAGCAAGTCTGAGGACGTCGAGGCTATGGTGAAGCTAGCCGTTGAAGAGTACGGGCGGCTTGATGTGTAAGTGTTGGTCATGTGCCCCTCCTCGTTGACCATACTGAACATGTTGAAGCCTGGTCAACAACGCGGGGATTTCAATTGAAGCCAACCATGCCCCCCTAAGACTCCACGAAACTCCTGACGATACCTGGGACATCACAATGGCGGTTAATGCCAGATCTGTATTTCTCGTATCCAAACACGTCATCAACCAAATGCTTCTTCAGGACACCACTAGCACAGCGGATAGAGGTTGGATTATCAACATATCTTCCATCTTTGGCCTCATTGGTGGTCGCTATAACTGTGGGTGTCGACCATTCGGTGGGGGTATTCTCTGACTGACAAGACAGGTTCATACGCCGCCTCGAAATCGGCTGTATCCAACTTGACACGCCAGATGGCTCTAGACTACGCCAGGGACAGGATCCACTGCAACGCTATATGTCCAGGCTGTACGTCTCCAGTCTCACTTTTGTAGATTCAAGACCACTAACTTGGCCACAGACACGCATACAGCCATTTTCAAGAATACCGTGGCCCACCTAGATGACATTGCGGGTATCAATGAGCGTCACCCTCTTCATGGCGTTGGGGTGCCAGAGGACATTGTTGGAGCAGCTATTTTTCTGGCAAGCCCTGAAGCTAGATGGATAACCGGTGTTTGTTTACCAGTGGACGGCGGCTACACTGCTCAGTGATGGATTTGTGTTTCGTTGCTAGGGTTGGTCAAGGGAAGGAGAGATATGAAGGGGTCCTAAGGTGGATGGTGATGGTGAATCCTCGGATGTCCATCGCATAGGGTACCAGAATTAAGACTTCCGTATGCGGGATACCAACACTCTTGTCTACGGGAGCCCATAGACGCACCACCGTTGCACTAATGAGGGGAGATAATGTCTTAATGGCCAACAACGCGTTCTAAAAACCCGACAGCCATCGATGAGCTACCCAACTTGTTTTGAGCGACCTCTTGGGTAGGCTCACATCAGATGCATGTACCATCATTACGAACAGTATTGGGTTGCCACTCACTCTTTTCTTGCGCACACGGCACTCGAGGCAGGCCTCTTTAATGACCTCACTTTTCTTACCCAGTATCATCGTCTCGCCCAGCGCGTGTTTCGCGCTCTCGCCGCCGTTCAAGGGTACCTCGTGGCGATGGAGGGCCGGGAGCAACGTACGAAAGTTTTTCGACATGGCCTCTAGCCTTCTGAACTCTTCACCTTGGAGGAAAAGCCAGTCGCAATTTGAAGAAAATAGCCTCGATGTTCGTTCTAGAACGAGCGCCTAAGGTCTGGAAGTATGAAACAGAGGTGTCGGGCTTTGGAACAGTGAGGATGAAATATGTGGTACACTTCGAATAGACCCGCAACAGACTCAGATATCCGGCAGTAGTGCCACATCTATCGGGCCGATATGTGATGAGGAATGTATCTGATCTGGTAACGAAGACGCGCCTGATTTTCGCATTTGCAGCCGCTTGTATCTGTCTGCTTTGGCCCAGAAGTATGCATCAGTTTAAGGAACTTGTCTATTTTTAAACGAAAAGAAAGAATTCCTCCGCATTTGACGATCTGAAAGACTCGTGCCCTGGTGAGGCTTCCGACGATCAAAGGTACGTCCATGTAGTTGTGGCTTTGCTACAGGGAAATAAGTAAGAACATGGCTGAACTCTGGTGCAGTATGGATAAAATACCTTTGTCGTATGCTGATTACTTTAAGATATATGTTTCATATAGCCCTTTGCAGGGTGAGTATATAGCTATGAGGCGCAAGCACTCACGCTGTTGCGAAGAGATGGGGCTTCTACTGAGACAAATACGGCCAACAGGAATCTCATGAAACACCATCATTGGAACCCGGCGTGTTCCACGGCACGTCTTGCCGCACTGAACTATAGCCCCTTGATTTTTCCAACGTTTGGAAACTTTAACTTGCGCCCGGCCTCCAGTCATTATACGACATCCGGTTTCCAAGCTCTCACTTTCTTACGCACCCCTCTTCACACTATATTTGAGTTCATTAGCCACGCAATCTATGTTTACAATGTCTAGTCATGTGTCTCACGAACTCGGTAAACGTTACACCATCAAGGAGCCCTGCAGTGTTCCTGAAGAGTTCACCTACACGGCCGAGCAGTGTCCTACATTTGAGGAGGAAGTACCCTCTACATGTCAAGAAGAGGCTGTGTGTAATCCCCCATCCGTAGAATGGTATGCTATAGAGGCCTCAACCCCAGCTACCGAACCCAAATTTGAACAAAAGGTACCTAGCAGGCCCAAATCAGACATAAGCAAACCCAAAGCCTTTCACCAGCACTATCCCCAAGACTACTCGGCGATACTTCATCCCGACACTTCCCGACAAACACTGCGCAAATACCTAGTACAACCATCCAGTCGGCCTATCGTATACGATGCGGCCATCGGTCGGAAACGTATTCAAGCATTCCTCGACGGAAACATTAGCCAGCACTACAAACTCCAGGCACCCGTCCTAGACGCTAAGGACGTGCTGAAAACGGCCGTCAAGATGCATTATACAGACAACTCGTTCATCATAAGACACTATATGCTACACGACTTCTTCTATAACCCCGAGAACACCGGAGGGCTTGATGAACCCATCACCGCACTCGTCCGACATGTCACCGTTATCATCACAACCGAATTACGCAGATGGTCCGATGAAGAATGTGAAGACATGTTGAAGCAACTTCGCATTTTGATGGAATGCACCGACGCGGCCAGTATCACAATCGAGCTTGCTGGCTATGGCGATGGTGCCGGCATTGATTGGCCAACGCAGGAAGCTATTCGAGTAATTGCGCCTGTCGTCAAGGACTTGATAGCCAAATTCAAAGACCGCTTCATCATAAACAAAGTCCTCTTGCGCGATACTGCAGCCAGGGATAAGCCTAGTCGTGAGGTTATGAATATTACCTCATACTGGTCGCTGAGACCAGCTAGGACCGGTTTCGAAGAGTTAATGAAGATACAGCTACATTTCTGGACAATGCCTAGCATAAACCTATCCCGTTAACTTCGGTTCAGCTCAGTTCTATTCCTGATATGCTGGATAGTGGTTGTTTACGTTTAGAGCAGGATTGGCAAGGAGGTGCAAATTTCGCTCATGGGATGACTAGTCTGATGACCCATCTGTACGACCTGTAGACACTAGTAGCTCAGCACGTCCTGTGCCCCTATAGGGGACCTGAGCAGCCTGAAGGCCGCTGGACGGAATATACATGAATCAATCAACTCAGTTCTATTTCTACTGGGTTCTAGGGTACCCCATAGGTTCACGTCTAGGCTCGAGGTTACTTGCTCACCCGTATGCAGGAGCCGATAGATAATTTTTACGTTTGGGTAGACTGTGCCTCGTAGGAACACAACGCAAAACCAATGTCGGCTCTAGCAGTGGCTTTTTAGAGTTAGTTTTGCAACAGTCACCCCTATGGCTTGCCATACACACCCGACTCCCTTTATATTTAGTCGATGGTCATCCCAGGGCTACCTACTCCCAGCAGATTTCGCTTTTCGAGAAGTTGATGAGCAGTCAATACGACATGATATCAAAGATCACATTCGGGAATGACGACAAGGAGATCTCCAAGAGCGAAAAATTGATGAAATCCTAGAAGGCTTTTAACTATAGTTCAAGAAGTATTCACAGTCATACATAGGTTTAGACTTGATCGTCATCTGAATTTTCACTTTGATACAATAGGTCATGACGAATGCGGCTCTGATACAGAGTTCGCGCCGTATTCCCTAGCCGGACAATACAAGACTATACGGGCTATTTGCCTAGTGTGAATGTACCNATAGGTCATGACGAATGCGGCTCTGATACAGAGTTCGCGCCGTATTCCCTAGCCGGACAATACAAGACTATACGGGCTATTTGCCTAGTGTGAATGTACCAGGCCGTCCGCACAGATCGAATTTGCGTCTTGTTGATCAGGCCCTTAGTTGATTGCAGTGGTGGGATACACTACAAAATTGAATACTAGTCGTGTCCAATCGAATCAATAATGGAAACAAAACTAGGCCACAACCAGTTGTGATTTTTGGATAAGCCAGGAGGGGAAGGGTTCAAGTCAATACCCTAGCAAGCCATATGCGTAAGTGGAATGACTGATTACCTGCGATATCCGGCCTAAGACATTTCAGCTGATCCTCTTGGGCATTTATGAAGTATTGTTTGTGACTCTGCAGCCACAGCGCTCGCCAAGGAAACAGCAGGGCGCTATCTCAAGCAATATGACTCCAATTATTCACACGTCTAACCCCTTTGGGCTAGTGTAGACAGGGATACCCAAGTCTCTAATTTCTGTTATCAGCGATCTTCTTGACTAGGACGGAAGAATGCCAAGAACCAATTGGCATCGATGGAGCTACGTGCCAATGCGGGTCTCAGGTTCCATACTCAACCAGCAACCATGTTTAGACCCGCGGCTGATACCTGAGGGCGCGAGGATGGTTGGGGTGGGGGAGCTAAGGCGGCGGGACTTCCTTTTGGACGAGCATTTCTAGGAGGCTCTAGCCTTCGACTGTTGGGCGTTTTTTTCGAGACACGCAGAGGATAACCGGCTCGTAAAGCCCAGTTGCTTCTTCCATCCCTGTTAACTTTGCTTTTCAGATACGGCTTCTTTTTTCTTCTTTTTCAAATGCATATTTCCCGCCCGCAGTAGGCGGTCTGCCTACATGCGACTAGGAGGTATTGAGAGCGAACAGCTGGCATGATGACGTTATTGCGGTGGACGGGACCCCGCTACTCCATTGCTGCCGAAACAACTTGTCTGGACGTTCACTTTTTCGCCTATGATTTATCTTAACAAATAAGAATCTAACAGTTAGAGCTATGATCATACCCGTCGGCCCAAATCAATCAGTACTGGCTGACGATGAATAGCCAGCGAACAAATGCGCGGCAGCGACGGGCAAAACACCACGCATGTCTGCCGTGTCGGCAAAAACGAGTAAAGTGAGAATTTCTTCAAGAGGCAATTCAAGCTAGAGACTGACTTTCGGGTCTCACGACAAGGGTATCTGTCATTCGACTGTTTTCCATCAATCTCCAAGATCTTCCAACTCTTTTGTCTATTAACACATCTGCACTGCTGCAGTGCAACGGTCGACTGCCCTGCCACCGATGTGATTCCCAAAAGGAGGAGTGCAGCTACCAAGATCGCGTATGGCGCACAAAGAACGATTTACGGGCTGAGATTGCAAAACTCCAGGATGTCACGTCCCAGGTGCTGTCCCTCGTC
>LDEE01000011.1:7724-524935 GCA_001021365.1 Stachybotrys chartarum
GGATTTCAAGTCGACACTGATAACACGCAGGAAATTATCAGAAGATGAGACAGTCGTGGAAATCGCTTACCGAGGCGAGGGTGAGGATGAGCCCAAAGAACATCCCACCGTCTATAAAGTCCGACTTAAGCTTACCAATACTCTATCCATGAGTGAACTCACCGAGTACCTCACGGGTTCCAACGCCACGGCCCATTATGCAGACCAGTTCTCCATGATTCAGGCCCTCAATATCCTCTTGGGGCACTACTCCAAGGAACATGGAAGTCTCGCCAAGATTGGCACGTCGAAGATATTCTCGCTTGGTCAGGGTGTGGACAGGCTTGACCTCACCCACGGCTTGGAAGCAATCCGCGGCTTCTACACAAGTGTCCGCGCGGCGACTGGCCGGATCCTGGTCAACGTCAATGTCAGCAATGCCGCATTCTACAAGGCCGGACCCTTGGATGGCTTGATGATGGCGTTTCAGTCCGGGAACAAGTTTTCTCTCGAGAAGTTCTTGAAGAAAGTTCGTGTTCAAACTACCCATCTAAAAGAACGTAAAAACAAGAAGGGAGAGGTCATTCCGCGGATCAAGACCATCTTTGCACTTGCGTATCCGAGTGACGGCCAGCGCCTCGAACATCCTCCCAAGATATCGGGCTATGGAGCTGGGCCGAAGGAGGTTTCGTTCTGGATGGAAAGCCAGGCCAATGTTCAAGCTCCCAAAGCTGCTCCAGGCAAGGGGAAGAAGGCGTCTGGGAAAGCGCCCGCAGCGTCGACCGGAGGGGGCTACATCACCGTGTACGACTTTTTTGTCAAGAGTAAGTGCGGTCCTTGCTTGGAGGGTCTCCATTGCTTGAGCTAATATCTGTCGTCAGCATATGGTATGCACATTCAACGCACTGACCTCCCCGTCGTCAATGTTGGAACCAGGGAGTCCCCCACCTACCTCCCGCCTGAAGTCTGCAAGGTCGTGCCAGGCCAAGCAGCTAAAGCAAAACTTAACCCGGCCCAGACGCAAGCCATGATTCGCTTCGCGGTACGCAAACCCGCAGACAACGCGAGGTCCATTGTCGCGCAGGGTCTCCAAGCATCCGGGCTGGACCCCGAGACGAACGCCATACTTGTGAGTTTTCCTACCAATCACGGTGTTGTAATATTCTTGCTGACTTGGATCTAGGGTCAATTCGACATTTCTTTATCATCGGCCTTGATTACTGTCCCTGGCCGTGTCCTGAATCCGCCCAAGATCACGTATCGCAAGACTCCTGCGCAGGTTCGCTTCGGAAGCTGGAACATGGTCGACATCAAGTTCGACAAGGCCAGCAAGCTTGCAAACTGGTCCTACCTGCTTCTGTCACTACCGCACTATCAGGATGCATTCGACCCAAACAGCATGGTCCATACCATCAAAACGTTCGGGCAAGCGCTCATGGCCGTTGGTATCGCCGTCGCTGCTCCATTACAAGGGCAGAGGCTCCTCTTAAGAGATGAGGATGATGCCGAGTTGGAGACAAGGTTGAGAGGGGCGGCGGCTAAGCTCAAGTTGCTTCTCATTATCTTGCCAGACACCAATATCCCGCTATACAACCGCATCAAGC
Source organism: Stachybotrys chartarum (assembly GCA_001021365.1). Classification (NCBI taxonomy): domain Eukaryota; kingdom Fungi; phylum Ascomycota; class Sordariomycetes; order Hypocreales; family Stachybotryaceae; genus Stachybotrys; species Stachybotrys chartarum. The sequence goes on from LDEE01000011.1 coordinate 9,308, forward strand.
GTCTTGGTGATGTCAAGTACGGTATTCATACCATTTGCACTGTTGGACATAAGCTTGCCAGGGAAAGAGGCCAAGATCAGTACATGGCCAACGTCGCACTGAAGTTCAATCTGAAGCTGGGAGGGAATAACCAGCTTGTAGATGAAGCACGCCTCGGCATTATTCGCGAGGATAAGACAATGGTCGTGGGTATCGATGTGACACACCCGTCACCGGGGTCAGGCTCCAGAGCACCAAGCATAGCTGGGATGGTGGCCAGTGTCGATAAAACCCTTGGCCAATGGCCTGCCACCCTACGAATCCAATCGGAAGCACGGAAAGAGATGGTCTCGGATCTGGAAGACATGCTCCGCACGCGGCTGGAACTATGGAAGACGAAAGGAGGCCATAATGAATATCCAGAGAACATCCTGGTGTACCGCGACGGCGTGTCGGAGGGCCAATACCAAACAGTCCTAGACGAAGAACTACCCCTGCTGCGTAAAGCATGCCAGAAAGCATACTTACCCACAGACCAAAAAAAGGGTCTTCCTCGCTTCACCATTATCATTGTCGGAAAGCGTCATCACACGCGTTTCTATCCAACTCAAGAAGCAGACGGCGACCGCTCTTCGAATCCCAAGCCAGGAACCGTCGTCGACCGCAACATCACAGAGGCGCGCAACTGGGACTTCTACCTGCAGGCCCATGCCGCCATCCAAGGCACCGCACGCCCCGCGCACTACTTTGTGCTCATCGACGAAATCTTCCGTCAGCGGTATAGAACGTTACCGCCAGCGTACGCTAACGTGGCAGATGTCGTGGAGGACTTGACGCAGGCGCTGTGCTACACGTTTGGACGGGCGACAAAGGCCGTTAGCATCTGTACGCCGGCGTACTATGCTGATATCTTGTGCGAGAGGGCGAGATGCTATCTGAGCAACGTCTTCGATACACCAGCGCAGTCAGTTGCGGCGTCGGTGGCGGAGAGTGAGGCTGGGGCTGGAGCATCGCAGGACGATTTAAGGGTCCACAACAACCTCAAGGATACGATGTTTTACATTTGATGAATTGGTTTTATGGGATATGATGAACCTGAGCGCCTCACTTTCGGGGGCACTTATTCTACTCTTTGTCTGTTTGTCTTTCCCAACGTAAGTTGTTCTCAACTCGTGGTCAGCTACTGTAGATGATGTTTCTCCTACGTAGGACTTCATCTCCATATTTTTACACATTGATAACCGATACTCCGTATTAAACCAGTTCCCTATATCTAAAATCCGTGTTAACGATGGCTTCGGCTATAATCATACTAAAAGACGGCTTCGGCTTATCGGGTATGGTTAAACCACTCTCAGGCATAGTCGATATTGATAAGTTACAGACTATAGCTACGAAAGACCAGGCATCGAGGGAAAAGGCTGGGCAGGTGGTGGATTCTGGTTTACTCCTTATTTTCATTCAATCCCACCTACTCCTTATTCAACCTCTTCGTCTTAAAACTCCATTGTACTCACGAGACCTAAATTCCCTATTGCTCATATCTAGTTCGTGGGTTCATGAGGCTGAATCAAAGCCAACTCTTAGTCCATCCATTGCCAAATTACCTATATCTTTTACTTGAACAGTGTCTATAATATCTACGGAATTAGTCCCTCCCCGGGGTTAACCTCTGGTCTTGATACCTGCTGTACGGTTTGTCGAGTTCTCTAGCTGTCCCAACCTAAAAGCCTCTGTCGCAGGAGTCTCTAAGTTATCGGTTCGTGGAGTGCTCCTATATAGTCGTCAACTCATGCAGCGTCCGCCATGAACTAAATGTATTAGGCCGCTAACGCCAATGAAAAGAGATTTGGGAGATGACAACGATTCCATATGGGCCAGATTGATGACCAAATCAAAGGTTAGGTGTAGGAGCGGGGCAATCAGCCCGCAAAATGAACCCCGTCAACTACCGTCATGTGCCACAGATGGAAAAGGATCTCAGCGTGAAAAGCGTCGAAGGCATTCAGAAACGATTCAACCTCGTGACAAGACGAGCCTTACATTTCAACTATCTACCTATTTACCATAAAGGAATGGATTTGGTGTTCTTTATGCTGGGTTGTATGTGCCTTTTGAGATTTGCCTCACGTGATGTGCCATCCCAAGCCGTCTTGTAATGGCACCCAGGATAGATGCAATACCATCTTAGTGTCCCGTGGCATTCGCGCTTGTGGCGTTTGAGGCCTTTTGCCATTGTAAAACTCGTGTTACAATTCGGTACATCACACTTGGTTGAACAAGACGCAAGAAGAACACTAGGAGAAATCTTGCTTTGGATGATTCTATTGTGTTTTCATAAAGCAGGCAAATAACTGGCCCAACAGGATACCAACAACAGCCGTCATTGGCCCTGGAAGATGAACTCTCTATAATAGCATCGAGAACCGAATCTTTGAAATCTCCATCTTGCAGAAAATCGCCCAGTACATAGGATTTGGCGAGCTGTAAGTATTCGGCATTTCCTTCTTGTCCGGCACCATCAATTCGTGCCGGAAGGGTACCTCAATATAGTCAGTGAACATATGTTCTGAATATTTCGGGGTCGTCGCTTTTCAGTTCAACTGCGAGAGCCCGTGATTCTTTCCAATCTCCGCTCATCAGTTTCGCGAAAAATCTGAACTTGCACAAGCAAAGCTTTCATGCAAGCTAAATGTGACGGGTTGCTCCACCCCCACGATCGCTTGGATGGATCGGCCTCCCGAACTATGGAACGTCAGGTAGTACTTATAATTTGCTAGAAAGAACTTACTCGAAGCACTCATCCTTTTCAATCCTAATCTTAGTTAATACCATCTTTTCAAGGCAAAGGCTGGTTTCTGGTGAGTTGTAGCAGACGACCGTAATTAGATACTGTATATTGTATCGTGCAAGATCACGATCATCGTAGTGGAAAGAAATAAGTTTTATGTACTGTGAGATCCCGATTATGAAACAGACATCCTATCAGCGATTGTATGCACTGTGTCACAGCTGCTACGCTGGTGACCCTGCCTGTTCTGCCGTTCTACCTGAATAGCTTATGTATGAGAATGCAGTGTGAAGTCCGGGACTTGACATCCTAGTCTTTTTCGTATAACGCAGCGGATAACCCTTGAATGCATCCAAGGATCCCCATCTGTGACACGGAGCAGCTGCTACGCTCAGCCACGCAAATGGCCCAACTGCTTCGGAATCAGCTCGGCGACCAGAGTCATTGGGGAAAGATTAAGCTGCAGGAACTTCAAAAGAAGCTCTCGGAGTCAGGGTACGAAACAGCAGACGCTTTCTCGACTTTATCGCCACCATTGGCCAGTGAAGTCTACAGTACACTAAAGAACGTTGGCAGAGTCGAAGGTGGGGAACGTGTGCTCGGGAAGAGCTTTTCAATCAATATCATTTTGTTCATGGAGGCGGTCCGAAGGAGGCGCAAGCAAACCGGAAAAGTTTTTTTTTTTTTGCGGACGAAACAGAGGAAGGCCAACATATTATAATCAAACATATAGGTTCATACTCTAAGTATTATATCTGGTCACCAGAGGAACCACGATTAAGGCATGGTATAGGTGGTCGAAACTTTTAGTAGGAGGTTAAGGCTAGGGGCCAAGAGATCAAATTCAGGGTACAACAAAGTCGTTCCATCATCAGCTTTTGCGCTATGATCAGCCGCAAGGGGATTATTCATGGCGAAGGCAGGCGTTGGGAGAGTAGCAGGAGAGGAAGGGGACCGGCGACTACGAAAAAGATAGACGATACGGCAGCGAACCGCCCTCGCTGGTTGGCACGACCCGGGGAACTACAGCAGCAGCCTATTGGCGCTCATCTGGATGGCCCAGCTAATGCTCTTCGACGCGAGCAGCAGGAGGAAGACGAGAAGCGGATCCCGGCCACGCTCAGGAGGCTGTGCAGGAAGTTCATGCTCCAGAAGGGCGAGACAGCATTCGGGCACATCCCGCAGTGGCGGCTATACCTGACGACGGTCGCGAGGTCGGCCATTACACGGCGTCAGGCACGCTGAACAGCCAAGAAATCACATACCAGGGTACAATACTACGGATCATGACCCACATCCCGCAGCTGATCCTACGCGAGTACACGCGGGCACGCGACCTGCTATACGAAACCCTGCTGTTCGGAGCATGGGGCTTGGCCATGGTCGAGGCATGCTTTACAAGCTACAGCCTCATTGAGATTAAGCCTATTGAGCGGGGGACACCGTTCGTAATTCCTCGTACGGTGTTCTAGCACGAGGACAACATCATGAATATAGTTGACAACATCTCACGGCTGTATATTTGCACTCAATTACGCTAAGCTAGTTTCGGTTTCAACGATTGATTGAGATCACTCACTCTCTGTAGTGTCCTGCGCATCTGCCAAACGGGCTCGTGGTGCACTTTCGATGGTTATTTGCCATCTCTTAGTTTGGCTGTAGTTCTTGTTTTGCTCCTGCACCCTGGAACTGTCCTGACCTTCTGCGATCACTTGTGCAGAAACCGCCAATTTAGCAAATTCTCGAGTGCGTGCTAGATCGCTGTGCAAAACTGCCACTTGGAAACCGTTATAGTATGCCTCGGCATTGACGGGCACATGCATGAGTTGTTGCTGTATTACATCTTTCGTAGTCATTGAAGCACCTGAATCATTCTCGTTTCCACAGCAATATAATACCCATGTTTATTTTGTCTCGGTTCGGTATCATGTCCCGGTACTGTCTTAGAGAATGCATGTATTTAATGATAGAAGGGCAGGATGGAAGTCCAAGGCAGCAGCCATTGGCAAGGATAGTTCTAGGGATGCAGGGATCAACAAAAGAAATAAGTTGCGTACGGCAGCCGACACAAGAGCCGCAAGCGGTAGTTGTAAGTCGAGGCGGACATTGTCAATAACTTGCACAGGTTGCCATGATGGTCGTCACAAATCGGCTGATTGAGGGACTGTTCACTACCTGAGGGAGGATGTCTCAAAAGCGATTAATAGTACAGGCACTTTACGTCACGTAGCTAGCTGATGGAGGTCTTGACAAGATTCTTTCCTTGCTTACATACCTATAAGAGAGTTACGATTAGCACCTTTCCCGAGCACCTAGCATCCTCCTTTCCAAAACCGTTCACCATTGTAGTTGGCAACACCTCGTCACCCCAATCTCAAAACAGTCTTTTCTGAAACTTAGTAATCCTGTGTTTCCTTCTAGTCGAGTGACCAAGTGTAATACTGCGTACCCAACCTGCCTGCTCAAGAATAGCCTTGGTATATCTGTTCGGATAAAAGGGCGTCGCAGCGGATCCATCCTTCCCGCCTTAGCCGGGGATCGTCCCCGGTTTGGGGGGAGCACACATTGTTTTTTCCTTCCACTCTTTTCACTGTGACATACACGCTTTGCAATGCGTCTAGAGCGCCCTGCAGCATTGACTGTTGTGGGGCTTGGCTTGCTGACGGTCCAGCCTCTCCATGTACATAAGAACTACTAGCGACGAGCGAAACCTCCGTGTCACGTCAACAACGTGGTAGAGAAGTTCGTGCGGGCCTCGGGGATGATTGCTGTGCGAATATGTCCTCGGGTGGAATAGGGTTGCGCTTGGATTTATCAAGCGCATTGAGGATATCGTTGTCGTGCGTGGAATAGTCGACATACTCGCTTATTTCGGATAGACCATTTCCCAAACGGTGTTATATAGTCCTCACTCATCACACCGAAACGCCCATATCCTAGTCTTGGTGCCGATACAAGTCATGGCCCAGACGGCGGACCTCTGACCAGCAAATAGGTATGCACAACAGGCGGTAAAGGCTTGGTATTCGACCTCCTCAACTTGGTCGCGGGAGGCGTTAGCTCGCTTTGCCTCCATAAACAACAATGTGACCGCGTTTTCATTGTCATCGATTTGCTCAACGACGAGATCGACACGGCGGAGGTCCCCCTCTTAGTCAGTCGGTGGTTGTTGTGAGGATACAGCCCATTGACGGCTGGTAAAAACGCCGTGGTTGAAAACGTATTCCCACAACTTGATTGTAGCCCATTCAGGCCGGTTTTGGGCAGCAGTCCAGAGTTTATATAGTTGGGGCGTGTTGATAGACATGATGGTCAATGTAATTACGAAAGTAAACGAGTATAGTGGCCAAGACGAAACAATTGTAAGAGTTATGGATTTGGTATGATTCTTGATGAGATGTTGGAGGTTTTGTTGGGGAGAAGAAATCGTATGCTGTATAGCCATTCGTGCTTCTCTCCATTTCTCCCGCTCCTGAGAGCGGGCTGGGTGGTGGGTATGACATGGATATCTGAAAATGAGCGGCTACAGCTCATAGATAATAGGTTGTGACTGACTGGCCACAGGGCCGGATCAACTTGACCAACGCCAAAGGCTTTCTGTAACTGTGGGCGGTCGCAATCACGGCCGTCAAGCTACGGGATATCGCAGCTTTAGGCAACTAATAGACAATGTGACATGCTTAAACACAAGCCTCGGCTACTCCACAACTGTGGTACTTGAAGTCTCGTTGAGCGCTCTCGGTAGGTAGTGCACGAAGGTAACTAATTGTGACTCTGGTGGGCGCTTATGAACCGGCTGAGATTATGACTCCACTATGAGGCGCCGCCAACAGTGACCACATATTGATTATGAGCACACGTATCACTTGAGACAACAAGAGAGAAGTACAAAAGAGTCCCAAGGAATGCGTGCTGCAAGATCAGCACCGACGGAACAGCAAGCTGCAGCCACACGTCGCAAGCCATGCTTTTGTGCTCTCCATACAGGTGGCATCGCTTGGCGAGGAAGTAACCGTGGGAGTGGACCTCTTTTTGGCGCCACGCCGCACCTCTTGACCCCCTTTCGCATTCGGTGAAAGCTGGAAGCGGCTACGAAAGGCGCAACAGCATCCCTCAATTCCACGTGCAAATCTTCCTGGCTGGAATGTTGTGCCGATTTAGCACGATTGTGATAGGAAGCCTGAAGCGCTTCCCGTGGGGCAAGGACCACATCGATCAAGCGATTCGCCGTTCTCTGCCACTATAACGGATGTAGACCCCGGCGTGACCAAGATACCATGCCCTGCTCGAACTGTTTTTCTATGCTTGTGCGGCTCCTCCTCTCTGGAATAGGCCGCCAGATCGCTTCCCTGTGTGGCCTTGACGGGTCGGAACAGACGATCCCAGCCGTCACTCTTTAGTGTCTTTCTTCTCCGGCTCCGCTGACTGCCTCAAATACTCAGATGGCCGTCAAATATGTCTCTCGACGATGCGGGGTGGGCAAATCCTCTATATTCAAGGTGCACACCGATAACAAGACGACGCTCGTAGAGGATTATAAAGGAATCCCGGGGAATTCAAGTCAGGTGGACAACTCGGGTAGATGAAGATCAATCGTACATAATAGCTCTTAGGTCGGTTTGCTCGTTGGTAAACCAGAATTCAAGATTGGTCGCCATATCAGAACATACCCAGCCTTCCTCGTCGTGATTGTGCTCACCACTAGCACACCCAACCCTAACAGCCTTGAGTTGTAATGGTGTCCTTGGTGGTGAGTAGGTTGGTGCCCTTGGTAGGGAGTAGGTTATATGAAGGAAACAGATGTGGGTAGGGTTAATATAAGCATGGACCGGGTCGAGACCAATGCGGCACTGTCCAAGTGCACGCTGAGCCCCATTCTCGTATTCCAACAAAAGTCCTCTACAGAATCCATTTTCTTCACTATAGAAGACTTGCAAGCCAATAACGTTCTGTAGGGGAGCCCACGAAGGGTATGAATTTTGAAAGGGAGGAATAATACACTCCGGGTGACCAAAGGGAGCCATTGGCTCACTTTCCAGACACTTTGTGGAGTAGGATCCAACAAGAGAGATTCTCTGCAAGTCAGCTGTATTATGGATCAGACTTATCGGCGGGCCTTTGCTGAATATAAAGTTTTGGTCATCTCTTGCGTATAAAGGGCAAATGGCAATATCGCCAGCAAGACTCATGCGAAACTATGAAGGTTAGATATTGGACGAATTCGCCCGGCGGGGGGGGGGGGGNGGGGGGGGGGGGTTGGTTTACTAAGAAAATATCAGCTCGCCCTAATCCGAAGAGCACAACATGGTCGTTCGGGGATATCGGAAGATACAGCCAGGTAACACTCCGTTGACGCCGGCGTGAGAGGCGTTCGTATGTTTGTCTAGCGCATGGTGTGGTCACTGTGTGGGAATGGATAGCGTATACATTCTCCAAGTAAAAGAAAAATGTGAGACCAGTAGTCTAGTTTAGATCGATGGTGCGAAACTGTGCGGAATTGGCCGGCCATGGTTGGGATAGCATGCACTGGTCTGGGTCAGGAGGAGTTGGGGTGTCCCAGACCTGAAGGCAGAGGTCTCTATCGTGTAATTCCAAGCGCGAGTATCCAAACTATCAATGATTACTAAAGGAAAAAACTGACTGAGATGAGAGTATTACCTTGAAATGCATGGTAATACCTTGAAGGGAGCTTTCTTCTAAAATAACAAACACCGCACTGTCGGATCGGTGTCCTCTGTAGAGTGGCTTCCTTGGCAGCCTCTCGACCTTTCCAATACCATGCGAGTCGATTGTGAGACGAACTATAGGCTGTCTTGGGGTTGCCTGTGCTAGGACCGGCAAACCTCCACGTTCCCATGCCAAGATCTCGGAAAGGGGGATGGAGATGAGGTCTTCTGAAATAGGCGAAGTATGTAGCCTGTCACAAACGTCCAGAACGGTGCTGTAGCGCCAGAGGAGGCTGGTTGCTGAATAACCCTGAGCCATGTGGATAATTTCCGGTGGAAGTAACCTCAACCTTGGTATGAGTATACCTTCTAGCGAAGACAAAGGTGGCAGCGTGGGTTTCGTGTCGTTGAAGTAGAAATATGGAGCTCGTCGCCACGGAACACGCCAGGTTGCCACCACCCACAGACGGTCTAGAGGCTCCCTCTGTCCGTATTCCCGCAAAAACAATTCGAAGCAGTCAGAATGTATCGTAGATGCCTCGACCGAGGCGGCACACGGTGTGCAGCCGGGACGTCGGCAAAGAAGCAGGCCATTCAAATACCGAATATTTTGGCCATAATTGGGAAAGGTCGAGACGTCCGTAAAACTTGACGAGGCGGTAGAAGTAGCGTTTCCAAGTACTAATATATATATAAGCCAGAAGGTCAACCGAGTTTCGCATAGAAGTGCTTGATTTTGGCTTAACTTTCGTGCTATGAATCTCTCATGAATCGTCATTGCACAACCGCAAATGCCACAGTGTGGCCTAAGACCAATGTGGCCGCCGTCGTATACAACTGCCATGACTGATAGATCAATGATTATGAGCGAGGAGTGGCGGGTGACGTTGTGACATAGACATGATTGAAAGCGCCAATCTGTGGATCGTGAAGCGATTTTTACTGGAAATGGGTAGCCCTGGAGAGGACCATCGGCTAAATATTAGGGTGGGTTGGGACGTGTCACGGCCCGTGACGGGTAATACCAATATCCCGGTCACGTGACCGCGCGGAAGCGACCGCCAAGCAGGAGCGTGGTGTAAGCGGCCGGAGCGATGACACGCTTGTAGTCGCTATAGCACCGCGACTTAGGAGCGATTCCTGTTCAACCTAAGGAATTGTGCACAAGGAGAAGCATCACAATAGTGCATAACGTAAATAGCTAGAACGTGTTGAACCGTGATTGATGTTATCATTCTTCTCCCTCTTGTGGTCTCTGTTTTTCCTGGAGCCATTTGAGGGGAACTACTTGCACTAAGCTAATTTGAGTGTGGTGTGATAACCCTCGAGCTCCACATTCGAGACGCGTTCTAGCTCTTTGCGTTGCGCACTATTGTAATGCTTCTCCTTGTGCACGATGCCTTAGGTTTAACACGACCGCTGGTTCTGGGGACCGCAGCGGTCCGGACTACTGGAGCGGTCCCAGCGGTCTATTGAGGGGGACTGCTGCCCCTGAGTGGGGCCGTCAGGCCTTATTTAATCTACACATGATCGATAGGGGGTGATCCGACCGTTGGTTCATCAAGGGCTGTGACAACATAGCTTGCAGATAACAATCCAATATCTTTCACTATAGACAAAAGACTCCATGGTTAGTTACACCTTTATTATAATCATTTATGTAGATGCACAACGCATAGTGAGTTGGGGTATCCCCAAAGAAATCACCCTACCCCTATCGTAAAATGAAACCCTACACGCTGGAACTTAGGGCAGAAAAAGGAACCATACTAAGGAGTCTAATGCTATTGGCCAGTAGGGTTGCGGGGGTTTTGGGGTCATAACATGAAACTTATGACTCAACACGTCGTGGTATTTGAATGTAGGGTCACTTGGCCATTCTGATAGGTATAGCCTCTTGGTTCCTCATGGATCCTTTCATCACCGAACCGGCCGTCGCAGTCAAGTGTCCAGGTGGCACCAAGAAATGGTGGACCGAAGAAGAGAAAAAGATTCTCGTCAACCGCCTCCTCCGAGATGACCCTACCGAGAGGGACTTGAACAACCGCACTGCCATGGCCCGTAGAGGCTTATAGGAGGCGCTCACTCGCCGAGGCCTTTGGCCCATGTTCTTCGTAAGTGTAGATGAATTTCGTTGCCAACGTAAGACTGACCTTTTTGAAGCTTGGCATTTTTGCATGGATTCCATTTCAGCCTACTGCAAACTACTTGTCGTTGACCCTACGTAACCTTGGCTACAATGTCTTTGAGTCCAACGTCTTAGCAGTTCTTAGTTTTGCTTCATTCGCTGTCAACGTGAGTTGATTAAGATGCCTACTGAATTCTTGGTTCCTGTGTTAATGGCTTCAGACAATGGTTCTCGGTTGGCTCTCTGAGAGGTTCAATGAGCGCCTTTTGTTTGCTGCGTATATTAACATCTGGATGCTTCCCTTCTTCATTGGTCTTATCTGCATTGCACCCGACGCCAATCCTTGGGTCCGGTATACCCTTTTGATTGGAATCAATGGTATCCTATATGCGCACTCCATCATTGTTGGCCTAATCAGCCGCAATGCTAAGGGCGTTGGTCGACGTGCTGTTGCAGCAGCATACAACATGACCTATCAGGTTGGTAGTATTGCCGCTGTGAAAATTTATCGCCTAGGTGACAGTTCATATTGTAAGTTATTGCTCGCGGTGTCACGGTCAATATCTGACCAGGATAATATGACTACGCTGTAAACAAGGTCCTTGTGGGGCTCTGCGTCTTCAACATTCTGCTCTTTATCTTGGTCAAGTTATACTACATCCGGCGCAACCGAGAAATGGTGAGGTCATACAAGGATGTAGTCTAAATCGAGAAGGGCGGCAACGTTGTGAACCGTCGTTTTGCTCACTAAAGCTTAGGCTTGTAGGCTTGAACTAGTAGAGAAGTGGACAAGAGGCAAACATTGTCGATTAGAGATTGAAGGAAAATGGGGAAAGCTAAGGGCTTTTAGTCCAGTAAGGATAAATGTCTTAGAGCATGTTCACTTAAACGGCATACGATTGGAACGATCAGCTTAAAAGCAGTTGTAGTGGAGTCGTGGGGTGGTACGAGTCCAGCACGCCATAGCACTGCGGGCATCACGAAATACAGACTCAGCAGCCATACGGAACGATTCATCTCCACACTCGCCATATTGTCTCAGCATTGCACCACTGATAAGACCCCCGTAGCTAGAATAATCACAATGACATATTGTTAGATCCATGTAACACCGATAAACGAATCTCTTCCATGACGCGATATAAAAGGCAACGCTTATGTGCACGTTGGATCTACGCTTGCTCTTAGTTTGCACTCATACTACCTCCAGCAATCTTCTTAACTAAGACTGATCATCAGACACGCAACGCTATGGCTACGGTTATGCTGAAAGGCGGTGTTGGCGATCCCACACATTCGCTTGGGGGCGGCAAGGATTCACTGCAGCACAGTCCTATTGAGGCTTCTTCAAACTCTGAAGCGTCTTCAGGAACAATTCTCGGGTTCGGATCTACAGCCAATCACATATTTAGTGATTCGTCTTTGGCAGATTACTGGCGCAACAAATATGAAAAGGCGCACTACGAGAATTTACACCGCTTCGATCCTGAATTCCAATGGACAGCCGACGAGGAAAAGAAACTAATACGTAAAGTAAGTTACAGATGGCCTATACTATAATTATATTGCGTATTTTAAACTATATTATAGGTGGACTTACGCATTATGCTGTGGGCATGGATTATGTTTTGTGCTCTAGATCTACATAGAAGAAACATTAATCGCGCTATCTCCGACAATATGGTAAGGCTGATCCTTTTCTAATAAGAATCTTAATACGTTTTAACAGAAATAGCTTCCCGAACTTGGCATGGATACAAACGATTTCAACTATGGTCAAACGGTATTTCTTCAGTCCTACAACTACGTTTCCATGAACCAACACCAGCAGATATTTTTAGTATCGTTTCTTGCAGCTGAGCTACCAAGTGGCCTGGTCAGTAAGAAGCTAGGCGCCGACGTGTGGATTCCATTCATTATGTGTGGCTGGTCTATCACTGCTGGTTCACAAGCATTCCTTTCCAACAGAGCAGGCTATTATGCCATCAAGGCGCTCTTAGGCCTCCTCATGGGCGGATTTATCCCGTATGTTTGCGAGCCAGCTATTATGACACTGCTAAAGAGGAATGTCTAACGGTTCTAGTGACATTGTTTTATGGCTGACATACTTCTACAAATCCGACGAGCTACCTATCAGACTTGCTTGGTTCTGGACAGCCTTGAGCACCGTCAACATTATAGGGTCTCTCATCGCAGCAGGTGTCTTGCAGATGCGAGGTGTTGCAGGCTGGAGTGGTTGGCGATGGTTATTCCTCCTTGAAGGTATTGTTACACTAATCATTGGCATCTTCTCCTGGGGTTTGATGCCTCCTGGGCCTTGCCAGACAAGGAATTGGTTCCGAGGAAAGAATGGATGGTTCTCTGAGCAAGAGGAACTTATTCTTGTCAATCGCTTATTGAGAGATGATCCAAGCAAAGGTGATATGAACAACCGGTCAGTCTTTCTTAAAGTCCTTTTTAAGAAACCCTAGCTAAGGATTAGAATTTTAGACAAGCTGTTGGGCCCAAGCTGCTGTGGCGAGCTGTCAAAGACTGGGAGCAATGGCCACTGTACTTGATCGGATTGACGACATATATTCCTCCTTCGCCACCATCTACTTACTTGTCGTTCATCCTGCGACGAATCGGATTCTCAGTCTTTCAGGCTAACTTATTGGCAATTCCTTCTCAATTTCTCTTCGCAGTCAATCTTCTGATCATTTCCTGGGTCTCTGAACGAGTAAAGGAGCGAGCCATAATCTCCTCAATCTCCAATATTTGGATCTTTCCGTGGTTGGTTGCTTTGGTCACATTGGGTGCCGATGCAAACAACTGGGTTCGTTACGCACTTTTGACTGGACTTCTCAGTTATCCCTACTGCCACGCAATTCTCGTCAGCTGGAACGCAAGAAACAGCAACTCGGTAAGGACTCGCGCTGTGAGCGCTGCACTATACAACATGTGTGTTCAGTCCGGAAACATTGTTGCATCAAACATTTACCGCGAGGATGATCAACCTCTCTACCGCCGGGGCAACATAATTTTATTGGGTATTTGCTGCTTCAACATTCTGATTTTCTACTTCTGCAAAGCATTCTACATCTGGCGCAATAGAATCCGCGATGAGAAATGGAATGCAATGACTCGGGAGCAGCAGGAGTACTATGCGCTAAACACGACGGACGAAGGCATGAAGAGACTAGACTTTCGCTTCAGTCATTAGAACTTGCGATTCATGCTGGCTATTACTTGGGACTATATTAGGATTCTACCACGTTGTTTATAAGCGAGCGGCGGATATAAGCGAATAACGGATTTTCCACCCGACGCGTTGTATCTTATTTTCTTGCCGCAGTGACTGCGTCTATATATACTACCACATTGCGGCTTCGGCGGACGATAAAGTGTGCGGCTAACAGAGAGCATTTGATTTGCCGGCGGGTTTCCCTTCCTTCCCCCTTCTCACCATACTCAACAGCAGCACTGATAGAGTATATCACGCTCGTTGAGACCACTTTTTGCAGCGCGTGTGTAGCGGTGAAGGTGTTTCGTAAAGGCCTTCACTACCCGAACGATGCGGAAAGACTCGTTCTTAACCTCGAGATGGAGAGATTCCATCTCCGCATCTGGGGTGAGAACAATGGGCTGACCCCAACCGGCGGCGGGCAGCCCTCCCTCCCGAGCCGCCATTCTTCAATCAGCAACGTGCTGAGCCGCCACTTGCATGGGGTAAGTGACTGATTCAGAATGCGGATGTGATGCGCGACCGTTATGGCTTGGCTGAGACAAAAGCTCAGCCCACGAACTCTGCCAAAGTTAAGGCTTTTATGGAACGAATAGAGAAATCAATTCGATCATCCGGCATCAAGATCATGACGCCAGCAGATAACGACAACGACGATAATTAGCACGATGTAATAAAAGCGATCGGCGACCTGGATCTGGGAAAGAAAAAGCGTCATCGACGTCGCAGCGGATCCACTGGGCACTTCGCGCCCTGAAGAAATTTGACGCTTTGGTATTCGACTTGGGGAGCCACATTAAGAACTGAACCAGTTGCTCGCAGAATCACAAAAGGCCAAGGCCCAGAAAGACAAAGAGAGTGAGCATAGTGCTCGTTGACAGCGTGACTAACCAGCCGATGCTCGAGCTGCTGCTAGCCGCTGTCAAGGCAGCTCCTACGAACTGCCAGACGCGAGTCAGAGTCAAAAGCAAGGCCATGTCAACCGACCTGGCCTGGTCGTCGCCCGCCATTGGATACATATTTTCTCTACGGCCTACTCTGTCTAGCTTCACTTCACCGGAAGCGTACTCGGACATGAAGCGGTTCGTGACTATGAAGAAGATGGGCTCGGAAGCAATGTACGTGTTCGAGCGGAAGGATTTCGACCGGAACATCAGCCACGATGACAAGGAGAAGTTGGTGGAATGAATCCAGCGCCTCGTGATGCTCTTTTCGAAGCCGAAAAAGCCCGTGTTCAGGACGCTCGTGGCCGAAGGGTGCATTCATGATCCCTCCCAATCCTGCTGGTGCATGGTGTTTCAACTACCCGCGCTGCCTTCGCCTGCGTCTACGGCGTCACGTTTCCCCCCCCCCCCCNCCCCCCCCCGGGAACCTGTCTCGCTCCTTTCCTTTTCTCCAGGTGAAGGCGAGGTTCTCGCCGCCTCTCGAACAAAGACATGCGCTGGCTAGCGGACTCTGCGCTACCCTATCCGAGCTCTATTCCAGTAGCTGGCTCCACAAGGGCATCCGGAGTTAGAACGTCCTCGTCGCCGACCCCGCCGCCCCGTTGACACCGCCAACGTCGGCGCAGAGCAGCATAATACTGCAGTCGCAGCTACTATGTGGCTTCGACTACTCGCGCTAGGAGAGCAATGGATCGACCATCGACAAGTCCAGGCCTTCTGGCGACGTCTCTACGGCGATATATCGCCACCTCTGCTACCAGGGCGAGGCAGCTGAGGGCTACAACATCCAGTACGATATCTACTCGTTAGGGCTTGTCTCGGTGGAAATCGCAGTATGGATGCCGATGAACTCCTTTCACGGAGGGTTAATAGTCACCCATTGTAATAGTACGTATTTCTGAACAGAATCGGAGTTGACGGCTTAGCTACCATACATGTCGACTGCGATGGATCTCTTAGTGGGCACTTCTAATATGCACAGAAGTCAGCTGACGGATGTTGTAGGATTTACTTGCTTAGGCTCACCTTCGCGGGCTCACCTCCGGCCCGCGGAGTAACAATCACGTCACTCGCAAACGCTCATAGAAGCGGATTTGGGCTGATCTTGACTTTCCGAATCAATGAGCTCTGCCCAAGTGGATTTTATTTCATGGTTTATTTGAGGCTATACGTTTTTAGACAGACCGGCCGGTGCAATAAAAACCCCGAGTTCCAGGGGATATTTATTTCAAGGCTTCTACTATGCTGTATTAATCATAGGATTACTAATTTGCCTTATATGAATTGGCTTTAGAAATCTTGCTGACATGAGGACAGTCAGTCCACCATCGAGAGCATTCTGCAATGAGAGTAGTGACAGGACCCCTGACCGTTTCATCACGCTTGAGTCAATTCGTGAACCAGGCTATACAAGTTTTCTACCAAGGGAGGCAACAGGTATCCGTGTGATGCAAAGTTGTTTCGAAGAACTTCATCCATGACAGTCGATATTAGTTGCGGATCGACGAGCCTTGTCATCTGGCCGCCGACATGAACGCAAGGGCTTCCTCGTCCTGATGTCAGATATAAGCGAGATTCGTTCGTTTCCTCCTTGTCCAATGCAATCATCGGTTCACAAGTCAGATCCTTGTCCTTTTCGGCATTTCCCGAAAGAACAGCAAAGACCCACAGTGTGAGGCATGCTTGGTAGACTGCGATGGCGTAGACCCCTCTGAGTTCTGCCGGGGGAAATGATCTGGCAGCCCGGAGAATCTGCCCTGCATGCCAGATAGCCCTGCATCCGTCTTCGGAGTACAGCCACTGTTCGAGAGCCGGCAACGCGTTATAGTAATCATCCACCTCAAACTGGCTAGCAAATCGTCCCATGTCGTCCGGGGATGAGTAAAGGTAGAGCATGATAAGCTCAGTAAACAAAAAGCCGTCGGGGGTCAGGGCGTGATGTGCTGCGAGATCTAAGACGGTTGCCTGGATATCCTGGTAAAGCGCTTGCCGTTGCGTCTCTATCCACAGACTAGAGGTCGTTCTGGTGAAGGACAATGGCTGCACCGCAAGAGAACGCGATTCAAGAAATAGCCATGCCCTTGCCCATAAGGCGTAAAGAATTGCATGGGCCGCAAATTTGCAATCGATTACGTCTTGGCTCGCTCCTAGCCTAGATCGCTGATGCATGACATCAATGATGGAAATATCTCTTTGCTGCACTGGCTTGGCCAGATAGCGAGCCTTCCACTCCTCTGGGCTCCCCGCATCCCAAAGATCGCGGGAAGCCGGCAGTGCGAATGTCATCTCGGATACAGACAGCAGTGGGACGCGGCCGAAAGCAATGGACCCGCGCAATTCGTGGACAAAGACGCGAAGAACCAGTCTATAAATTCAATGTCAGTTTCGGCTTGACATAGAGAAACTTGTACATACCGTCTAAAAGATTCTTGTTCAACCCATCTGTGCCATTTTTGTCGCAATTGAATTCCTTGGTCCTGATGGCACGGTACTACAGGGGGCAAATAATAACTCTTGCGAAAAGTTCCAGCTCGACGAAGCATCTTGCTGCATTTAGCCCTGGCCCCGTATAGGCTTAATAAGGGGTCCTTACCGACGGCACAGCATGAGCAAAACCTTCAGCGATTTCCATTTTCTTCTTGACTCCACTCCATAGGCCGACTTCGAACCAGAAGAAGCATGCCTGGATAGCCTGGAGAGTAACCGACATTGTGTTGTCCTCGATGACACCTGCGCAGACTGCCCGCCTCACAATTTCCTGCAGAGAAAAGCCCAACTTCTGGGCGCTGGTGACGGCAAACATGGTGGTACCAGCGCCTACGATGGCGGCGAGGAGGTCATGCCGGCACTGATTCGGGTCAAACGTGGCTGGATGCACTACCGAGTCTACACGACGGTGTTCCCTGACAAAGAATGTCTGCATGAGGAGGTTAAAGGTTGTCAGCGAAGGGAAAGACTCGAGGCTGGGCTGGAAGCCAGCAAACTGCAGAGTGAGGGAGAGGATGCCGTCGCGTGCACTAGATTTCGTTATACGAGGCAGCGTCAGGGCACATTGTTGCGTCACTTTGGCTTCTCGATCCTGCATAACAAGGCTTTCGTCGACAGACAGATGCTGGCAATCTAAAAAGGATGGTTCGCGGGTCGGAACCCAGACCCAGAAAGATTTCTTGAAGGCGTCATGGCGGAAAGCAGACCATCCGGGAACTCTTGTTCTAGTGGACTGTGAGCTGGATGTACGGAGGTTTCTCGTGACAGAGAGAGTGCCGTCTGCCGATGACGATGGCTGCTCCGAGAGTCCAAGATCCACAATCCCCGGAGATTGTTCAAGAAGGGTCCCTGAGTCTTGAAGCATGGCTTCGCTGGGCCATCCTGTGAGCTGGCCGCACAAGAAGTCATTTTCGTGACTAGGCTGATAGTTGGACATTATCAAGCTTTGGAAATTTGGGTATAGGAAGGCCTGGGTCATAGGTTCGTCCATCTGCAGAGGGATTAAAGCGTCTGGGTATGAGGAAGCGTTGAAGCCCAGATCCTCGGCTACCGGTCCTGTTGTCACAAGAGGCCTAGTATTTGCACCTTCAATTGCACTTTCTGGCATAATATCTTGACACTGGATGTGTCGTGCCACACACCGCCTGCATGGACGCTGGTTACCGCATTTGGCCTTGGATTTTACGCATGATTTACATGCTTGTATGGCACGTTCCAAATGAGCACTGCTCCCTCCCTGCGTGGACGGGTCATGGCCGGCTAGATGACGGGTGAGTATGTCCCTGCTCGGCGTTGGAGTTAGCACATGGTTGCTTAGCCAGGGTGGAGCGTCTGTCCGAACCTTCTGTTGAACCGCCGGCTGCAGTGGGGGCAGGCATGCAGACGGGAGTTCTGATCTTGAAGACGAGTCAGATATATCAAATAGACTCAATAGTGACGGGTAGGATGTACGGGAGAGTTCGTGGCGCCTCAGGTGGTCGAGACGCTCATATCGTCGGGAGCATGTAGGGCACTCATGATTGCCAGCTGTACCCCTTCCGCTCATCGCCGGTACTTCGACTTGCGCACTATTATTCTAGGCGGATCGCTGCTCACGGGCTTCTACCGCAAAGTCACTGTGATGGAGAATGGTACGCACATGCAAAGAGGGCAGTGGAATGAGGACAGCAGACGACGCGATTCGGGACCGACTCCACCCCCACGGGCCGAGCGGAGGCTGGGCTGAACTAATATATGTCCCCACGGAAAGGATCACCGCCACTTGCCTTGTGCTTAATAAGTCGATTGACACTCGATCCCGTGCATTTAGGAGTGGCCCACTCGATGCCTTACCTCATTTGTAATCGAGAGTGACTAATGGTTGATCAAGAACCAAACGATCATCATGATGGGGCCTGAACTAATGTTTGATCGTGTATATGTATACTGTAGAAGATCATATAGGCAGTATGGGGAGGTTGGTCAACCATCTCATTACTCAACCCAACAAACTCTCATGTGTAGGAGGGGATATACAGTTGTCTTATTATGTCCTCAATTTCTCAAAACGCGCTTTACGTCGACAAGGACTGTCACTTCTCAACCCGCTCTGATCTGGGGCCATACAAGATCGGACATGGCGAGCTGCTGATCCAGACGCTCTTCTCGGGCGTCAACCCTGGAGACGTGCTGCACTCGACGCTTCTCGGTATGCGGTCCATGGTCCTTGGCTACGACTTTTGCGGCCGCATCTTGTCCGCTTCTCCCAATTCCAAATTTAAAGAGGGAGACATTGTGGCTGGCTGCACGACCCCAGGGCCTGGCCGGCCGGCAAAATATGGCGCGCACCAGAGCGTGCTGGTCTGTGCCGAGGACATGGCCTGGGAGGTGCCGTCGGGCATGTCGTGCAGCCACGCAGCGGCCCTGACGGTCGTGGTCATGACGGCGGCCGATGCCTTGTACAACTGGTTCGGCAAGCCCATGCCGAGCAGCCAGACCCCGACTGGTCTTGACAAGAACCCTTTGTTGATCTGGGGTGCCTCCTCTAGTGTCGGCATCTGCGCGGTGCAGTTTGCGCGCGCAAGCGGCGTTAAAAACATCCTAGTCACAGCCTCGCCAGCCCGCCACGAGCTGCTCAAGTCCCTTGGCGCCACGCAGTGCTTCGACTACGCGTCGCCGACAGTAACGGACGATATCCTCGCGGCCGTCGAGGCGCTCGGCCAGGGCCCGCTCGCACACGCCCTAGACGCCGTCGGCTCCATGGCGAGCACGCCAACATCTGCAGAGCTCGTGGCACGCTGTGCGCCAGACCCGGGTACTTGTCTGGCGTGTGTGGTGCTACCAGACGATAAGCGGTTTCGCCTGGTCTACGCGCTGCCCAAGGATGAGTTTATAGTCCAGACAAGCGATATGCCGCAGCCCGTGGGGATCCCAGCGAGGGTTGAGGACCACTGGAGGTCTTGGGAGGCGCTGCATTGGGCCATTGCGAATTACGGGGAGAGATTCGTGCTTCCTGTGGTTGATGTTGTTGCTGGAACAGCTGAGCAGGCCTTGGACACGTTGAAGCAGGTTGCAGAGCTGGGCAAAGGGTTTGGGAAGGTGGTTATCAAGCATCCCATGGCGTAAATGGACTTGTTATAGTTATAGATAATCTGTGTCGTTGTTTGTGGACACGTGAGGCTACCTGTCAAGGTGTTCTTTGGAGATGATGAGTAGAGTGTTATAAACCATCGAATGAAGAGCCCTCATTTACTCAATTTGTAGACTGAACCATTTGCCGTCATCTTCTGATATACCGACGTCGCTGGTGACCTCGCATGCTTGATCCCTTCCAAGTCTACCAAATAACTCAAGGAACACATGGTACTCATCTGTTTCGTAGCCGCAACCCAACTCAATCGCGTGTTCGAACCTAAACAAGCCTAGGCGAGTGAAACTTCCATGCCGCGAAGTCGTTTTGCATAGAACAAGTCCCAGGACGGCTTTATGCTCAAGCTCTGTACCACATTCTAGCGTTGTATCTGCTCCTGAAAACCCACCATGCACTGGAGCCCATGACCACGTTGGCGCTCAGTAAGGTGGCCGCTTCTGAGGCTCTACCGCTGCCCAACAGAGATCGGCTTCCATCTCTTTCCTCCACAACCCACGACGTACTGATCTCCAGATTCGTCATGTGTAGCCTTGACAATCCCAGAACTCGCAACTATTTTGTCACTTGGCACAGTGAGGTGAGATCCCGTATACCAATTTCTTATACCATGCCAGCGAGCCTGGAGTGAGTATGCAGCCCTCCTGTCAAGATCCAATGGTCTCCAAAGTAAAGGAAACATGGGTAAATGAGACGTAAAGTCAAATCAAAAGAATTCGCATGCAATTGTTGCCCTGCATTCCCAGAGCAGGCCCTGTGTTCCGCAATGCAACGTCCGTGGCGGGAGGATCTTTTCCTGGACTGCCCAAGCCCTGCTTGCTAGGTGAGGCTCCTTAACATTTCGCCTGTACAGGTCATTGTCTGTAAAGGCATGCTTCTCCTTCTGGCCTTTTATTGTAACGTCCGTATGGAACCCACCGCTGACCAAGTCGCTCCGCAAGAAGCAGCCTCCATCTCCGTTCTGAGCCGATAATGCAGATATGTTCAGCGATGTTGCGCCGCAGACAGAAGACATTCTGCCTGCTTCGGATTCCCAGTCTGCGGAATCTCCTTGTATGATGCAAAGGGAATCAATCCACAGATAATCCAACCTCGCAGCTTGTGCAATGGTCATAGCATCTTGAGACGTTTTCGGAAGTGAGTCTGCCTCTGCGACAAAAGAGCCAAGGTTTTCTTTTGACAAACAAATGGTGCTACCATGTTTGCCTCAAGAGTGACTAAGGGTAGTGTACCGGAACTTCGCAGTCCATTCTTTCGTGCTGACCAACCGAATAGTAGGGCCCGCAATGAATAATAACCGAGAGGGATAATCCGGGACGTGTTGAGAACTGCAATCTGGATGGCTCGACATACATGTAGATGTTTACCGCTGAACAAGAGCCAGCAATGTATGCTGTGGTATTGGCAGCCTTGTTTTAATTTCTTCCATCGCCCCTGGTTCAATCATTATTGTAACGATCATAGGCTAAGAAAAAAAGAGGTAAGAATACATGAGCTTTTGCTTACGAAAAGGGGGTTCGTATCTCATGCTATGGAATTTGAGGTTCCCTACAGACGAGTTGATGCCTTAGCACTTCTTTCCAGGACAGCTAACGCGTAGAATCTGAATTCTCCATTATTCCCTCTTACCACGACTAGGGATATGCCAAAGGCTTGCCCAAATACCTGAAACGTTTCTCGATAGCGCGGAACTTGATCAGAAGGTCTTTGGTTAACGTCAAGTGACACAAAAAGGTGCAGCACTGGCATCCTTTCTGAGCAGCAGCCTCGATCGAAATTGAGTCGGAACGACTGCGAAGTTTAAATGCATCTCCCCAAAACGAATCCCATTCCCGGGATGAATCGGTCTCAGTTTTTTTGAACTTGCGCCCATAAACAGGTCTTTGGGGGTATCGAGGTCTACCTCTACCTCGCTCTTGGGTTTCAATTCGGCGGTCTCGAACTTCTCTTCAGTCGTCGGAACCTGCAGTAATGGCCAAAGTCAAACATATCATAGCAGACTAAGCAGAACCCTTAGGCAACTTCGATTCGGTCTGCCATTCTTTAAACTTGTGCCTGAATTCCGATCTAATTCAGATCGCCAGGGCCCAAGGAATCGATTGTTGCCGGGTTTAGGGCCTCATTAGCAGTGTACTCTTCATACCGGTTCTGTACGACCGATTTGTTCCAGCTGCCACCTTGTTCGGGAGTAGGGGACTGCATGTGGCATTCTTCCATGACTGGTCAGGAATATGCTAATGAAATCTTGCAATAGTGATCCAAGCCGGCACCTGGGTATATAGACAAACCTGTGATTGTGAACGCCAACAAGCGGTTCAAAGTGGACTTTATTGAACAAGGCTCCAGGCAACCATCTTTCTACTAGTTATATGCTATTCTCTGTGCAGCACCTGGTCTCAAGTGCTCAGGCCATTCCATAGAGAAGTCCAATCGTATTTGGAGCAGCCCGCCAATCCTAAGGTCAATTCAGCCTGGGTGCGGGGAAGGTGGTCTACCTTAACTTTTTGATTCATGGTACTGGTCCTGGAATGAGCCGTGAAGAAGCTCATCAGCTCATCAATCGCTTTGCGCAAGGGTCTCCGCGTACGCACATGCAGTACGGCGGATCTAGATAGGGTCTGTTTATCAGTCGAGAGCTCGCAGACCCAAGACCACAACCAGGAAGATCAATCGTGCACAGAGCGCCGTTATTGTTGACGGAAGGTGGTACGGCAGCAGAGAGATTTTCTCCATCGCCAGATGTTCACGTCTTGAATTTAGAAGAGAACCTTACGAGCCAAAATATCCTTGCAAAGATTATTCAACGACAAGGCTGGAGTGTTACGGTTGCCAACCGCGGGGAAGAAGCCCTCGAGATAATTCGCACTTCGACGTGGCACCAAATTTCTACGTCTCCACCGAGCACTGATCGTGAAAGCTTGACATTGTACTAGCTGACATTGAGATGCTCATAATCAATGGCAAGGAGCTTGTCCAGCACGTCAGACGATTAAAAGGCGAGGGAGCCTTGTCCTAGGGCATTCCGGTTGTTGCGGCCACTGGTAACGCTCGCGATGAACAAATTTCGCCATGCGCAACAGTGCGGCTTTGACGACGTGATAAGAAACCCTACCGCGAGGAGGATATTATAGAAGTTGTCTTAAAGTACAGACGAATGAAAGACACAATAGAGAAAGACGTTCTTACAGATACCTATAGCATTTTGGTTTCTAGAGCGACTGTTTGTTAATTTGGAGATTGGCGACTTCAACCTCTGACAGAACGCTTTGCGGCACATGGTGGTCCCCATCAAAGTCACCGGCCGAGGCACCTACCCCCTCAGCTTACGATAAAGTCTACACAGCTCTCATGAGTCTGAGAGTTACTAATCGACCGCCAGTACCACTGAAGAGCACATCGTCCACCTTCAGTGCAGACATCATCCAAGTTTTCGGGAACCGCCACCGAAAAGTAGACTGTTGGAGAAGTTCAGAAAAGTGTTTAAGAATAAATAGGAAAGAAGGACCACGTACGGTCATCGCGGTCGGGGCCGGGGTTGTTGACGGGCCAGAACTGCCACGTTTTGAGTGGGGTGCCGATGAAAGCATTGTTGACGGTGTCAATAACTGAGATGTTCTGTTTTTGTTGTCAGCTCATTCCCGTTCCCAGAATTAAAGTGTCTTTTGGGCAGACCGCATAGCCAGTTGGTGACCAGCCACAAGGTTGACGTGGAATGTCGCAGCTTATCCACCATGGTAGTTTTGGAGGCTGATCTTGTTATCCTTGTATTAGTAGCCGCGGAAGAGGTAAGCCTTGAGTTGTAAGTCCAGTCTGCGACTTTGACCGCGCCCTCGATCGGGCCAGCACGGTCTGCCAAAAGAATTTTGCGTCCACAACCATAAGCTTTCAGACGAAGCTACCTCTTCTCATAACCTTGGAGACTGCTCCAGACTTGGCACCAGGCTAATGTCGCTGCCATCTTCGGTTTGCCAACATATACCAGACGAAAAACCATTTGGACTGCTGGAGTCTCTATAAGAGCGTGTTCGAAGACGCCAGCCACAGCGAGCGAAAGAAGAGTTGACTGAACCACATTTCGAAATTTCTTAGAGCTTGTCAACAGATTGATCGTGAACTTGTGGTAAATTGTCATGAGAATGGAAGCAACATGGCACAACGACTGGACTTTGAGCAAGCCATGTCGCTATACTTGGCTAGTACTCTTCATGCGGGTGCCTTGTTTGATAATCATATTTGTATGACACATGAAATATACCAGATATGGCAAGATGAGTTTTAACAAGATGCACTAAGTGACCTCTAGGCTAATACATAGCGAAGCCAGACAAAGAAGAACAAAAACACGCTCTAAGGAACTTGAGTAATTCCTCTATAAAAATATACTAACCTAGTACCTGTTTTACCTAAACTCTATCATGAATTCCCATGCCTTTTCATTAATTAGTCCTGTATTGATTTCGCAAGCGCTTGAAGGATCAGTTCTGGTAAAAGTGTCGTGTGCTTGTATTTGGGGATTCGAAGCAATCTGCGCCGCCAGATGTTACGTTGCCATTTGTCTGCGCTTTGTCCACCAGGGCATGAACCATGTTTTAGTTTGCGACCACATCCGCCATTCCGTGAGCTTCCTCCAAAATGATCACGTACTTACTAGCTAGCATTAAACCTATTTGTTGGTCATCATACAGGGCATTGGCCCACGGATGATCCTTTGCTACGGTGTCTAGATCATTGTCGTCCGTGGCGTTAGTAAAATCAATATGATTAACGTCGGGCTGCAAAGGCCCGCATTGGATTATGCCAGCTTAGAGTCCTGGCCGTCTACGTCGACCCCTTTCGGAGTTGGATTGGTCTCTCTAACTGAGCTCAACGACGATCTCTTCCAGGACTTTCCTTGCTCCACGCCGTCGTTCCAGGAATGCGTCGATCAAATCGTTAGCCCGCTTGGCTCAGATCTAGAAAACGATGTGATATCAAACAAACCGATGACCCCAAGAATCCCAACCGCTTCAAGGCCCTTTTAGCATAGATCTATGATGGCGCGCCATGCGGGCGGCCGCGGATGATGGTAGACTCGTACAGTCACATAGTGTCGAACCTGCCCGTGCCCATCTTCACTCAAGAGTGTAGCATGATCTGCATACCGCTTCTGCCCAATGAAAAGACGGTGCCTAACTTTGACCGGTCGACGACCATTTTCTCGCAGTCATATAATCTGGTTTGGACAGCGGCATAAGATGTACTGGTCAAGTGTGTGAGGGGAGTTTTGGTGATGGATGGAAGCGATCAAGCAGGTCTTGTTTGAAGCGTCGCAGAAGAAGAAAGCAGCGCGGGAGGCTAAGGAGGCTGAGACGGCGGCCAAGACTTGATGCTTGTCATTAAAAAGAAGCCTGTGTAGTGACGGATTCATGAGAATGAAAGTTAGGTGAGAAAGTCATGTACCGGTAATCTGGTTCTCAGGATTATACCTACTACCTCGCTATAAAGGATTTATATCAACCCTTTGTTTATTGCTTTGAAGATTTCTTTCAAGGTCAATATAATAGTAATCATGATAAGAAGAGGAACTCTACTTTTGACATCTCTGTCGACATAAACGTACCCATCTAATGCCGTCATTAGTTAAGAACTATCCTAGAATTCTAGATATAGTATCTTGTAAGATAGCCGTAGCTCGTCCACCCAAACACCCCGTGCACTTTGACCCGCCAACGGCCTCTTACCCACAGCTGGTGGCGTAAATGGCTCTAGAGGCTGACTTGCTATGTCAGCAATAACTTCAATATGATACGATGGCCCCATGACAACCATGTTCCTCCTCTCGCCTGAGAACCCAGAAGCCGAAGATGCCTCAATCATTTCATTTAGTGGTTTCGGCGTCACAAAGCTTTCCGAGAGCTCCCAAAGCCACGGTTTGCTGTGATCCCAGAGCGACTCAAGCAGAAAGTACAGACCAAATAACTTCTCACTAAACGTTTCCCGGAAAACAATCAGTGATTGCACTCGTTCGGTTAGCGAACATGATAAGTCAAGTGTAGAGCACAGAGTCGTCGGGTCATGCTGCCAGCGGCCCATCGGATAACCCCAAATAGGCTCAAAGTTATTGTCGTACCTGACCAACCAGCTGCGCTTGGTCGCATCTGGTCCTTTGTACTGCTTTGAGCTAGAACGCTTCTGAAGGCAGATTTTCCGAATGTTCTGTTGGCCGAGTTTGGCCGAAACAGGGGTGAGAGCCATCCGTTCGCGACTGAAGTTGTTGAGTTTATGAAAGTCTTTCTTCAGGGCAACACTAACCACTTCATTGAGATCCCCTTTGGAAAAACATGATAAGGCCATGCATTCGAATGGAAGGTCTCGTCCACTTTCCATCATGGGCATCTCCATTTGGATTCCACGGTTGGTAATGGTAAGAGGCTCTCCAGAACTAGGATAAGCTTCGATGTTGGCGCTACCTCGAAAATATTCGGGGCTTGGAGCAAGGACTCCAATAACATCCAGTGACGCAGGCATAGATGATGCATCCCACGCAAAGATGGACTGGTCGTCCGTTTCTTTGAGTATCTCTTCTTGTAGACGAATGAATGCCTTATCACCTTCGCCGTATATCATAGGCATATTAACATCGAATATGCCCAAGAGACAATATGCTATATCCTCAACCCGAGTGGTCATTCTATCTGCTGCCCAAGACATCTTCTGCGCCACACTAGCAGTCGATAAATTTCCTGACAGCAGTATATCTTCACCAACCCGTGTGGTAGCTGAGATCCTGGACACCAAATTATCTTTGGTACCCATATACCCTCCATTTTTATCGTAGAATACCATGCTCTGTGGTGCAAGTAGCTCTTGGAGCGTCCAGCCGCGCTGAAACCAGCGCGCTGCTTCAAAGTGGCTCCCGATTTTGCCTGTGATCGCGTCTAAACACACATCATCAAGGAAGACGTAGCACTCTTCTGCATTGCGATACCAAGCAAACATGGCGTTAATGGCTTCGGATAACTCGGCGCTGCTCGTTTTATCGATGCAGCATGTATCTACCCAGCCGTATTCGAAGCGTCCATCCTTTTTGATCATATCACAGAACTTAACGATCTTATGCCAACCATGTTTGAAAGTGATTTTGGGTTGGCCGAATTCTTGTAACGTGACTTCCTCAGAGGTCCAGGTATGTGAGAGGATGACGTATGGGGGAACCTGACCAGAGAATAACTCTAAGGCCATGGTGTTGACATTGAGGAGACGCATGACGCAGCCGATTCTTCCAGCTGTGCTCTTTCTGATCTACTCAAACCTCTAAATCAAATATGAAGGAGGGAGTTATTATGAAGATTTCAGCCGCACAAGGAGATAGAACGGGGTGGAGGTGGGGTGCTGTCAGCCTACAACAATCAGCGCCCATATCAGGGCTTTATGTGGTTATGCGGGGTTACTTCGTAAAAGAATGCATAATTACATGGAAAGTGAGGCGGTCAAAGCCTTGACAAATTGTCAGATAGTAGGGCGGTCAGGTGACCGCCGGCGAATTGACCAACCAATAGGAATGCGAAGATCCGCAGAGGAAATTCGCCTCAAGTGCGGAAAAAGGGATCAATCAGAGAGATAGACAATACACACCAATTTGACGTGACAGTAGAGATGTTGAACGTCAGTGTCTGGGCCGCATTGCGGCGCAAAATCTTTGATTCCCTCATCGTAACTGGACAAAAGCCAGAATACCGCGACGTCTTCAGCGGTGCCCTAAGAAATATTCTCGTAGCGTTTATTGGACGCATGCGAACAAATCATGTTCCACTTATATGCCTTGGTCTGAGCTCCATCTCGGTCAGGTCTTGCAAGATCCGCCGCCTCTTTGGCGTTGAAGAAGCAAAAAACAAAAACAAAAAAAAAAACCGCCGCTCCACCGCGCGGGCAAGCCTCCAAGAAGTACATGAAGAGCCGCCAAAACAAATGTTAAGATCTTCTTTCCAGCCTTTCCGGAAGAGCCATCAAATGCAATGGAGATATTACCGGTGACAATGACACCCCAGTCATTCGTACCTTCGCCCCAACTATAATCCGTCAGGCACTCAGCGATCTTATTCTGTGTAACCAAGACGTATGACTCACCGACGGTAGAGCTCAACGTGAGCATTGCTAGGGATGCCTCGCTTGCGGGGAACTGTCGGGTTCCAGGATGCCAGGGCCTCCGCCATAGGTCCCTTCATTAGCCTATTCTTAGCTGTTCTTCCAGAAAACTGGAAGTGGATTGGCTGCGCAAGAGGTTCAGGGCCACTAGGTTCTACTGACAGCCAAGGCTAACGACTAACTTCATTTCTGTTTGCTACTGGCCGTGGCCAGACGAGCCGAAAGTCCCTCATAAAGACCCCCAAGAACTATAAGAGTTTAAAGCGCGATATTAAAAACATCATATATAACTAGCGAGTAATCATGCTCTTAATGTATATTTTACCATAGTTCAAAGACAGTTGATGACTCTAAATGCTGAACAAGCTCTCCATCCATAATACCATATAGATACGCCTCTCCTACCAAGGTATAACCTTTCTGATCCTCCCGTGGCCTCACGATATACGGTGTAGATCCTCCCCAGAAGAGTGCCACAAGGTCGCCATCTTTCATGTCGCTCGGTCCCAGCCCGACGTAACCATCCTTGGTAAGCAGAGGCTTGGCCATGTAGTTGTAGCTCATGCAGGTTTGATACGAGTATGTAGAGGCCATGAGATCCGGATTCATCGCATTCGAAATGAGAGACCTGAATTGATTCGCCGAACGCTCTGTGCCGCGCACATAGTACGGGTTGGTATCGAGAAATTCCTTGTCTCCTATCGGGATGCGCCAGAGCGCATCTCTCTTTTGGTCTTCTGAGTATCTGGACTTGTCCAGGAAATTGGCGACGTGCTGCGCAATGTGAAGGAAGCTCTGCTGGTCGAAAGATGCATCCGGATCGGCCCGCCACGTAGACCCGAACTGATTTAAGACGTCCACCTCTAAGCCGTGCAGCCGCACCATTCCCTGCACGACTTTCGATTCGGGAGCTTCAGGCTGCTGCTTCTCGCCAGAAGCCTTAAATAGAGGCTTGCCGCTATCATTACTCCAAGTTTGCCGAATGGGCAACGATAGATCGGGCACCCAAGTAGGGAGCTTCTTCTCCTTTGAGCGACACCAGCTCAAGATCTCGATCTGTCCCTGGCGCAGCAGCCCCCTGGCAGTAGTCTCGTAGACGTCTTCCACGCTCCGCTCATAGCTTATCCCCAGCCCCAGCAGCTCGTCGACGTCACTGGCGATACCGACCAAGCCCCATATCTTATCTCGTGGGTCCATGCAGCATAAGACGCGCGAAGAGGGACGAACGTAGGAGCTATACAGCAGGTTGTACAAGGGTTCCGGGCCATTGCTTCGATACTTTTTGCGGCCTAAGAAGAGGCCGCCGATTGCGTCGCTGGCGTTTGTTGTAGCCAAGAGATGATTCGGGTTGCTAGCGCTCATGAGCTCCTCTTCGCTGAACGGCCCTGGAATCCGCGTCGATCTTCCAGCTCGCCATTCCACCACCTCCCACATCTGCAACAGCCCATAAAACAAAATCATGGCATGCAGATGCTCCAGAGCCACCGATTCGTTGCCGCAGAGAATGATGGCGTTGGGGGCCAAGGTCACTTCCTGTTTTACCCAGACGCGCGTAAAATACTCTCGACGAGACAGTTTAGCCAATGCCACACGCGGCACCCTCTCTTCTGCACGGGTGGCATCTCCCTCCGTCTCAGTTGCTTTCTGCATCAGTCTGAGAAGCTCATCCCTTGCTTCATGGTGCTCAGGGTATTCGCTAAGGTCAGGCCACGCTTGAAACTGGGGTGTTGCGAAGTCTAGAATTCCCGCATCGAAAGCCGCTCCTCCATAGGCGCGAATTCCTCTTAAGGCTATGTCGCTGTCATCAGCCTCGCCACCGAGCCATATGAGCACTGAATCGGACTGTCGGTACACCCTGTCCATGGCCTGGACCTGATGCGATTTCTCTTCATCATCCTGTTGGTTGATGCAGATGGCGTCGATCCAGATTTTGGCTCCTACATATTGGTCCATCTTTTGCAATGCATTAAGTAAATTCGGTCTAACATCAATCCACCCAGTCTCGAGAGATACGCGACCAGTGGAGGGCGGCGCGCCCCAGCAGTACGATAGAGCCAGATAGGAAGGCTCAGATTCCAACGAGACCTTTCCTACACGAAGGACGATCTCAGGTGTAATAGAGACGATATGCAAGAGACGAATCCAGCCAGGCTGGAGATAGTCATACTCATAAGCCATTGTCTGATAATACTGTTGTAGATAACGAAGGCAATAGTTTTTGTCTTGTGTCGAAATTGCGGGGTTAACAACACGCATTTTCAGCTCGTCTGTTCGATTGTTTATTACATTCTTGCTTAGCTATAATCGCTAGATGCATAAGTGTCAGATAGTAGGGCGGTCAGGTGACCGCCGGCGAATTGACCAACAAATAGGAATACGGGGATCCGGAGAGGAAATTTGCCTCAATAGCGGAAAGGGGGATTAATCAGAGAAATAGACAAGGCACGCCACTTGACGTGACAATACCCTACTTCTCGACCCAACTCATTACCCTAATCTGGTAAGACCTGGTCAGGAACGTTACAGTATATCCCTTCATCTTGGTCTTATGCAGCATAGTCGCATAGCGCACATTTCGATCTGGGTATCCGATGTGGGAACATCCTTTGCCAATTGGCCAGGAGGCTGTCTGGAATACACAGGTTGGCTTTATTCAGAGCCCTCGTTTTAGAAGAAGACGAGAAGAACACGGTTATGCTTAGCCTCAATGCCTTGCTGGCATCCACGAGCCCTTGGTATAGCTTCAAGGTATTTGACATCTGGACGTGCCATGCCTTCGGTTTCATTGGTATTGAAACGGACTTTGTGGAAGAGCTTGAACTGGCCTAAGAAACAACATTTACCCACAATTGCATGCACCTTGCATATGATGCCGACACCACGCTGTTCGAGAGTTTGGCAACCGACGCGACGGCAGGCGTGATAGACTCAGCCGGGAAATCTATTTCCTTCGTGACTTATAGGTTCGTTGATCTGGTTGGCTATAAGAAGCTCCGGCTTTAGGTACTGGAAGCGAATTTAGGCCAGGAAGATGCCACAAGCCTATGGCTGCAGAACGGCCGCCAGTCCAACCAGATCCGAAGTTTCGTTGCCTCCTACCGATCCATTTCTCCCAGCGATGATTGCAGCCCAAGAAATATATGTCGGTGCGTCTAGAAGGATAGTGTTCACATTGGTTGACTTGGCGAGGGCCGAGGCCAAGATGGATGACATGCTTGATTTCGCCATTATAAAGCTGCCCCCAACTCAATTCAGTATTTCCCTGGAGGTGGTTTTGAAGAGGGTCCGGGCTGTGCTAGATGACAGCGGGCTCGGTTTTGCGTTGGTTGTCAAGCTACTAGACGGCCCAGTGTACTCTTTGAATACTGCTGTGAAGGCTGCCGGCTTCTCTCAGGTAGGACGTGCCGGTTCGGTGGTTTTGGCTCAGAATAACGGGCTCACACCCACGAATGCTATTTCAGCAAAAGACGTCATGACAAACCGCATCTCCACGACCGACATTGAACTCCACAGTAAGCCGTCTGAGCCATGTAGTACAACGACACAGCGGACAGCGCAGCCAGAAGCGGTTACAACAAGCACAACAGGGCGCTGTCGAACTGTGCGCTGCACAAGTATAAAGTTGTCGTGGTCGGCTTCGGTGGGAGCAAGCCTTAGAGCAAAAGTCGATATTTTCCGGTTTGTCGTGTTATTCTTGCAGTAATGCCCTTGAGGTATCCGCGGTTGGCTATGGGTGGCGGGCAATGGTGCTGGATGAACTCAGCGGCGCAGTTGCAACCACTTTCGAGGAGCGTCAGTGGCAGCCACTGCAAGACCAGATCGAGAAACAATGCAAGATCCTATTGATTACACGCGGTTCCCAATGCACGGCAACAGACCCCAACATGGCGGCTATTTCAGGAATCTTCAGAGTGATCCGAAGAAAGAGCTACGTCTCCGCTTGATTAAACAGGACGTATACCATTCGTTAGAACCCGCAACCATGCGGGGGATTAAAGCATGTCTGAAGAAGCTCAGCGAACAAGTCAAGACAGTCAGTACAAAAGATGACGAATATGTGGAACCCGGCGGAACTGTCGAGATAAGCCAAGTTCTCAGCGACAATCAAGTTAACACGGCCAAGGAAGAGGCAACTGTATCCGGCAGACCCATTGTGACAATGAACTTCGGGGAATGCAACTCAACTGTCCGTCTGCATGCGAACAGGTCGGCACCATTGATAGGTTGTATTATAATGAGGTCAGCCAGGAACACGAGACCCCCGAAGGCGTTCTGGAAGAAAACCAGTGGAGATGAAAGTGTATGCGTCCGGTGTCAACTTCAAGGAGGCTGCATTGACAGTCGTTATTGCAACTGAAAACAAGCTTCTGTTGGGTGGGGAGGCCAGTAGAATCGTCAGGCGTGTTTCCCCCTGATGTTATGGCATTTAAGCCGGGTCAACGCGTTGCATGTTTCGAGAAGGGATCTTTTGGAAGCCGCGTCGTTGCTAAGACGGAGGCAGTACATCCTATCCCCAACACTATGGCTTACAAGGAAGCGGCCACGGTTCCTTGCGTGTTCATGACCTCAATGTATCCGTTGAATTGCTTGGCCCGGACCAAGAAGGGAGACCGTGTTCCTGTCCACTTCGCCACCGGTGGTGACGGCATCTCTGCAATCCAGTTGTCTCAAGAAGTGTGCGCCGAGGTAGGCGTGTCACACATCTGAATTATCTCACGGCTCAAAGCCGCTGTGCTGACTTCCTATACTGACTTCACTCTGCCTGTGTTTGCTACCGTACGAACGCATCAAAAGTGCGACGTTCCTAAGTTAACCTTTGGTCTTACTGACAAGAGAATATTATCGTCACACTCCACAGCATTTGGCGGTACACATGGCCAAGAACGGTGCGAAGTACATAGCTGCGCTATCTCGCATTGTAAACAACGATGAGGCAGTTGAGAAAGTGTTCAGAGATATTCATCCCTGTTTAAAATATAATAGTAAAACAATTCTAGGTGAACGCCTTTTACAAGTATACTTCCTTTAATCTACTATCATCCAATCATAACTGAATCCATCACCAATTTGCATAGTTGGGACCAGGTTCACTAAACCGCCATCATCTATCGCCTCCCACTCCGAGCTGAACATAATACCACCTGTCCCAATTACTTGAAGCAGGATCACTGGGGGCGTAGTATTCAGACAAAAGGCGAGAGGCGCGCTGATTGCTGGAATACCCAAGTCAGACCAGCCAGAGCTCCACGTAGATCCAAGTAAAGCTCGGTGGTTGACTGTCCCGTTCTCGCTCAGGATAAATATGTCCAGGCGGTGACTTGATGTTATAACAACTGATGGGACGCTTTGCCACGAGCCCTCCAAGTCATTGGGGCCAGTGTAACCCAAACTAAGAGTCCAGGATATATGAACCAAGCTTTGATTGCTCATGGATACGCCGAAAAAGTCGATACGGTCGTCTGTTGGAGTAACCAAAACCGGGTCGCCTACATAGGTTCCATCTAGGGCCTGCCAGGGCCCCCATCGATTTCGGGTGGTGTTCCATTGCTTGTGTAGTGGGTATCTCAAGTCCTTGTCATAAATAACGACGTCGTTAGTCGTGGTGCTGTTACGACACACCACAGCCGGTGCACTGCGAGACCCTGTAGGTACTCCCTCGTTTATGCCCGACTCCCAATCCGATGACAAGGTGTGCCAGTGGTCTAAGTCATGCCGCCAATAGTTGTGAAGGATAAGCTTCGACTCGGTATCCTCACGAATCCAGACGTGGATGATATCAATGCCTGCTTCATGACAAAGAACGGCCGGGCTACTGGCCTGAGTCCCAAGAGCCTCCCAATTGCCCCATGCACCATTATGTAGCGTGCTAGTCATGACCATGTTGTCATGTCGGATGTAAAACACGCTCAATCTCTTCGGATTCCCCCAAATGATGGAAGCGGGCTGGCTCTGGGTCTGTTGCTCAGTACGGTTCCACTTGAGGGTCCATGCACCCTCCTCTCGTGTTGTAAACAAGAGATGTCCGTCGTGCCCTCTGGCTAAAAGGAAGGTTTGTCCGTCAAGGTCTGCAATGCTGAGGATTTGAGGTAGAATCGTATCCCGGTTGTGCCTGTTGCGGGAATGATCAATCATACAGCACTTCATGGGAACCCGTCTGACGTACCTAGTATTAGAATTATCGGAAAGGAAACGCACGCATGTCCCGACAACTGTGCCTATCAAGACAAGCAATCCAATAACAAAAATAATCCACCGACAGGTTCGTGGTGCGCGCTCCCATATCTGATACGCATATTCCACTGACCACTTCCGTCCAGATTCAGCCGGCAGCACTTCCAGAAGGTCCCTCGCGTATGCAGCTGCATTTGCGGCAGCATATTTCTGCCACTGCTCATTCTTGTGGGAGTCCGAGTAATCGCAAATGCCACGAATGCGTAAGCACCGGTGGTTGTCGATCACGCCAGTAGCCTCTTTCTCAAAACATAATACTGAATGTCTTTCAGCAATAGCATCCCGGTCTTTCCCATTCTTCACAACCCCGTTGACTGAAGCAATAACTCCGTGGTGGATCATGGGTTCGTCGTAGGGTCGTTTGCCTCGGTATTGTAGCCTCTCCGGGTCGCATTTATGGCAGTTTGCCGCATCGGGTCTATCGCGGTCCGCCTCATCGCAAACATGTTCATAATCCGACTGGAAAAGACGATCGGGTTGGCTGGGACGGCCGTGGCTCTGGGGTTTGCTTTGTATAAGGTTCTTCGTTTGATCGCTGAAATGGTACGGCCCATCCCTTGATTTTAGTTTGGACGCAGCCGATGTGAGCCGCGGCGCTGGAACCTTCGCATAAGCTGTTTTCCGAAATTGTCCATCCCTGATTCCTTTACCCAGATTATACTGAATCACTCTCGAGCCGACAACAACATCACCTAAGTACATGTTGGCCTTATCAGGAGATCCGCCGCCGATTCCGACCATCAAGGTAGCGTAGAGGCTCGGAAAACTCCGCTTCAAATCGATTGCAGCGGCGTTTGTCCTGTACTCTGGCAAAGATACCATGACGACGTTATGCCGATGGATGCGTCCCAGCACGTATGTGGTATCATCATCCTGGCACGTGGATAGCCCTGGGTGTTCTTCGTCCAGCATGGCGCGAGATGCTGCTAGTTCCAAAGGAAGCGCGCAGATCCAGCCGATCGTGTAGTTTTCGTGCCGCGCCTCGTGTTGCGTAGGACTCCCGCCATTGGGGGCTCTTGGTCGCTTCAGAACTGATCGGCTCGAGCCGGATCCGTCAAGCAGTAGCGGTCTTTCCGGATTCATCGAACAGGCGTATGTCGGCAATAGGTAGTGAAGTCGGATCGCATAGGATGGGTTGTGAAGGAAGCGAATGGATATGGCAGCAGCGCCGTTGACGGATGGATACGCCAGTCTGGTTGCCTGTTCTGAAGAGACGGTCCACGTGGCGCAGGGCGGGCGCGTATCGTTCAGCTCAGCTCAATCCTACTCAGCTGCCAGGCGACTCATACATGGGCATGTAGATGCCTAATCAGGTCAGCAATGCCGCTGCCCAACCAGATTCCTTGTAGCACACCTCAAATGTGTGCGCGCCTTCGTACCACCGCCGCGTTTGTTCAAGATGGGATAGACCAAACGTTCCCTGGCAAAGTTGAAGCTCATTACCACCAAGAAGAAAACCTCAGAAATCAGCTCTTTGCACCAGCACAACACTAGCCCCCATCGATTAGATTACCAAGAGTCGGTCGCATGACCCAGTGCGATGCAATCATTGCATTAGCACAGTGCCCCTAGGCTGCGGAAGTAACGTAACGCGATGCCTGTAGACTACAATAACCTTGATCGACACTACAAACGGATGGCTCCTCGAGCTATGGGCCGTCACTTTACGATTAGAAACCTTTCCATGAAGCGTTGATATATCATTGTTTTACTTTATCTGATTTAGTAAAGTCGTTTCTTTAATTGTATAGGTTTGGTAAAATCTCATACTCCGTGAAGTTCCAAATAGCACCCGCATGATCGGATACCCACGCAGCGCCCGAGTACCACGTGCTCTTATATCCCTGGAGTGTCTGCAGCCTTCTGTAGAACCCGGACTGGATGTTGCTCGCCGACACGCCGACGGCTGATGGGGTATGGGAGCTGTAGGCGACGAAGTTGGGGTTGGACCCGGGAGCAAGCCTCTGGATCGATTCAATAGCATCGGCTCGTACTTCTGCCTCGGATAGCTCCTCCGGCGAACTGTACCAGGCCCAGTAAATGCCCGGAGCCCGCGTGGCCCAGATGTTCTGCGCCGCGGGGAGCATGGGGACATTGTACGCGGTAACGATCCCGTCGGCGGCGGAGTCGGTGTTGTAGTAGCGCGTGGCAGGCGCCAGGCCAGTATTGTTCAGCAGACCGACGTACAGCGCGTTGTTCTTGAACTGTGAGATGAGGCTCCGTTCCCTTCTGTCAAGAGAGAAAGGCAATAGGTTCCTCAAGGTAGGCGCCGCGGTGATGAGCAGCTTCCTGGCCCGGATGAGCCTGAGGCCGCCGGGCGTCTGGACGATGAGCTCCACGCCGCGGTCGGATCGCGAGGCTAGGACGACTGTGGACGAGACCAAGACGCTGGAGCCAAGCTCTCGCTGGGCCAACCTGTAAAGCTCCTGGCCATCGAACCTTGCAGGAGTCAAGGCAGCGCCGGCAAATCTGCCTCGGTCCACGGACTTGAGAACGTAGATGGCGGTCTGTTCCAACGGGTTACCATTTCCGATGGCGTACGAAGCAATGCTGTGGGCTGCGCTTTGAATGCCGTGTTTTTCGATAAACTGGCCAAACGAAAGCAGCAGGTCCTCTGGCACGGGGTCCGGCAGATCCCAGCCATAGTCCAGATAAGGGTACTAAGGGTTGTTTTTGTTAGCGTGGCTTCTCAACATCGTTGCGTTTCGGG
This sequence comes from Stachybotrys chartarum, assembly GCA_001021365.1. NCBI lineage: Eukaryota > Fungi > Ascomycota > Sordariomycetes > Hypocreales > Stachybotryaceae > Stachybotrys > Stachybotrys chartarum. Next base: position 46,718 of record LDEE01000011.1, read on the forward strand.
TGCTCACATTGTTTAACTGCGCAATGTACGGGGCATAGTCCGGCTCCGGAACAGTGCTCGCAGGCAGGATTTGGCCCGTGGTGAAGTCGGCACGCACGGTGGCGGGCGGAGGTCCACCGAATCCTCCCAGCGGGATGTTGAAGCGCCCAAAGAAGTCGCGCACAACGCTGATGTTAGCGAAGCCCGTGACACCATAGTCAACAGGCTGACCGGTGGGAGACATCCAGGTGTTGACATGGCCGCCAAGCTGGTTCTCCTTCTCAACCACCACGACCGACTTGCCGCTGTCGCGCAGGCGGATGGCAGCGTAGGTTCCGGCCACGCCGCCGCCGATGATTGCAACGTCGCGCTGGATGATGTTGGCTGCTGAAAAGGCCTCGCTGTTAATGGCAACCGAAACGACGTGGGGAATCAGAACGGCGAAGATGCCGGCTGCAAGCTGCGACAGCGACTTCATTATGTGAATAGTGATGGTAGGCAGGAGACAGTCTTGGGAGCTGGGAGACCGCGGTGACACAAAACGATTGGTGGAGACATAAACAGAGAAGTGGCACCCTCCAGACTGATTTATCTATCATCTTCCCGATGAAGCAGGCGTCGCGGCAGAGGGGGAGCGGGCTGGGCTGGGTTGAGGTCTATCCGGTGCTCGGAACCCGAACGCAGGCCACGTGGGTGTTGAGCTGCAACGCGGCCGGACGCCGACTTTGGCGACCAGGATGCACAAGGTATTTTTTACGAGAGATGTAGAGACTTCCATGTCGCCCTCGCGTCGTATGCTTGTTCCTTCACACAAGGATACGTCGCTTGCCATCCTTGCTTATTCTAATCCTTCGTCCCGCGGATCCGCAACCCCCAACGCAGTGTGAAGGAGATGGGGACCGATAAAGGAGCGGCGATTGAACAACAGCTCTTTGTCCACAGTAATAGTGAGGACTCCAGGGAGAAAGCCCACACCAATAATGCAGACCCGGGGTCCGCATCGCAGAAGCTTGCTGAAGATGGAAAGGTGAATAAAAAAGAAAACCCTCACTCCGAGATATTGAGGGGCCTGACTGATAGACCACTTAGACGATCCTTATTCCACAGCCGTCGGACGATCCAGACGACCCCTTGAACTGGTCCTCGTTCAAGAAGCACATGATCCTCATCACTATCTCTTTTGGTGCCGCCGTGGGTGAGTTTGGAATGGCCGCCGGCATTCCCGCAGTTTATCTGCATTCGCAGGAATGGGATCTGCCGATGATCGAGGCCAACTATCCCAACAACATAGCCGTGGTCATGGTAGGCTGCTCGGGCATTCTTTGGGTGCCCTTAACCAACTACTGGGGCCGAGCTCCCGTCATCTTCTGGAGCACCGTCATGGGCCTGCTTTTCACGCTCGGGACCCTGTACACGCGCGACTGGGCCACGTTTTACGCCTTGCGCGCTCTGCAGGCGGGGACGCAGGCCATCGGATCCGTCGTGGGGCTCGTGATTATCCACGACCTGTTCTTTTTCCATGAGCATGCTCGGAAAATCGGTATCTGGTGCGCCTTCTTCCTGACGGCGCCGTCCGCCGGTCCCATGCTGGGCAACTTCATGATTGCCGGGCTCAACGAGTGGCGGCCTGTATTCTGGCTTGTCTTCGCCACTGCCGCCGTCGTGCTGGCCATGGTCTTGCTCTTCTTTGACGAGACCAAGTACGTGCGCTCGGTCCCAATGGAGAAGCAGCCCCGGCGGGGCAAGGGCTTCCTCGCACGCACGCTCCGCCTCTTGGGCGTCTGGCAGCTCCAGAACCGTGAAGGCCTCCTCGACGGCGTGTTGGAAAGCTACTGGAGGCAGGTGGAAGTTCTCCTTCGCCCCATTGTCCCGGTTACCGTCCTCATCTACGGTGTCATCTTCATGTGGTGTGTTGGTATCAACCAGAGCTCCGCCATCTTACTTGAGACGCCGCGCGAGATGGGCGGATATGGCTTGGGTCCGCGTGCCATCGGCTACATTTACTTCTCGCCCATCGTGGCGACCATCATGGGCGAGGCGTTTGGTCACTTCTACAACGACCACCTCGTGCGACGCCACGCTGCGCGCCATCAAGGTTCATTCGTGCCCGAGGTGCGCCTCTGGGCCACCTACCCCATGGCCATCATCATGATCCCCGGTCTCGTCGTGGTCGGCCAAACGCTGGAGAGACACCTGCACTATGTGGGCATCATCATGGGCTGGGGCGCGTACCAGCTGGGCATCATGGTGGTCAGTGTCGCCATGGTCGCGTACATATACGACACTTACCCGGGGAGGGCTGGCGAGATTAGCGCCCTCATCAACTGCGGGCGTGGGCTTAACGGTTTTGCGGTTGGCTACTACCAGCAGGACTGGGGCATGCGCCAGGGTTTCGATGTTAGTTTCGGGCTCCAGGCCGTAGTGACAGCGGTCTGCTTTGGGGCCATTGCTTGTGTCCATCGTTGGGGGCGGCACCTGAAGTGATTGGCGCATGGATGAACATGCAGGCCTGCATCACCCCCAACCTTGAGGAGATCGTGATTGCTATCCTAGAAACGAGGATGGAGGTGGGGTCAAGGGGAGTGCTCCAGGGGCTGCATGTGCGGCAAGGAAGCAGGCGACTCAGGGATGACCCTTGTAACCGCCGAATATGATGAGGCCACATTACCACGATGCCAACCTTTTCTTGAGACGAGCAGATGCGAAATTGACATGTTGGATACCTTACGTACGGAATATTGAGTAACAGTACTTCGTATAAGTGACTAGCCGGGTGAACCCCCCAAAACGTATAGAGGCCCCATCATATTGTCTTTGTTGCCATTTGCCAAGCAAGCCTCGCGAGTAGAGTCAGTCAGGTTACCGTGCTTCATGTTGCTCGTCCCCACCCCCCAAAAAGCATGCAAGGTGGTTTTCTGAGCCTTGCGCAATTCTTAATTTTTTAGCCGCCCGGGCGGGGAATGTTCCCTGTATAAGCCTCCTGCAGATAACGCACTCGCAACCCTGTTTAGCCTGCGGGAGTATGTAGAAGAGCCTGCAGGGCGGCATCCCCGCTAGTCAAGCAGTCGGCCAGAAGTCGCATAGGCAGCGGAACGTTCCGTCGCATGGTCTGCTTAAGTTGACGACATGTGGAGGCTGGGGTGGACGTGGAGGGACGATGCGGGCCACTTGAAGAACAGCCCACCATCGGTCGATCTGTCGATAAGCATGCTCGTTTAAGACTGTTTAGCCTCATCTACAAGAGCTAGGCAAGGACTCAAAAGGAGAACCACTTCTGACCCTTCGAGGACAAACGTTGGTGTCGAGAACGCCGTCAGGTGTTCAGGTTGGATCTCAACTCACAGATCTCGCATGATACATTAATCATCGAGTCTATCATCATTGGGGAGATTTGAGATGTCTGCAGCATTGCAACCCAGCTAATCAAGGCTAATGCCGTCTTACGCCGACGGAGCATCAATGCAGAGGGCCGCGCGCGGGGGTTTGACCGTGCTGTAGAGAAACTGGAACTTGGCGCTTGCCAAGGCGGGCTTTTAAACAGACCTATGCCCGACGCTTCGCCATTCATACAAAGTGCATATGCTAGGCAGCGCAGGCCAAGCCATATAGTGTCCGAGGATCGCATAACCACGCCTTACAACGGCAATGCCGTTCGTTGAGCTGCGGCAGCCAGCGCAACGTGTAGTCCTTGGCCCAGAGGGTGCTGTCAGTGGTTGACATGCCATGTGGCTGCGGCGCAGAGTGTCCATTAGGCGGCAATGGCTGTCCTTATCTCCCCAGACCCTGTTCGATGACTTCACCATTTGCTTCCAAGCACCCGAATAGGCTGTTCACGGTCGATGAGCGAGTATCGGCACAAGGGTCGCAGATCGTGCTTCAATTTCGTCATCGGCCTTGGGGTGCACACCGTGGTCTGTGGCTGTGATGGGCATTTAATCGACAGCTTGGCGAAATTCAACATGGGAAATGCGAGTAACGGTCAAACCCTGTGTTTCTACAGCCCAGTTTGACAATTCCGAGAATGTTAGAAAAGCCAAGACTATCTTTCACCATAACTGAATGACCATAATACCCAGACGGGCAAGAAGTAAGAAGTATAGCAATGACACCATTTCCGTCAAGCCCAGACCGGCATTTCCCTCTTCTACTTATTTTCCCGTTTTTAAGTCGTGCGCAAGGTGGAGTGGGATGTCCATGCTGCATACGAACCACCATGGCATTCAGCCGTATGCATGTCAAAACGGTTAGGTGCTCGGCAAGCCAAGCGAGTTTTGCATGTCCATTAGGAGTCAACAAATTTAAACAATCCCATTGTCCAAGGCCTTGTGTATGTGGCTTGCGAGATACGCGGTACGGCGCCTTGGAATTCTCTTTTCGATCAGAAGTAGAAACGCCCTCAATCACGGCCTGCATGCATATAAATGTTGTACCACGTCCGACGCGCGAATTTGATGAATACCTGATAGTCATCTGGGACCTTTTGTTTAGTCCGTTGGTTGACTTGACTTAGCGTATCTCTGATGGGCTGTATTGCTGTGTCCTCTTGTGTTGCACTCTGATCTGTCGTTGCATTTTCCTTGCCTGTCACTCCACTCCAGGGACAGGAACACGCATGAAAGCAACTGGTCCAGCCGGCCTATGGAGCAATTATCATCGATGAACCGGCAAGACATCGCCTGTTCTCGCTGCCGCGAGAGGAAAGTCCGATGCGGTCGTGAAAGACCGGCATGTATGAGTTGCATAAACGAAAACTCTGAATGCGATTATAGTATGCCCGAGAAGAGAGTGAACCACACCAAGCTGCTGTACGTGTAGCGTTCAAACAACTCTCCAGGCCTTTCTAAGAAAGATGAATACTGACCACGTCGTCTCCATGCAAAGGTGTCGCAACTTTGATCGGCTCGAGTCTCGTCTGACAGGGATTGAAGGCGAATTGTTCTGGCTGACGAGTCGACTCAAAGCTGAGTCGGGCTTTTTCCAGCAGAGGACCCCCAGCTCGGACTCTGTAGGGCTGTCCAGTGACGACATCAGGTCTGTCGATCAGTCTGGTCTCAGTGCAACATACCACAAGCCCAAAGTCAGCGAACGAGTCGTTCGAGGCCATGATAATCAAGGAGATCAGTACCATGGCCCAGGTACACTGGTCTCGCTATGCTACGACTTGAAAGAAACGCTGGTGCAAAAGGATATTTTGGGAGAATCCCCCGAGAGCCCCAGCTCCGGCTCCAGCAATTCCAAGTCTACTGCCATGGCAAAAATGCATGACCCGCCCGAAATCCACGGCAAGAAAGCAAAGTGCGCTGATCTGATGGATCGTATATGCGCAACCGCCAGTTTCGAGGCGCAGATCCCGCTTGCAGATCCCGTGGCGATACGACTCCCCCCGAAGCAGCTGCTACTCATGGTTATACCCCAGTACCTGTCCAACGTGGACTATACCACCGACCTCTTTGTCGAACCGCATCTGGCAGCTAACATCGAGCGCATCTACTTGCGGCCTCCGACGCCCGCCAATGATGCTTGGGCCATTTGTTTCAACACAATCATCCTGCTTGTCCTCGACACCGAGGACGTCAGGCAGGGCAATGATCCCCTGGCAAGGTCACAGTTTTCCTTGCCTTTCTTCCAGGTCACGCAGGCAGCCTTCCAACAGGCACACCTCCTGACCACCCCAAGACTCATCAACATCCAAGCCTTGGCGCTGCTGGTCAGAAGCCCGTGGTCCCCAGGAGTTTTAGAGGAGCATTGGTCGACTGACGGTTCCTGCAGAGCATCGTAGCCGAAAAGTATTATCCCGCGGCTAAAGGAGGTGCCATTTTTGCCCAAGCTTGTCTTCTCGCACGGCGAGCGGGGCTTCACCAGGACCTGCACCTCCCAGAAGACGAAGTCAGCCCAGATGAAGTTTGCGAGAGATTTAAGACCTTCAGGTCACTCCATCTGCGGGACAAGACACTGGCTTTATCATGGGCTTCAATATCTTGGCTTCCGAAACCTGATCGAAATCAATCACTTCGGCTACTATCCAGCGCCGTCACAAACCCTCAAATATCTGAGAGGGTTCGTCTTGCTGACATACAAGAGCGGCTTTATAAATACCTTTACACGGAAACTCACCAAAACTCATCAAGAGCAGCCGTAGAGTTGGTAGCTATCGATCGAGACCTGGAGAATTGGAACTTAGAACACGGAAAATACAGACTACCCCTGACCTCATCGCATGAAGCGGAGCTGCAGCTGACATTCCTTGCGACAAGGATGCTAGCATATATGTGCAGTGACGATGAGAGCCACAGAAGGATCATCGTACATGATGCAAGGGCAAGCTGCCTAATCTTGCTCATAGCGTATAAGAAGCACGATGACACCATCGTGAAAATGTTGCAGTCTCTTTATTCGCCATCAATTACTGATAGTGGCAACGAGCTCATCGACCACACTGCTAAGGCCACTATGCCTTCGGCTTACATGGGCCGCTTGACACCACTGATTAATTCGTTTCCCATCAGCGCTTTCTTTCAGCTCACAAAACACGTCATGCAGTCCCAAACATCAGCCGACGACATTGATAACCACGAAGGACGATATACCGACTTGGAACTGCTGCGACAGGTGCATCACTGCATGATGGAAGCCAACAGCAGAACACAGTCCCCAAACCGGGCTTCCCAGAATGAGAGAACGTTCGCCCTCTTATTTGACCTCATCGACCTGGTCAAGAACCCAGAATTTGACGACACATCACCGTCAAGCGATGGAATACCGCCGAGGGTCAGTTATACACGGCCAACCGCGGGGACCAACCTGGGCTCAGGGAGCGACGACGGTGACTTTCTGACGAGATTCACGCCTCTAAGCGGCGATATTTCATGGGGTATGCTAGATGCTTCCTACGAATATCAAGAATTGGGGAGTGGGCAGGAGATGGAGAGGGAAAAAAGGAAAAGGCTGCGGACGGGGGACAGGGACCTCATCAATACGGGATCGCGTATTGTGCCACTTGATTCGGACGAGGCGGATATGTGGCCGCAAATTTACTTGAATCTGTTTGCGCCTTGCTAGTACGCTTATTTGATCCAGAAAAGAGCGATTTCATAAGATAAAGAAGCTGTGTAATAGCATTAAGGGCCCAAATGCTCGGCAAACTCTGATGTATGAGCAGTTTTAGCGTTGATCAGTCGGAGTAAATAACTCTTTTCTAAACGGTGATCTCCCTGGGTGGAGTCCATTGTTGCCCATGTTAATGGTAATCTATCTGAAAAGGGGTTTGATATTCGATAGGGGGTACGGAAAGATCATATGAATAGAAGGTCAATAACAGGCTATGTTTAAGCATTATTTTATGTACGTCCTCTAAAGCCTTGTAGGGTATTCAGGCCCCAGTTGACGGAACGAAAACGCTTGAGATAGTACCAACACCATGTTTTTATAACATTCTAATGTTGACCTTCTGTCCAAAAGCACCCCTGTCAACCCGGAGTGGATGCGGCTCCATCATGGCATACAGAAGTAGATTCAACGCTTCCGCCCTCTCTTCTCTATTTGAACACTGTGTCTCTGGGTCAAGAACCGTATGATTGACCGGATTGTTTGTTTGCTAATATTCCTCCGAAGAAGGATCTGGCTTCTGCGTTGCGGCCAGAAAATGGAAGACAAGGACTCCGCCCTGAATACCGAAGGAAATAATACCAATCCAGAAGCCTACCAAACCATTCCAAGCAAAAGGTCCGCTCTTAAAGCAGTGAACGACCAGTCCTGGGTAGATGCCGAGGGTCAAGCCAGATGTAGTCCATGCAACCCAGCGGGGGATGAGCGGCTTCTCTCGCTTGTCAGAGAGGATGATATACGACACCATCATGTCCTGGGCCATGAACGGCGGAAAGCCCATAGCGTAGACGAACCACGCAAGGTCGCTCAGGGTCTGGGTGATGACAGGATCGCGGTCCAGGCGGTAGATGACGGCGGAGAAGAACATGGATGGTAACATCATGGACAGCGAGCCCAAGCAGCCTCCGGCGACCTGTCCCCAGAGTGCGGTAGTGCTGACGCCGGGGATCTTGGAAAGCTGGCGGTTGACACCGGCGACGAAGATAGGCCAAAAGATGGCAGTGAGGAGCATGATGCAAATCCCAACCTGCATCCCCCGCTCGCCGCGGCGGTAGTGCTCGGCCGTTTCCTCGGGAGTGAGGGAGGGGCTGATCGGGGGGAAGTTGAGTGAGGCAGGGAGGAAGATGAAGAAGCAGAGTTGGGCCAGTGGAGCACAATAGATGGCAACGCGGTCGAGGGTGGCGTGCGACTGCCGCGACTTGGCCACGCCTCTCAGGGGCGAGGTCTCGTCATAGTCATTCAGGGCGTTGACCATGGTGCTCAGGCGAAGTAGATGCTGGGTTGTTGGTGAGAGAGCGTGGTGATGGTCGTGAATGGGCAGGGGGGGAAGGGGTTGTGGAACGAGATTTTCAAGAAGATGATGGAGGGTAGCAACCTAGGATGGTAAAAATGAGGGTTGAAGTATATGGTGGTCAGGTATCTGGTCTGGTTTGGGCTGGATTTAGAGAGGGCGTTTCGGTGTCCGGGCCCCGGCGCAGCTGGGTAACTAGGGCAAGGAGGGTTGATCCTGAGAGGTGGAATCAGCTCGGCCTACCCTACACCAGCAATGCCTCGGCGTCCGAAGATGGCGGAGCCGGGGCAGGGGGCGTTGAAACGATTCGGCTTACCACACACCGACTCTGTATCGGCGACCGAAGAGGGCTGAGCCCGGAGACATTGAATTGAAGCGCGCAGCAAAGAAGCTGTTTTGTAGAGTCTGGCATACATCATCCACATTTGACGAAGCTGCCGAGAAAATTGCGTCATTTCTGCTGACCACCGAGGTTCTGGCGCAACCTCTGTGACAGCAGCAGCGACAAAGATGCCTCATGGGTACGTTGTAGATTGCGACCCCGCGTTCTCCAGGCCACGGTCTTGAACCAGCTTCAAAATAGTCATGATCTGTGGATTATGAATAGAGTCTAGGTTCTCGGGCTATCTCCAAATGACGTAGACCGCGTAGGTAGGTATGATGCTGAGTGGTTCAAGGAATCGTCTTCTTTCATCATTCTAGTCTGGATGTATCCAATTTCGTACCATTGCTTACGCCTGAGCTACTATAGATGTGCTGCCTGGGACAGCATCCTCGAGGATCTCCTTCAATTGGCTCCACAACTTCTTCCCTGTAGCCTTGCCTTCGTCTGACCTAACAAACGCCGACAGCGAGTCGTTCGCAACCACGCCATCCGACATGTACGCGCCGTGACTACTAGTGTCCGCCGATGCACCAGCAAGCAACGCGCGGCTCCCGACGTCAGTCGACCGCGCGAAGATCAGCTTGAACAGCCAGAATCCCCAACCGTAGTCCCGCGCCAGCGCTGAGTGGCAGAGCCCCGGGTTCACCATGTTCAAGGTGACACCCATGTTCTCGAGTGACGGGGCGATGTGCCGCACCACCAGGACTTCGAGGAGCTTGGATGTCGGGTATCGCTCCGCCATGTCGGTGGCCTTCTCGTCGTCTAGCCGTGCGAAGATGTCGTCGGCGTGTCGCTCGGGAAACGTGCTAATGGCGTGCAACTCGCTCGTGACAATCGTCAGGTGCGGCTCGCTATCCGGGAACCTCTTGGCCGTCTCCTGCAACTTGGGCACCATCAGGAGCGCCAGCAGCATGGTGCTTATGACATTGACTGTGATATGCTGCTCATGGCCCTCGGACACCTTGAACGTGTCGGGGTTCGCGACGGCGGCGTTCTCGACCAGGACGTCGAGCCGTTCAAGCGTGGCCGCGCGCTCAGCAAACAACTTGACGGACGCAAAAGATGCGAGGTCCAGCGCCCAGACCTCGCAGATGCCGGGCCGTCTGGTCGACGCCTCGATCGACTGCTTTGCTTCCTCGCCGGCTTTGGTGTTGCGCACGGCGAGGATGATCTTGCTGGCTCCCAGGCGCGCAAAGTGCCGCGCGCCCTCGAGCCCCAGGCCCACGTTGGACCCGGTGACGATGACCGTCTGGCCCTGGAAGGACTTGGAGGGGTATGGGGGTGTAACGAACAGCTGCGACCAGTAGAACCCCATGACGAACGGGCCAGGATGCGAGGTATGTGCGTCCGCGTGTGCGTTCCCCGGGCGCAAGCAGACGAACCTGGACGACCCAAAGTCTTTTCTTAAGGTGGTCTTGGGCCCTGTCGGTGTCCGAGAATTTTTGGCTGTGTCGACTCGAGCGTTTCTGAGAATCGGCTTTCGGCGCCCGAGAGGGTCTCGCTTCGTTTTACAAATACGCAATGTTCAGGGTGGCGTCATGAATCAGTGACCGGCCAGCACACAAATCAACCACTTCCCCTGGTCTGACTCGACAATCTCAACCCCGGCTCCCCCCACAACCATCACCCTGTTCCCTGCAACCCCTGCCTTCCCGTCACTTCTGCTGAAGCCGTTGGTCTGCATATCTTTTACTGCAAGTGGAGCCCAGGCGTCCTGCCTTTTCGCACGAACATGGCGGTCTCGCAGCAGCCCCAGCATTTCCTGTTTGGCCCCCAATTCCTCTCCTTCACCTCGGCGTCTCTCAGCCAACTGAGGACGCAGTGCCTGGGCTCGCCGGGCCTGCATGAATGGGTGCTGCAGGTTCTCGCCGAGCTACCTGCGTTGTGGAAAACAATAAAACAATCGTTTCCCTCACTTGCACATCTTCCTGTCGAGAAGCCGCTGCAGGATGTCCTCGAGGCGTTCCGAACTGGAGATTCTGCCAAACTTTCGTTTCCTTTGCCTAACTTTTTGCTATGCCCCTTTGTGGTGATCCTGCAGCTGACGCAGTTCGTGCGATATCATCAGCTTGTTCAGCCGCGGAATGGTTTCCTGTTCGCGGATGCGGATGCTGAGACTGTAGGTTTCTGCACTGGCCTGCTAAGTGCCTTGGCAGTGTCTTGCTCGACGACCCGACAGCAGTTGGAGCAACACGGCGCGTCTGCGGTGCGGCTCGCTCTGCTCATTGGGGCCATTGTGGAAAGTCACAACGCAAGCGATGCCTATATCTCTATTTCTACTGGCTGGCAGTCACCGGAGGGGGCAAAGGAGCTGGCCAGCATTCTAGAAGCCTTTCCAGAGGTGCGTATCTGCACGGCCGATACCCACAACCTTGCAATCGTCCAGACTAACAAAGAACAGGCATACATTTCCGTCACCTACGACGAGAATCGACGCACTGTAACAGCGCCCAAACATGCCAGCAGTACCCTTGTACAACGTCTGAAAGATGCTGGATTGCAAGTTACAGAGCTCAGCCTTCAAGGGCGCTTTCATGATCCCAGACGCTCAACGGAAATCGGTGCTGTCGTCGAGTTTTGCGACACGCACCAAGCCTTTTCGCTGCCAGACGCCCATAGTTTGGTCCTCCCGACGCGATCGCAAGACGGCTCCTACATCACCAAGGGGAATTTACATGAAATTGCACTCAGAGCCATCCTAGTCGATCACTGCCAATGGCATCAGACATTTGCTTCGATTAGTCTGCACCTGGCTAATGAAGGATCGATCATCTCATTCGGTCTGGAGCGCTGCGTACCGCAATCATTACTGCGACACACCAGCCATAAGCTCATCCAAATGACCGACGTCGATTCCGGGAAGTCGAAGCTCAAGCCAAGAGACACGCCGTTGGAAGATCCTAACCATGATGCCATTGCGGTCATTGGCATGTCGTGCAGGGTCCCCGGGGCGGATGACGTCGAGGAATTCTGGAAGCTGCTGTGTGAGAATAAGTCGCAGCATAGAGAAGTCCCAAGCGACCGCTTCAACTTTGATACGGCGTGGCGCAATGTCGATCCAAAGAGAAAGTGGTTCGGCAACTTCATCGACGGCTTCAACAATTTCGACCACAAGTTCTTCAACAAAACCCCGCGCGAAGCCCTGGCCATGGATCCGCAGCAGAAAATGATGCTCCAGGCCGCGTACCAAGCTGTTGAGCAATCTGGCTATTTCCAGGCTTCGAGGAAAGTGGATAAACATATAGGCTGCTACATTGGTGTCAGTAACGTCGATTATCAGGACAATTCTGCCTGCCATGCTGCTACCGCCTACACAGCCACTGGCACACTGATGAGCTTCGTTGCCGGCAAGATTGGCCACTTCTTTGGCTGGACCGGACCAGCTATGAGCATTGATACGGCGTGCTCGGGGTCTTCCGTTGCTGTTCATGAGGCCTGTCGGGCTGTTCTCAGCGGCGAATGCACGGCTGCCATAGCCGGCGGTGTGAATGCGAGTATGTACAGACGATGATTCACCTTCTCCCCTTCCAATATATCCTCCGCTGTTGAAAGGATTTCCTAACCTTGGCTTTTGTAGTTACCGGCCCCCTCTGGTTCCAGAATCTAGCAGGCGCTTCATTCCTTAGCACCACTGGACAGTGCAAGCCTTTCGATGCCAAGGGCGATGGCTACTGCCGTGGAGAGGCCGCAGGAGCCGTGATGTTGAAACGCCTATCTTCTGCCATTGCTGACGGCGATCCTATCTTCGGCACTATCGCCGCAACTGCTGTCTTTCAAAATCAGAATTGCACGGCCATCACCGTCCCCAACTCTCCATCTCTATCAAGTCTCTTTGAAGCCGTCATCTCCCGCGCTCGGATTGATCCGTATGCCATCACGTATGTTGAGGCGCATGGCACAGGCACCGCGGTTGGCGATCCGGCTGAGTATGGCGGCATCCTAAAGGCTCTTGGCGGACCCAAGCGCTCCAACACACTCGCGCTGCGCTCTGTCAAGGGATTAGTCGGTCACGCTGAGTGTGCTTCAGGCATGGTGGCGTTGGTCAAAACTTTGCTGCAGCTCCAGAAAGGAATCATCGCTCCCCAGGCTAGTCATCAAAGCATGAACCCAGCGTTGCATGCGTCGCCCTCAGATCATATTGAAATCTCGACGCAAGCTAAAAAGTGGGATACTTCTTTCAAAGCTGCCCTGATCAACAACTATGGAGCATCGGGATCTAATGCATCAATGGTCGTCACAGAGGCACCTTCAAGAGGAATCCCCACAGCATTAGAGGCTGTAGGCAGTCCCCAGCAGCCGTTCTGGTTCTGTGGTGCAAATGACGAGCGTCTCCGAGCATACGTTTCCAGGTTTCTCGCCCACCTCGACTCATCCGCCGAGGATGTGTCGCTGGCTGATCTTTCATTCAACCTTGCACTGCAGTCCAACCGAAACCTTGGCCGTGCATTGGTTTTCCAGTCAAGCTCGATAAAGGAGCTCAAGAACATTCTCAAGACGTTCCAGCAAAACGAGGCTGCGCCTACAATTGAGGTGGCCGACTCTTCCCGTCCAGTCATCTTGTGCTTCGGAGGTCAGGTCTCTACCTTCGTGGGATTGGATAGGCAAATCTTGGAGAGGATCACGATTTTGAGGAAGTACATGGATCAGTGCGATCTGGTCTGCAAAGCCATGGGTCTCACAGGCATCTATCCTGACATTTTCAAGCGAGAACCAATTCAAGATACCGTACAGCTACAGACATGCCTATTCGCTATGCAGTACTCTTGCGCAAAGAGCTGGATCGATTGCGGCCTTCGAGTCACTGCTGTTGTCGGCCACAGCTTTGGTGAACTCGTAGCCCAAACTGTGGCTGGCGCCATGTCACTTAACGATGGCTTGAAAGTCATTGCCCGGCGAGCACAGCTGATCAAAGATTCTTGGGAGTCAGATAGGGGTGCAATGTTGGCGATAGAAGCTGAAATCGGATTAGTCCAGGACCTCATCGCTCGCGCCAACAAGACTGAGCCGGTGCCTGATCGCCCCGCTGGCATTGCCTGCTTCAATGGGCCGACGAGCTTCACCCTCGCCGGTTCTACGCAGTCCATCCAAAACCTGGAAAGTATTCTGACCAAGGACAAGAGCTTTGGGCCTTCGATTCGATACCGGAAACTCAACACGTCGCACGCTTTCCATTCGACCCTGGTCGAGTGCCTTATTCCCGACCTAGAACAGCTCACACATGACATCACCTTCTCTACACCTCACATCCGGGTTGAAAGGGCAACCGAGAGGGCATCGACAGTCTCTCTGCCCTCCTCGTACATTGCCGAACATCTCCGCCAGCCCGTGTACTTCAGCCAAGCCGTTCGACGGCTGGCGGACGAACACGAAGACCCTATCTGGATCGAAGCTGGATCCCAATCGACCATTACAAAGATGGCTGCCAAGGCCCTGGGAATGCCTAAGAAGTCGCACTTCCAGGCCATGAATCTGACAAGCGACGATTCTTGGCAACGGCTCACTGAGGCTTTCACGGCGCTGTGGACACAGGGTCTCAAAGTCGACTTTTGGCCTCACCATCCCTCTCAAACATCGCAGTACATACCGCTGCTCCTTCCACCATACCAGTTCGAGAAATGCAACCACTTCCTCGACCTCAAGGTGCAGAAAAGCATATCTGGGAGTTTGCCCGAGCCGGCCTCCAACGACGCGCCCCGAGGTCTCTGGACTTTCGTCACATACGAGAATGACAGCAAGACCGCTGCTCGATTCCTTGTTGAAACTGGCCACAAGATATTCCAAGAACTTATGGCTGGCCACACAGTGGCGCATTCGCAGCCGCTCTGCCCTAGCACACTGCAGCTCGACATTGCCACCGAGGCCATCCGCAGTCTCTGTCCCGAACTTCAGCTCTCCGACTTTCAGATCGACCTGCGTAACCTGGAGAACCAGTCGCCCATCTGCCGCGACTCGTCGCGTGTGGTATGGCTTGATGTGACAGCAACAGACGAAACCCGGCGCGTGTGGGCGTGGAAGATGGTCAGCACCCCGGTCGAAGGCAAGAGCGGGGTTGGCGAAAGCCGTCACGCTTCTGGCAAGGTCGTCTTCCGCTCTCGCGATGAACAGGAGTTCCTAGAAGAGTTCGAACGATTCGGCCGTCTGGTAACGCATAAGCGCTGCAGTGAAGCCTTGGCCGGAAGTGATGGCGATGACATTATTCAGGGAGAGGCCATCTATAAGCTTTTTGCTGATGTTGTTGACTACTCGGAAATCTTTCGTGGTGTGCGCAAGGTTGTGGGCAGTCCTAATACTTACACCTCGGCTGGCCGGGTAGTTAAGAAATACTCAGATGAGACATGGTTGGTAAGTCTTTACAACTCCATCCTTCCCCAAATGCGTCAGCTGTGGTGGGGAACCTCTCGAGGCTGTTGCTGACATGCGTTTTTAGGATACGCCACTGTGCGATTCCTTCTGTCAAGTAGCTGGCGTCTTTGTAAATTGTATGACCCAAAGACCTGATAGCGATGCCTTCATTTCGAGCGGAGTTCAACGAATTGTTCGGTCGCCTTTCATCAGGAAATTTGAGGAGAATCCCGAAGTCTTTGACGTCTTTGCCTTACATCACAAACCAACTGAGAAGTCCTTCTCAAGCGATGTCTTCATCTTCGACAACCGCACATCCCAGCTCCTCGGCGTCATCCTTGGAATACAGTATCAGCGTGTATCTAAGGTTGCTATGGCCAAACTGCTTGCGCGCCTGACCCCTGATGCCGAGCAGCCTCGTCAAGCGACCAAAACTCCGGTCTCTGCCGCCAAGACAATTGCTGCACCAACAACGACGCCGGAGCCAGAACTTAAGCCCGTCCAGTCGCAACCAGGAACTCCGTCTGGCGATTCCATGGTTGCAAGCAAGATTATTGCAATTCTCTCCGAGATGACGGGCGTGGAGGCGGGCAAAATCACCGGCGAGACCAACCTCATCGACTTGGGCATTGACTCGTTGATGGGCATGGAGGTAGCCCGTGAACTCGAATCCGTCTTCCAATGCACCTTGGACATGTCCTCCATGATGGACCTCACGATACTCAAGGACCTTGTCAATTGGGTGCGACGCGCTGTGGGCGAGGCTGACGACAAGATCCTAGGTGGCTCAGATACTTCTGCGCCCGGAACAGCCACTCCTGATGAGAACTCATCTTCTCCGGAGATCATGACACCGCTTGATTCCGATGTCCCGTTTGCATCTCTAGAGGCCAAAATCGACGCCCGCCAAGCAGCAATCGATCTGTATATTGCAAAATATTCGAGAGACTTCTCCATGGCCTCTTCCTTATCATCTAGCTTTGCCAAAGTACCCCCGACCACTCATTGCGTGCTTGTTTCAGGCGCAACAGGCAGTTTGGGAGCCCATTTGGCGGAGCATTTCGCCAAGCTACCGTCAGTAGGCAAAGTGGTATGCTTCAACCGACCGAGCCGCGGAACGGATCCTATGACTCGTCAGCTTCAATCATTTGAAGAGAAGGGCATTTCATTAACCACCGACGCCATCGCCAAGCTGAAAATCATCGCGGCAGATACCTCAAAGCCTTTCTTAGGCCTGGAGCATACGGCATACACGGACCTGGTAAACGGTGTGACACATATTGTGCACTGCGCCTGGCCAATGTCAATCACTAGGACCGTTGCCGAATTCGAAGATCAGTTCGTCGCCATGAGGAATCTAATCGACCTTTCCCGAGATGCTTCTAATAAGCTCCCTCATGATACCAAGATCGGGTTCCAGTTCATCTCATCCATTGCTACTGTTGGAATGTACCCTGTGGTCACTGGTAATAGCCTGGCCAGTGAAAACCCTTCGATGGCCAAATATGCGCTTCCGTCTGGCTATAGCGATGCAAAACTTGTCTGCGAAGGCCTTGTCGCGGAGACTTTGGGCCGTTATCCAGACCATGCAAATGCTATGGCTGTGCGCGTTGGCCAGGTAGCAGGTTCTAGTATAAGCGGATATTGGAATCCGATGGAGCATTTCTCCCTCCTGGTCAAGTCGGCCCAAACGCTGAATGCTCTTCCTGCTCTCCCAGGACATCTTTCGTGGCTCCCTGTCAACGATGTCGCTGCATCTCTAGCTGACCTGCTGCTCTCTGACTCGCCAGCAACAAATATCTACCACGTGGAAAATCCGGTTCGTCAGCCGTGGAGTGAGGTAACCTCACTTCTCGCTGATGAGTTGGCCATTCCGTCCTCCAACATCATTCCATATGATGAATGGCTGAAGCTTATTCGAGATTTCCCACGCCATCGAGATGCCGAGAACCCTGCGAAACGGGTTATCACTTTCCTTGAAAATGATTTCATACGTATGGCAACTGGCGGGCTTATTCTAGGAGTTGATAAGGCAACTAAGGTCTCTAAGACGCTGAGAAATGCAGTGCTGGTAGAACGCGGTCTTATTAAAAGCTATATACGCTCATGGAGAGACCGGGGGGTTCTTTAAAGAGTAGTAGAGTTTAGTGCATAAACTACATAGCTAATGTTTACTTTGCCTTCTGATCACTACCTATTCTACCTTTTGTATTCTTCTGAGCCCAACATTTTACATGCCCGTACAACCCGAGGGGCCGCCCATCAGCCTAAGGGTAGGTCGTAGGGATCGGGTAGTGGAATTTGAAAACGTTTTCGGGGTCCCAGGTGGCCTTCAGGGCAGCCAGCTGAGGCAGCTTGCGAGGAGTGTATATCTGTTCAAGAGTCTCGTCTCCACGACCAAAAACAGCGTATGAGGCGAGACCGTCGAAACCACCGGTGGCAGCAAAGTCGTCCCGAATGACACTTGCAATAGCATTGCCGCCATTTTCGGAGACCCAGTCACCAGGTGTCCAGTTGAGCAGCACGTACATCCATTGCTTCGCTTCACGCCAAGGGAAGGCGGTGGAGTCATCAGGGATTGCACGGGCGGCCGCAGGGTCGTATGAATGGTAGACGAGGGCT
This sequence comes from Stachybotrys chartarum, assembly GCA_001021365.1. Taxonomy (NCBI): domain Eukaryota; kingdom Fungi; phylum Ascomycota; class Sordariomycetes; order Hypocreales; family Stachybotryaceae; genus Stachybotrys; species Stachybotrys chartarum. The sequence continues at coordinate 64,441 of LDEE01000011.1, forward strand.
GAGTTCCGAGCGCCTGGAAAGTCTTCATACAGCTTGGCCATGCGGCTGAAAGATCGCGTCAGGCTCTCAACTGAATTGTTGCGGGTCATGGCACCAAAGGGAAGGCGAGTAGGGCCAACCTGACAATTTTCCTCATCACGGCCGAACAGGGTGGTGCGATGATATTCGCTCCATGGAATGGTATGTGTGTTGAACATGACAGTGCCGAGATCAAGGAGAGGAGCTAACAAAGCCATCCCTTCGTCCGCAGGACCCATGTAATGAAAGTTTGCCATGATCGTAGCCTGGTTCAGCTGGGCGCCCCAGTTAATAATGGAGTTTGTGGTCAGATATGGGTTGCCCTCAGATAGAAGCTCAACCAAGGCGGTATAGTATGACACGTTAGTAATGGCAGGAAAAGCCGCATCCACGACAAGAATCTCGTCGTTGTTTGTAGGTGGGGCCAGGCGGTATGTAGCCTCAACGACGATGCCGAAGTTCTGGCCAGCACCTCGAAGACCCCAGAAAAGATCGGAGTTCTCTGTCTCGGATGCGACAATGATACGAGAATCAGCGGTGACGATTCGTACAGAGTCGAGGACATCGATAAGTAAACCATGAATACCGAGCCAGTTTGTGATACCACCACCAAGCGTAACACCAACTAGGCCAGGGCAGGAGCAACCGCCAATAGCTATATCCATATTAGCATCACGTCAGAGGTGAACCAGACCCAATTACTTACGCATTTCGAAGCCTGCATCGGCGACTGCCTGTGTAACATCGCGAATACGAACTCCGCCACCAACGGTCAAAGTCGCAGCGGTCTGGTTGACACGAACCGAGTTCAGGTTCTCAAGACTGATTGAAAGACCACTCTGGAGCCTCCCATAGCCAGGAGTATAACCATGACGACCGCCCGTGGCTAGAAACTCCATGTCGTTGTCGCGGGCGAATTGTATCTACAAGTTGTTAGCCCCGAGTCATTGCAGCAACTGATTTAAGTACGTACCGCGAGAGCGACGTCCTCCTCGGTGGCAGGGCTCACGTTGGCGACGTAGGTCGGCTCGCGATAGCTGCTCCATCGCACCGTGTAGTTGGTAAAGTCCTCCCCATCCTCGGGAAAGCTAACGATCGTCCCGTCGGTCCACTCTGCGCTGAGAAGCTTAGACCTTATGTCATTGCAGCTTCCCTGGGACTGAGCCAGAGCTTGAGCGGCCACGAGGGCGAGTGACAACAGGCTTATATTCATCGTGATCGTTCCAGGTAACAAGAATGATGGTACTGTGAGAACTAAGAGTGCATGTGAATTTGAACAAGACGCCGGGGCGGATGTGGATGCCAGAGGACAGCTTGATCCTGTTGCTCTGATGCCTAGTGTTGATAGTGAAGCCTGTGAAAGGAGGCGGATGTGTCTGTTTTATAACTCTTTTTGTCCGTCCTTCCGCCGTCAACAGCTGCGCTGCCCATGGGAGCAGCTTCGTCCTTGCGAGTCAAACCTCGTGGTGATTTCGATGTCTGCAGGGGGAGCGGAATAAAGTTAAGTAATGCTGACCGGTTCCAAGGAGATGTAGCCGAAAATTTGATGTTTGATATTGTGATCCGGTCCGATGAACCCCAGTAACCGGTTCCTGACGATGTTACCGGCGTGCAAAAGACAACCTTGCAGGGGCATGGATCCGAGTTGGGATCAAGAAGCACCACTGGTTCATGATAGCTCTAAGGAGCTTAGTTTACCCGTCGTCTAAGCCGCCCACAATGTAATACCTTGTACCGTTTTCATCTCGCTGGCCTTACCTCACGTCTCCGCTTATGAATGCTAGATATCCCAGGCCTCGTATTGTGTGTAGTCCCCCATTTGCCGGACCTAGCACAGATTAAGGATTCCTGGACTCACTCAGCGACTTTCTCCTTGTCACCTGGCCCTTGGCAACAACCTGGAGGACATGCATCTACTTGTTAGAGCTATTCATTTCAGGTCGCTGCGACATAAATGTTCGAACCCACTTCTTCCTCGAAGATGGGTCACGCGCGCAGAAACGGTGTGGCTACGTGCGGCACGGAATTGATAAACCCAATGGCCTACCAGGATTCCCCTTTAGCTTCGGGGCGGTTGGGATGGCGGCGGCAGGATCTTAGTGCACTTTTGATGTAGTGTGTGATGCAGAGATGACACCAGGAAAGACGGGCGGCGTCCTTGGCTGTCAAGTGCAGTTCAGCCTTGTCTAGCGGCGGAGTCCTTGCGTCCCGGTCTCCGCCACACGTCAACATGGACATGTAAGTCAGAAGCATGTGCTGCTATCCTGCACAACGACGCCCCTGCTAGTCTGATGTATTCTTCATGGAGCGAGGAGCAGTGGGCAATGCATTTATGGGCAGGCAACATCGCGGACTGTGTACCTACTAGTTCCAACATGCGTTTGGCGCAATCTCGCCATGCATCCGATGCATTATCTAATAAGCCAACACAACCTGACCGGGAGCCATCGGCACAGGGTAGCCCAGTGCCAAAGGGCCACACAGGGCGCATCCCTTATCAGGCAATCTTACATAATACAACTTTTGACACCTACGGATAGCTCCCCCGACCTGACCAAAGCGCGTCCGGGCCTGAAAAGTCGTGAATTATGCCAAGACGGAGTGCGGCCGACCCTGTTGGCTACGCCGCAGTTTATATGCAGTAGCCGGCAGATGCTGCAGATGCACAATCAAGAACCAAGGATGTGGATCAAGGGCGGGTGGGGGAGAGGATTGATTAAGCAAGGCCGCGAAGGATTGCGGCGCAGAATGCATCTCAAAAAAGGAAAGCAGAGGGGGGGAAAAAGCAAAAGATTATCTGGCATGTTCGAGAACGTGGCAGGCCCGGGCTTCGATTCACAAGGTCGTGAAGGATGCCGGCGCAAAATACATCCCAAAAAAAAATAAACCCCAAAAGAAGAGGGTCTTTGGCACGTTCTCGGATATGGCTAGCCCAAGGCTTCGATTGAATAATCCAAGATTGCGCTGACTAAATCACCAAGACAGGGCAGGGATTAAGTACCGGCCATGCCGCAACACATGTACTACGTAGTATTACTGTTATTTAGTCTTGCGATAACGGCCCCCGATGCTGAGGCCCTGGCTCGATTAATCAGGGACGCCCCCGACAAATTGATAGAGAGCCGTAGCAACTAAAGTCATCAACACAAGTCCGCTCTCAGGGCGCATAACACTGGCTTCATCTGTTGGACAACGGGTCATGGTTTCGACAAGTCAAGTCGCTCCTGGAAATACCACACGAGCTGTTATACTTGCATGCATGCATCACGGTTGGGAAAGAAATCCCTAAAGCACTCGAGTCCTGTTTGTTGACAAGACCTCGGAACACGACTTCACTGCGGCTATCGCGGTTGAACGGATTACAGCATCCCTACACCCTGACAAGGGCGCTACAACATTGATCTTAAGAGGCTGCTCGTAAGTTCGTATATAACCCTGTACTCTACCACAAAGGGGTTCCTAAGACAAAGGTGACATGCTCAGAAACAGTGGCACTCGCATCAGGCATTGGAAAGTAATACCAGGATTTATGAGACCGGCCTTAACATTACAGTTGTTGGTGCTCATGTTATTCTTACTTCCGCTGTAGCTTTCGCTCGTAAATCAAGCCTCGTCCCTTGACAGATACGCATCGCAGGTTGGGAAAAGGGGGAGGGAAAGGCTTTTGTGGCCGGTCGACCAGAGTAGTGGATTTCACAGGGTAGATGCCTGGTTAGTCTCTATGACCAGGTCGAAGAGGCTCGTCATGTTTGATGCTTGCGAAATGTCATCTTTCAGCGCGTCAGCGCTGTGACAAAGGGCTTGTGTCTCTCGGCAGCNCAGCTAGACGCCAGCGATGTGGGATGTCAAGCGTGGGTCTTGAGCTCAGTGCGAGGCGGGGATGGCCATGTCCGCGCCGGCGCAGGGATCCTCTCAGGATGAACTTTGGTAAAAATGTGCATTCAAAGGGGCCACGGGTGTGATTGTCCTTTTGCAGGCAGGGGGGAGTATCCACAAGCCGGCCGCAGTACGGGGTTGAACTGGGCATTCATGGTCTCTTACCCACGCTATTGCGTTCCAACAGTCGTCGCGAGCCTCCTCCACCGCCACAGCGGCGTCAACGGCGAAGATGGCGTGCAAGTCGGAGATCATGTAGTCCTGCACGGACTGGAGATGAGCTTGACCCCATCGATCCTCCATTCATTCGTTGAATAAATGTTTAACACGTCAGGCGCGACTGAGGCGATGTGTAGGCGTAGATTGAGCATACAGCCTGTCTCTTCACTCCCAAGTTCGGCATCTGTCATGACGAAATGATGTAATATCTGAGAGGCCTTCAACTGATCCCATGTCAATATTGGGTCCGAGCGGTTACGCATCCGGGGCCGCTTATCAACCTGCTTGCTGGAACTGGAACCGGAAAGAGCTCGCGTACGAGCAAGAAAGTATGGATGGGTTCTAGCGCACTACTCGTTGGTTAAGATGTCCGGGGCCGCTTCTTTATCACTGATGGGGCCATTCTGTAATCACACCACGAGATTGGAGGAGGTTGGCAAGTATGTATTGATCCAATCCTGTCAATATCATCATCCCTCCCCAGCTGCCAAGGCCTTAAACGCTCCTGCGCCAGCTTCCAGTCTGCCTGCGAATTACCAATCGCTTCCAACGGCGATCCCCGCCATGGAAATACATACAAATACTCGTCCGCTGCCAGTTCAGAAGAGGTAAGCAACGCAGTTGCGCTTGGGCACTCGGGTCTTCTAGGGAAAAGGGGTCAAGTGCGCCGAGACCCGTTCAATTTGCCACAGATGAATTTTCCCTGGGTCTGGACTGCGACTATGCTCACTATAAACGCAAGAATCACGCCCAGGGCACTAGGAGCTAATTCCAGCTTTGGTGAGATGTAGGTAATGCATCGTATCATTGGTGGCTGTCGCCAAACGGTGACTGCATGTTCCCCCTGGACGATGAAGAGGAAGGAATACTCAAACTACTCAAGCTGCGCAGTTGCTGACAGCATCCTTACATCCATTTCCAACCGCCTTCGCAGCTCGCCTGTGTCACGATGCGGATTACCCCTCCTGAAGGTGACCCGGTATCCCAGTTGTGCCACCCTCTTGTCCCTCAATGGCCACTTGTCCATCCGCTTCTTTCGCTCTGCCTTTTTTTTTTCCTTTTTTTTTTTTCTTCTTCACGAAAGACCCGAGAGAAGCGTCTATTGTCTGGTAACTGACTCGAAAGAGCACCATGATGCTGCACATGGGCGACCAGAAACCTGGATCATCCTAGTGCAGCAGGGCAAGAAACCAATCGCCATAAAATACAACTCCTTTGGCTTTTGAATGCTCGCCACCGCTGCCCAGTCCCATAGAGGAAACTGCAGGCCTTGCCAACGACATCCTAGTTATCTCATGGCTCATGATTTCGCACGAGCCGAGCTATGGCGGTGGACGTGGATTTGGCCTCCACGCGCATCTTCGAGGGGCTGTGTCTATGTTACCAAACCAGCTGCCCATCGATTGGCCCATGCCTTGCTCGTGCGAGCCCTTGGCCGACGAGCAAGATGTTCCGCCTCAATAGTTTGTTTGCCTTAACCACACAGACCGACATTCTCCCCCAACATCCTGCCAGCCTTATCGTCTGGATTGCTTTTGCAGGTGGATGAGCGGTGCCTCACTGTTTCAGTGCGCTCCTCGTGGATCCAGATCTGCTCGGTCGCCCTCACCTCCAGAAGCGCCTGCTAGGCGTAGAGCCTGTTCCAAGCAGCTACACTGCCTCCATGCGGAGTCCGACTTCCGAAGTGGTGGCATGTGTGTGACAGCCGGTGCTCAATCACCGATTTTCCCGGGCTCTTGGCGACGGCAGCCTAGCTTAGGCAGCTGTATCCCCCGCCCTTCCGCTCCACACTGAATGAAGACCTCTGTATACTGCATCCAATAACGCATTTAAAGAGAGGGCTGCTGTCATGGGTTCCCCGAGTTCCAAATTCTTGCGCTCTTCTCCTTCCGCCGTTATCTCACCAACCTCTGCATCCCTCATATATCGTTAGCTGAACGGCTTACATCTACTGCCGCTCGAAAAATCCTGTTACTCTCCATACTTTGCAGTCCAAGAAACCGTTCGAGCACTGTTCATCATCATCGATGTCAATTACCTTTAGACAGCAACCATCCACTACAACATGTCACAAAACATGTATCAAACAATCACTCATGCCCCCAGGCGGTTATCCCACTGTGGCTGTTTCATTTTCGTCAACGCAGTTCAAAAATTTCTCCCCCAAGTCCACCTAGATGCCCACACAGTCATCTTGTCCTCTTTTTCACGAACCACATTGACCCAAACATTCGTCAATCCCAATATCAATTCACCACTTCAATCCGTTCGCTACACATTTCCCATTTTTGATGGCGTATCTATTGTGGGGTTTACCTGTACTATCGACTCGCGTACTATTCGCAGCGTTATCAAAGAGCGCAATGATGCCAGGAAGACATTTGATGATGCTGTTGGTCGCGGCGAGCTGGCCGGCCACTTGGAGCAGTCGGTCGATGCCGCAGACATCTTCACTGTATCCTTAGGCAATGTGCCCCCTGGAGAGGCAATCAAGGTCAACATCACCTATCTTGGCAAGCTTAGCCATGATGCTGAGGTTAATGGCTTACGCTTTACCATGCCCCTTGGTATTGCTCCTCGATACGGCAAGGAGAATACTCTCCAGGGGCTCAACCGCCCTCTTTCCTTTGCACCTAGGGTCGATCAAGGCATCTCCATCACTATCGATGCTGAGATAGAGGGCTCTGCCATCACGTCTATACAGTCCCCTTCCCATCCTATCTCTATTACTATCGGCACCACATCTATGGAACCTTCTCTAGACCCATCACTACAAAGAGCATCCGTAAGCCTGTCTCTTGGCTCTACAAAACTAGACCAGGACTTTGTCATCCAGATTGGTACCACAGATCTCAGCAGCCCTGCCGCTATCCTTGAGACACATCCAGTTCTGCCCAATCAACGAGCTCTCATGGCTACCCTGATTCCAATGTTCAATCTTCCAACAGAAAGGCCTGAGATGGTCTTCCTCTGTGATCGCAGTCGGAGCATGGAGATAGGGAATAAACTTCCCAATTTGATTGCCGCACTACAGATATTCCTTAAGTCCCTCCCTATGGGAATCAAGTTCAATATCTGTAGCTTCGGCTCTCAATCTATGTTTCTCTGGCGAAGATCCAAGACTTGTGATCGACACACCGTTGATGAGGCTATTTCTCATATTTCTAGCTTCTCGGCTAATCTCAACGGCACTGAAATATATGCGCCTCTTCGTGAAACCTTCAAGCGTCGTTACAATGATATGAACTTAGAAGTATTCCTTCTAACCGACGGCGAAACCTGGTCGCAATACAGCTTATTTGATCTCGTCAATGAAGAAGCGAAAAGCAACACCACACGGGTCTTCACCCTTGGCATCGGACAGCAGGTTAGCTCTGCACTTATTGAGGGTATTGCTCGCGCTGGTAATGGGGTTGCACAGTATGTTGGCGATAATGAGAAGATGGACAAGAAGGTTATTCGTATGCTCAAGGCGGCTTTGACCCCCCATATCAAGGACTATACTCTGGAAATCAAATATGAGAAAGTCGAAGCCGATGACGACTGCGATTTTGAATTGGTTGAGAGGGTTACAGATGCGCTCATGATCAACACGTTCAACGACGCCCAAGGTCCAGTGGAACCAAGAACGTCAGAAACGACCTTCAAGCAACCGATATTTCTTTTCAATCCCGAATCTCTGGATGGGGTTGGAATACATGATGTCCAGAACGACTCCACTGGCAAATATGGCCATCTACCCAAGATTGACACTCCAAGATACCTACAGAGTCCTTCAATAATTCCGCCGCTGTTTCCATTCTTTCGTAGCACTGTTTTTGTTATGCTGTCTGGTTCCCAACCAACCTGTCGACCCAAGTCTGTTTTCCTCAAAGGCACCTCCGCCCAAGGGCCACTAGAATTGGAGATACCTATCACTGAAAAACCCAAAAAGGCAGTCACAATACACCAACTAGCTGCGCATCATGCCATTAAGGAGCTTGAAGAGGGTCGTGGTTGGCTTTCTCTTGCGAAAGACGATGAGGGTAAGCTGCTGAAAGATAAGTTCGAGGGACGATTCTCAGATATACTCGAGCGCGAGGCAGTCAGGCTGGGATTACAGTACCAGATGGCGGGGAAGCATTGTTCCTTTGTCGCAACCCAGGAATATTCGCGCAAGGTCTCGGGAGAGACAGATAGCGAGGATGCCGTCGAATTCGAAGTCGTACAGAATCCGACTACTGTACAGAATCCGACTAGTGCACAGAATCCAACTAGTGTACGACAGTTCGCGAGCTCCCTTCAAGATGTCTTTTTCCCGGGCACTATTGACATCTGTCATCCTCTATCAACCCGCGACGTCCTTGGGGACTTTGATTTTGACTCATTCCTGTCAGATTCCGCAGACGACGTTGATCACTTTGACTTTGCCTCCGCTTTTGAACCCCTAACTGAATCGCTCGCACCAATATCGCATAACACGAAGAAAAGAAGTGGAAGCGATGTGGTATCTAATGATCTTTCTGGTGCGCCCTCTCGCTCTCTGGGTATAAAGAAAAGCTACCATGAAAACTCCACGCATCCGCGATCGTTGTCACATGTAGCGAACCTAGAAAAAGAAACCCTATCCGCGCCAGTGGGCTACAGACAAGATGCTACATCTGCGGCGGCAGTACAGAATGGAACTGGGTTGGCAGGCAGTCCGTTGACAAAACTAGCTCTGCTGCAGAGCTTCTCTGGAAACTGGCGTTGGTCTCAAGAGCTGGAGCTTGTCCTAGGCGTGGCGCATCAGCAGGCGACTCAGTGCACATTGCCGGGGATGTACCCCAACCATGCCGATATTCTGGCCACTCTCTGTGCGCTGGTGTACATGAAGAAGAGGCTGACCGATGAAAAGGAAGTTTGGGAAATGATTGCTGGCAAGGCAGAGAAATGGTTAAGGGATCAGACGGCTATAGGAATTAACGAGTTGGAAAGGACAGTTATAGGCTTATTTAAATAGGGAGGACATACAATTTAACCCTATTATCCTATCTTTTACTATAATGACCTTATCAATTACAATCCTATAGCTTTTGCCTTAGTTCTTGAATATTCGGGTGAGTGCGGCAAGTCGGGTAGATGTCATCGGAGTTCGAGCAGCGCTTACTGTTTCGGAAACATGCTACCAGGTCGCACTATAATGAAAAGCGACCACAGAGTGTCCTCGGGATGGAGGAGAAGAACTGGGGCACTGATGCTTACCCCAGATTCTCCATCCTGCAATCGAACTTCCCCACTCCCGGAGAGATCTTGGTTCCCCCACATTCCCGAGATTAGGCCACGATGTGAGAGGTGTAATGAAGAGGGATATGGTTTTTTACTAGTCTAGAAATGACTCTCCTCCAGCGAGGCAATACTACCGGCAGGTGGGCTCGGTGCCCTTGTTTCTCGGTATAACTTTACAACGAGGAGTAATAATATATGATTTTGGAAGACCATTAGTATTGGGAAAATGTATAAAGACCAAGGACGATGGAGATGTCGTAGGGAGAATATTGTTCCAGGAGCAACAACGCAAGGCCATCGATCACAACCTAGTCTGCTACGCTCAGCCATCTGCTTCTACACCATGCTTCTTAATCATCTCACCCTTACGGCACTCATTGCCAACGTCGCCGCGGCTGCGGCGCAGTCGACTTACCTCAATTGGCGAAGTTTCAGGGCCAACGGCGTGAATCTTGGCGGTTGGCTACACCAGGAGGCAGTCATCGACCCTGCCTGGTGGAACCAACACGCCCCCGGAACCCTCGACGAGTGGGACTTTTGCGTCGCGGCGGGGAGACTATGCGGGCCAGTCCTTGAACAGAGATATGCCTCCTACATAACAACCACCGACATCGATATCCTCGCCAGGGCGGGTATCAACGTACTTCGCATTCCAACTGGCTACAACGCCTGGGTTGCTGTCCCGGGCTCCCGGCTATATACCGGAAACCAGAGCAGGTACCTGAGAACCATCTCCGAGTATGCCATTACTCGCTACGGCATGCACATCATTCTCGATATTCACTCTCACCCAGGTGGTGTCAACGGCATGGGTCTCGGCGGTAGGGAAGGTGGCTATGACTGGTTCAACAATCAGACCGCCTTGAGCTACTCCTATCGAGCCGTGGATGCCGCCATTGCTTTTATCCAGGGGTCCAGCCGTCCCGACTCCTGGACCCTCGAGCCACTCAATGAGCCTGTTGACAACCGCGATCCGAGCTCAATGGGCAGTCCCGCAGCTCTTAGTGATGCGGGTGCTGCTTGGGTCCTATCTTACTTCCGTGGCGTTATCTCGCGGGTTAACGCGGTTAACTCGCGCATCCCCGTCATGCTTCAGGGCAGCTTCCGTCCCGTAGATTTCTGGTCTCCCAACTTCCCTACCAACGCCAACATTGTCTTTGACATTCATCACTACTACTTTGCTGGAAGGCCAACCACCTCGGCAAATATTCCCGAATGGATCTGCCGGGACGCAATTGAAACTCAAGGCGACGGCAGATTCCCTGCTTTCGTAGGAGAGTGGTCTATCCAGGCCACCAGCGCCAACACCTTCGCCAGCCGAGCCCGCAATCTCAACACTGGACTGCGCACCTTTTCTCAGTACTTTGTGGGAAGCGCCTACTGGACCTACAAGTTCTTTGGCAATGTGCCTGTCGATGGCCAAGGCACTCAGGGCGATTACTGGAACTACTCTGACTTCATTAGCATGGCCATTATCAACCCTTCCTCTGGAGTCGCTTGTAGCTGATTGTTGTCACAAGTCTGTTAGCAGGGTCTTCTTCACCCTTCTTTGGACAAAGATAACCATAAGTCGCAATGCGAATATCTTGACTTGGGGGAGCTCTATTTCTGAAGAAAGTGAAGAAGAAGAAAGAAGGAGAAAAGCTTGAAACTTGGACGGTCGTTGACATTAACTTTTCATGATACTTTTCCCTCCCTGGGAAGACTGACACATTTGTTAATCAAAGAGTTTAAATACGGTTGATCTGTGTATTCGAAGCTTGAGGAATTGAGGAATCTATGTAGGGAAGATGATACATTCGTACATACTTACTCTATAGGCTTGGAAATGTTCGAGTTCCTTGGTGTCATTGTCTTAAAGCCGGTGAATTTTCTTACCTAGGTCCAAGCAAGGGACATTCTGAGCTTGCTCGGCAGGAACGAAGAGCGAGTCAACATGTTTCTCAATCTACAGGATATATTGAGTTACGTGAAAAGTGTGTGAACAGCCAAGACATGTCACCATCTCTACGACACACATTCGTCTAAGCACGTTGCGATCAAGTGAGCTGACTTACAAAATGATTAGATTAGAAAGAGGGAGAAAACAAGGAAGAGCAAAAGTAGCCACTCGCGTGCTCAAAGAGGTTGGTTTATTCAGATGCCTTAACACCCTGCATGTTGCCATAGTCTTCTGCCAGCACCTGCCCGTTGTGTTCGATGGGATTGATGGGCTGTAGAATATAAAGCATGCGTGCCCACTCCGTCTCGCTCGTGTTCCTCCAAGCATGCATTGTACCCCTCTGAATGCAGACATCCCCTCTTTCCAGTATCCTCGTCTCGCCTGAGTCGAGAATCAGCTCTACCTCGCCCTCCAGTACGACGCCATAGTCCAAGCTGACTGTACGGTGCATAGGGGAAATGGCCCCTGGCGGCATGTCCACGTAGCGTAGGATAGTGCCTTGGGCGACTACCAGGCCCGGCGGACTGGACAGAAAGCCGCGGTAGACATCCAAATCAGCTTCTTCTCCTAGCTTCACAGGAAAGCCCCGAGTCACATAGCATTGCGCAAACTCGGCGTCCTTAGGACTTAGCTCATAGAAGGGTGCCTCGGGCGCAAAGGTGGGGTGAATTATGGCTCGGCCCTCTTCGTCGTGAGTAGTAATATATCTCTTAGGGTGACTGAGCATTCCTTGAAGAGCCATGTTTGCGGTATGGAAATCCTGATAGATGAGAAAGGTGAATATCCCAGTTACAAGCTGTTGAAGACTCATACAACGGCAACGATAGACACTTAAGCATGTTCACTAGCAACCGCGGGATGAGCTTGGGCGGAGCCGAAACAGCCATTGCCTACTTCGGCTCCACTGATCAAATTACTACGATAGAAGCGGGCCCGAGCCGATGTGGGCAGCCGATGCATTCGTCAAACCGATGTGCCGAGGTTACAGCATCTTCCTTCAAGATGGACAAATTGAGCTATGAAGCTGTCGTTCGCAAAACGCTATTTCTCCGCCCACCGTTGAGACACCACCTGTAACTAGCGTAAGCTATGCTAGAACCATTCAAGATGAGCTCAGCAGGACTCGCCGAACATTTCTCGCTACACAATATACCATTCGGTATCGCGTCGTCTCAAAAGCATAGTAGTCCCCAGGCTGTCACGAGAGTGAATAACAATGTTATTTTTCTCGGTGACCTAATGGTCTCTGGCCTCTTTCATGGCATTGACGGTCTTCCTGATCAGGTCTTCCAGCAAGACACCCTCAATGCTTTCGCTGCCCTTGGATGCTCCCTTCAGCGAGCGGTCCGGGAGAGGATTCAACAGGCAGTAGGCAAAGACGGGCTTGCTAGCTATCCCCCCGAGAGTCAAGAACATCTCGATGCAGTTTCAATGCATCTTCCTGTATATGTTGGCGATTTTGTAGGTAAGGATGACTTCATCGTGGCAGTATCTGACCTATTTGAGGTAACATCCATTTAGATTGCTCGTGCTCGGGCAACCACGTGCGGAATGCCGGGCGTATCATCAACCAGAGCGAGCAACTTCCACCAATCTTCTTCAATGCCCCCCTTGCGTACCAAGGTCGCGCAGGTAGCATTGTCGTATCCGGCACCGACATTCAAAGGCCAAACGGTTTGCGGTATAGCGCGCCTGCATCCTCTGAACCTCCACCACGGCCAACCGTGGTCTATGCGGCGTCGGAAAGGGTGGATTACGAGCTGGAGCTAGCAGCCATTGTAGGGAAGCCTATTCCCATGAGGAGCCCTTTGAAGCCGCAAGAGGTGGATGACCATATATTTGGGTTCGTTGTAATGAATGACTGGAGTGGTAAGTGTATGGTCCAATAAATGTGCGCAATGCGCGTTGACTTACGTTTGTTGTAGCGCGCGATATTCAAGGCCTTGAAATGACTCCTTTGGGCCCTTTCAACGGGAAAAGCTTCGCTACATCTATTTCACCATGGGTCATAGCTGTAGATGCTTTGCGGCCTTTTCGTGTGGTCAAGACCTCGTCTGGGGGATCAACGGCGGCCTATCTCCATGACCCAGAGTCAGTGACATTTGACATCACCATGCAGGTAGAGATTGTGGCGGCCGGAGGTAAGACCACGCTGGGAAGAAGTCAAGTCCAGGATCTATATTGGACACCGCGACAAATGATCGCACACTCAGTGAGCTCGGGGAGTGCGCTACGAACGGGAGACATCATATCCACTGGCACTGTGAGCGGATTCGAGGAGGGTACTTATGGCTGCTTGCTCGAGGCAACGGAGGGAGGCACGAAGCCCATCGCGCTACATAACGGAGTGACTAGGACGTTCTTGCTAGACGGCGATACGGTGAGGATGACAGCATTTGCCGGCGGAGTTGAAGCTGGAGTCGGATTCGGCGAGTGCATTGGTACTTTATTGCCGAGTCAGAGATTATAGAAACGACTACTGGGTCAATAACTATATACTAATCAAAGAGCTGAATCTAAAATACTGTTCTCATTTCACGTGCAGTTTCAGGCTAGCCCCAAACTCCGCAGACACCGGAGTCTTCTGAGCAAGTGACCCTACAAAGCTTATTCGATCTTCAATGCCGTCCTGTAGTCTTGGTTTCCATCGACTTTCTCTACCGTGACCCGCACCGCCTCGTAGAGAGAAATTTCAGCCAAACCCTTGGCGATATGACGAATTACAGAAAAGCCTTCCCAGTCTGCAGGAAGAAACTTGATGTCGCAGCCCGTCCCTGTTTCAACATATTGCGGCTTCTCGGGAGTTTCTGGCGATACTGACGCGGCAAATACAGGATAGGCAGCATCTGCCTTTCCAGAACCGCCAACCGTGGGAACATAACGGTACCACAAAGTTCCCTCCTCGACCAGCGGCTTAGGTGGTCCCGAGGGCCCGGGTTTGATACATTCAATGGAGGCTTCCCCACTTACAATATTGGTTTCACCAATCGGCTCCAAACCTTCATAATTCAGCTCCAAGAAAGTCTTTCCGGCCGTGCTGCAAGTAACATTTAGGGCCTTGTCATTCTTGACAGCCTGAATGTTGCAGTAAACCTTGGGTAGACCCAGCTCTACTAGCGAAGAGGACTGAGGATAGTCCGACGACTCGAAAAGAACGACAAGGAAAGATCCAACAACCTTGCTGCCGCCCACCTTCTGGTATTCCACTCCATGAAGCGACAAGCCCAAAGATGAACGTTTGCATCCTGATCCCGTGGAGGCCTCTACTTCCGTGAAGTTGAAGCTTATTTCGCCGACAGTTCCAGGGCGTGCAAATCTGAAAGCTTCCGTGGGGAACAACGTCTTCAAATATGCTGCGGAGGCCTTGAAACGGGCTGTATATGTAAGGGACTTGGCGTCAACAGGCTGCGTAGGTTGGCCTTCTGAAGGGACGACAACAGGTCCAAATGATATCGGTGAGGACCAGTAGCTATGCGGGTCCTGAGACCATATAACCTTGTTGAGGGCGTGTGTGGAGTTGTGCCACTCGTCATGCCCAAAGTTGTAGTTCATGAATTCCATGACTGCAACGGTTATCCTCCAAGAAACGGAAACAAAACAAACTCTGAAGCTTATCCACTGGAAGGGTACCTACTATTGAAATTTTCACGATTCTCGTCATTGAGGTCTGTGCCTGCAATCCTGGTGTACTTTTGCACTTTGTGAGCTCTATCGCGGCGGATACTTTCGTAGAGGGCGAGTCTATCGGGTATGTCTTCTTTTCTTGTTCCCCGGCGCATTAAGGCACTTAAAGATGCCGCGTCTTCGATGGCGATACCACCTGAAAGTATTAGTGAGGTTCTACCAAGTCGGTACTAAGCCATACCTCCTTGTCCCTGATCTGAAAGTATTATTAGAGCCATATCATGCTTTGGTTGGAATAACTTAGACTTACGGGGAAGGAAAGGGTGTGCCGCATCACCCAGAAGAGCGGCCTTGCCATTTACCCAAGTAGGAAGCTGTGCCATATCGAGAAGAGTCCAGACTTTCAAGTCCTTCTCATCAACTAAACCCAGCAGTGATGCGACGATTGGACCGAAGTCTCGATACACGTCGAGCAGGACCTGCTTGCTGCCGCCGCTGTTCCATCCTATATAGCAGTTAGCCGGGAGAACTCCTGAAGCTATAGTTATAAGTCTACCATCGTGATTCGTTGACAAGGAGAGCTCGCTGGGGTGAATGCCAACAAAGTTCATGATGGTGTTATTCTCACAGGGGTACATAACCAGTCTTCGGTCGTCTCCGATCCACAAAGTCATGCACCCTTCACGTTTGACAAAGCGCTCAGTCTGTGAGTTGGAGCGTATTTTGTCATACGACACCAAGAATCTAAACGCACTCTTGCCGGAGCTAAAGGGTTTGATATCGGTTCCAACCACGGCGGCTCGCGTCAGGGACTAGTAGAGTAGTTAGGCCGCCTGTCAGGCCACGAGACTTGCTGTGAAACTTACGCTCACGCCATCAGCCCCAAGTACCAGGTCCCCAAAATGCCATGACCCGTCCGACAGTTGGATAGAGGCGTTAGAGCAATCTACGTTTATGACACGACTAGACGTTTTAAGAACGGCAGGAGACCCAGGACCGCTTTTGTCAAGGGCGACCTTTTTGAGAGCATCGTGAAGCCGGGCGCGGTGAGCCAATGCCCAGGGCTTGCGCATTTGCACGTCAGGTCAGCACGTTGTCGCCGGGAGTCTCGTACATTGGGCGATTTGCGTCAACTCACATGTTCCCAGATGGAAAGTGCCTTGGTAAGGGTTACATCAAGCTTCAAATTGCCCAAGGCATCGTATTCGACGATCTATCACTGGTCAGGTCCGCATGCCTTTCATTTCTCTCTTAGGGGCTCCTTTGGGCTCATTCGCACATACACTGTGAACAGGATTGGCGCCAAATGTTTCGGGGTCAATGCCGAATCTACGTAAGAGGCCATAACAATTTGGCGCAAGATGGATTGCCGCGGCTGTTTCCTGGGCTGTCGTTGATCGCTCGAACAGCTAGAACATGGGACATTAGTATGCTTGTATGGCTCACTGAAGGATGAATCCAGGCATCCTGATCCTGAACTCACTGTTACTTCATGGCCCTGGAGGCGGAAGCCGATGGCCGCTGTAAGCCCCGCAATGCCTAGGAAAACAGGTCAGTAAGGGGGGCTGGACAAAGTCGTGATCAGGATAGTATCTTGCCTGCGCCAGAAATGAGGATATTAAGACGCTCCTCGCTCGCAGTCGCCACCATTGTGCTGATTCGTTGATTCCAGTTGACTGTAGACTGTGACAGCGGAATGTAGCAGGCGCCTCTGCGGAGTTATTTGTGGTGTGGTGAATCCAGTTCCACGATGGAAGCATGAGCCTAACTCCGTTTAGCAGTACAGCGCAAATATGAGCTGCATCACATAGCGTGACTTGGTAAGTGCCGTTGCCACCTGGAATCAATAATGTACGTGGCTCGAGATATCGGCTCCACGTCCCGGGAAGCTGCTATGCCACTCGGCTCCACGTCCCGAGAAGTTGGCATGCCACTCGGCCCCACGTTCCGCGTGATGGTGATGGCCCACAACATGGTGTGGAACTCTAGATCCGTACAGGCGGCACATTCCAAAGAGAAATTTAAGGATTTGCAGACGTTCCTAGGTTAAAGGTTGGCTGACTTGTTGGCTGGATCGGAAAGAGACGGACCATTTTCTCAGTGCGCTGACATCACACATTATGCCCAACACCATTCGAGACATCCACGCTGTGGATGAGACGACATTTCCGTACATCTTTGAACAGAATGCCACAGTGAACCTGAAAAGCAGTGATGGACTAGTGCGGTGCAACGTGTATCGACCCAAGACCTCTGATCGGTCTCCCGTCATTGTCACATATGGTCCATACGGTAAAGACATCCACTACGGAGAGTAAGTGTTGCTGGCATGGATTGACCCTGTCCTCCAAGGATTACTAACGGTATACCAAGCTTCCATCCAAAGTCGTATTCAGAGGTCAATCCTCAACATAAGTCGGAGCACTCGGCCTGGGAAACTCCAGATCCCGCATACTGGACCAGCCATGGCTACGCAGTGGTGCGCGCTGATGAGAGGGGGCTGGGGCAATCCCCGGGACTGCTAGACACCATGTCGAGGGGAACAAGCGAGGCGTTCGTCGATGTAGTCGAATGGGCCGCCGAGCAGCCATGGTCGTCCGGTAAAGTTGGCCTCCTCGGCATCAGTTACTATGCCGGGAGTCAGTGGCGGGTGGCTGCGAGGAAGCCCAAGGGACTGGCAGCGATGATCCCATGGGAGGGCATGTCAGACTACTACCGGGATCGATGTCGCCACGGAGGTATTCTGTCTAACGCTTTTATTCGATTTTGGTGGAACCGGCAGGTGATCACAAACCAGTACGGTCGACCCGGGCGGCAAGAACGGAACTGGGGACCAGATACCATCGAAGGCGATCTTTCGGAGCAGGAACTCGAGGCAAATAGGAGAGACCAGACCATCGAGAACCAGGCCAACCGATTCCGTGACGATGCATACTACGCATCGAAAGAATACGACATGGGCGATATCGAGGTTCCTCTTCTCTCTGTGGGGAATTGGGGTGGTATTCTGCTGCACCTGCGCGGCAACATTGAAGGCTACCTCAATGCCGGCTCCAAAATCAAATACCTCCGCATGATAACAGGACGACACGATCTCCCGTTCTACTACACGGAGGAGGTTGAAGTTCAAAAAAGCTTCCTTGACGCCTTCCTCAAGGGAGACGACAGCGCAGGATGGTCTCAGGAGGGCAAAATCCCCCCTGTCAGCCTGGTTCTGAGGAAGGGCAACGCAGGTTTCAACAACCCGGAAACGGAGAAAGCATTTCCCCGTCGAGGGGAGAGTGAGTGGCCCGTTGCACGCACGCAATACACCAAGTATTTCCTTACTCCGGACCTTCGTTTATGCCCTGAAGAAGGCTCGGCGAACGCCCCAGCGAAGCTATCTTACCGAGCATTGGGCACCATCGAAGAGCCGCAAGCGATTCGGTTCACCACGGATCCCTTTCATGCTGAGACTGAAATCACCGGCCACGTCGTCGCGCATCTGAACGTCTCCGTCACGCCACACCCCAACGGACCAACCCCGTCGGACATTGACTTGTTCCTCACTCTGCGGCACATCGGGCCCGACGAAAAGGAGATATTCTACACGGGCACCGCGGGTGACCCAGTGCCGCTCACCAAGGGTTGGCTTAGGGTATCGCTACGAAACGTGGACGTACACAACCAGAAGCACCGCGAATGGCTACCATATCGAGGCTACACCAGCAAGGACGTGCTGCCAGTCATCCAGGGCGAGATCTATGCTGTAGATGTTGAAATATGGCCAACCAATGTTGTCGTGGAGAAGGGCGGCAAACTTGTCTTCGAGGTGGCCTCCGGAGACACGCAGGGATCAGGGATTTTCCTGCACAACGACCCTGTAGACAGGTAAGCACCGTCCCTTTCCTTTAACTTCCTCCGTAGCTTTTTGCGGCCTTTTTCAGTAACCGTTGCTGAGACGTATCACAGATCCCCCGGCGTTTTCGAGGGGACCAACCACATCCATTTCGGCCTTCAATGTGTGAATAGCCTCACCTTGCCGATAATTCCATAGCACAAGACAATCCGTGACACGGAAGATAAACGAGGCTAGCAGGTAGATCTAGAATAGAATATTCATCCGTGTGGGCAAACTGAGAGCACGTAACCATCATCAACTGAAGACCTGAAGACACTGTTGCATATGCGCAAGGGGCTTGGGTACTGAAGGACTTCTTTCGAATCCCTGCATTTCCCCTCTCTTCCCCAACCCCCTCCCACTCCCATCCCNTAGAAACCCCCCCCCTCACATGCCGACTAGCCCTCCCAAGCCTCTTTCCAGCATCCACAGCACATGAAGTAATCAGCCACTATGACATTAGCGGTTAGTTCTTCAGCATTCGTCAAGGGCTGATGCCGAGCCTTGGCGGTATGGAGTAGCTGGACCACGTCTGGGGTTTTCCGGGGTTTTCCGGGGGCCCAGCATGGGTCTGCCTGCAGGGGCCCAGCATCATCCCCTGCTTTCTGATCAGATGCTTCGGGGCGCGTCAGAAGCTACCTCAGCGCAGGTTGGTAATTTTGCGGTCTTTCGCCGTCCCCCAAATTTAGACCTGTCACCGCAGCGCCGCCGTCCCGCCCCGACCTTGTTCATCTCTACATTTTGTCTTTATCGCTGCCACTGCGGCTGCTGCTATCTTCCTTCTGGATTCTGGTCATCCCGTTCGAGATTCCGAAAGGCCCCTCACGATGGAACCAAAGACCGACCAGGGCTTCTTCCAGTGTGGTTCGTGCAAGCGTCAGTACCGACGACTCGACCACCTTGCCCGTCACGTTCGTTCACGTGTGTCTCCTCTACAGCTATATTCGGACAATGTGGCTTATCTCTTCCTGACCCTTTGCAGACACGCAATCAAGGCCTCATAAGTGCCACGTCTGCGGCAAAGGCTTCACCAGGACGTAAGTGTACTCTTGCTTCTTTGACTGAATGTTCTGAGTGTGTAATGAATAACATGAGAGCCACTCGTTTTCCCCATTATTAGGGACCTCCTTAAGCGACACGTTGGGGCCCATACCGTGGAAGGAGCAGATGATGGGCAGACGGCCACCAGTGCTCCCCTCCAAGAGACTCTGAGTCGCGTGTCCAAGGCCTGCCGAACCTGTGCTTCCAACCACTTGCGATGCAGCGAGGAGAAGCCCTGCCTACGATGCAAAACTAAGGGCCTTGAATGCGTATGGACTCCGCCACTGCTACTGGACCACACCTATCCCGTTGCTCCCACCGAAGGCTCAGTCGACGAGGTGGGTGTCGAGCAGCGCCGTGTCGGCGAAATGACGCCGCCGCACGAGACCGGCGCTCCGCCACGGGGCATGGACATGCAGGAAGTGGAGGAAACTCATCCCGTCAATGAAACCATGTACAACATGTTCCAGTCACATGGTGGGTTCACTTCAACATCCGTCCGTCCGCCGGGATGAAATGTGCCTAACCGCTGTTGTTTAGGTCCGATCGCATTCGAGGACGTCGACGCGCATTTTCCTGTCGGCGAGCTCAGCACCCCCTCGTGGCTACTATCTCCCTCGGATGCTTTCAACACCACCGCGCATTTGACTGTCGAGTTCAGCGATCTCGATCTACACTTCCTTGACAGCTACAACATCAGCGTGCCCTTTGAGCGCGTACCAAGTTCCATGCCGCGGACAAGAGACGAGCAAATATCCGGAGCTCAAAGCCAACGAGAACAGCCGGACTCGGTGTTGAATGAGGCTTTTGAGGATTCGCCTTGGCAATTCCGGCCGAACGCGCAGGACCATGCCGCGGCCGAGGAGCACAACCTATCGCTCCCGCAGATACCAGACGAACAGATATCGACGGAGTCGCGGGTCCCGCGGGATGGGCGAATGGTCTGCAATCTTTTGGGTGTGGGCGCTCGCGACAAGATCCTGACAATGGTCACAAGGTCCTGCCATTTCGATAACATTTCCAAAATAGTGCAGGCCTTTCCTTCTGTCGAGTTGCTCGACGCTCTTGTGCAATACTACCTGACGTCACCTGTCGCATGGCCACACTCTTTCCTTCACGCAGCCACGTTTGACCCCAACGAGAAGCGGCCAGAGCTGGTGGCCGCCATGGCGGCCGCTGGCTCCTTGCTTACTACCGATCCGGCTCTGGCCAAGCTCGGATTCGCGCTCCAGGAATCTGTTAGGATCGCAATTCCAAAGCACGTATGTGGAGATGTCCCTGGGCAGATTTTGAATCTAGTATTCGCTAATGAGGAGGCAGTGGGAGCAGGACAACTCTCTCGTGAGAGATCTTGAGCTCGCCCAGGCATTTCTGATTATTCTAGAGATTGGTCTGTGGAGTGGGCACGGCCGAAAAGTTGAGATTGCCGAAAGTTTCTTGCAGCCTCTGTTGACAATGCTTCGACGTGATGGAAAGTTCCAGCGCTCCACCTACGCGCGGTCGTTCGCCACGGAGAATCTCGAAGGTGACGCTCTTAGAAAGAAGTGGCATGAATGGGTGGAAATGGAATCCTTCGAGAGACTATGTTACAGGGTTCTCTTGCACGACACCAACTCATCCATGGCTCTCTTGACAAATCCTCTCTTGTCATACGCCGAGGTGATGCTTCCGCTCCCCGGGTGCGCGCAGGCCTGGTCCGCTAGGACTGCCAAGGACTGGCAAGCCATCTATCAAACGTCTTCGAACCACCCGGCCGTCGGGATTGCGGACTTGCTAGACGACCCGGAGCTTCTAAACAGCTATCATACCTCCGTTGACACCGCAATAGCAAGATATGCAATACTATCCGTCATTTGGAGTCTCACCTGGGAACACTTACAGCTTACCTCATTACAGAGACAAGCACCGCGCCGCTGGAACAGCGTTATCATGGATCTACGCCGAGACGAGTTGGTCAAGTTGCTAGACAACATACGGGTCAGCCTTTTCGTATCGGATAGTCCTGAGTTCATGATGAGGCTTGAGCTTACGTTTCTGCATCTCTACATGCCGTTCGAAGACATTCAAAACCTGGCGGGCCTCCAGGGGCCGGCGCATTCGCGTGCCATTTACCCCGTTGTCAGCGAATGGGTGAAGACTCAAGCGGCACGGCAGGCTATTTATCATGCGGGCCAAGTTTTCCGATATGCAAAGGCGATTCCCAGTGGCGCCATCCGCGGCCCTGCCGCGTTCATGCTTTACTACGCGACCCTGGCGTTCTGGGTCTGGGGTTTGTTTACAGATCAGCGACCCGGAGAATCTTCAGCCAGTGCCAGAACAGCCTTCTACGGACCTACGGCAACAGGCGAGACCGTTTTTGTCGACGCGCAGGAAGATATCCTCGTGCAGAGGTTCATCCAGCTCGGACAAGGCGTACCATACATACAGATTAGTGCTCAAAGCTCTACAGCCACGCCGCTATCGTCAACAGACCAAGTGATGCAAGCTGTGCAGGGTCTCTTGGATTCCAACTTTACCTCGACCGGAAAGCCGCATTTGATTGTTAAATTGACAGATCTGATCAGTGGCCTGACGAACTCCTATAAGCGAGTTAAGGGCATGCGGTAGAGCTGAACACAGTTGAAGTCATAGCGTCCATACCCTTACGCATTGACTACATATCTTCGGATTCCTGGAATACGAGCAATTCCAGGAAGAGGCCTCTCACACCTTCGCATAGCTTACAATGCAAGCAAATATGTGTTCACAGTCCATGACAAAGAGTAAACGAACAAATGAGAGGAAACGAGACGATTTAGCGTTTTCAACGGATAGACCCCTCCAGCTTGGATCTGTGTAGCTCACCCTCTCAAACAAAGGTAGACTTAGTCAAGGATTCAGCTGAGCCAAAACGGCCCGTCACACAGTCTCAGTGCTTTAGATTAGAGCCTAGGCTGTCGCCACCCCAGAATTCCTCACTGGCCGACCTTGGCCATGCATATGCTGCAGGCTGCGGATTAAGTGTAGGGCGTTTATCAGCCATGGAAAGCGAAAGGAGGGCGAGGCGGCGAAAAGGAGGAAGGAGAACAGAGGAAGGCTAATTATCATTTCGGGACAGAACTCGAGCGAACTGTAAAAAGCATGAATAACACAATGTGTCGCCCCTTCTCCCTCTGTAGACGAGTTGCTTACGCGCCAACGGCTGCGCTGACAGGTCTAGCATCACCTTCAAAAGCGCCCTGAAGGTTCATCCGACCACCCCAGATGGTGAAATCCTCCATGCGATCCGCCACGTGTCTTTCCGGTTCGTTGTCCTGGTTGACCACGTCCCCATCCGCGTAGTGCTCAATGGTGAAACCGTCGGGGTCGTACCAGTAGTCGAAGATCTGGCTGCCGAGGAGATGCCTGCCTAGCCCCCACATTTGCTTGTGGCCCTTGCGCAGGAGGTGGTAGTGACCTTGCTGTTGGATGTCATGGTCATGTACCTCGAAGGAGGCGTGATGCGGACCGGGAAACTTTTGCCCAGGGAAGAAAGAGAAATGGAAGAAGGCATGGTGGTCGCTGTAACGCTCCCCGAGGTCGATGTTGTAGAAGACGGCCATGTCCTGGCACGAGCGAGGAAGGTCAGAGCGGTTGCTAAGCAACAGGCCAAAGTCAATGATAGGCAGGCATTGCGCACTTACCTCGGATTTGTTAAAGGGGTTCGCCTGGATATCAATGCCCCGCAAGTTGAAATTCGTCATGTACCACTGGCTCAGCTTCGCGATATCTCCCGTCTTATGGCCAAAGTGTCCAAGCTTGTGAACGGGCGCAGGGCCAGGGGGGATTCGTTGGAAGGTTCCCTTCCTAGGCTTGGCATCGTCTGAACCCAGCGGCAGGTTGATAGGACCCGCACCTCGCGGATCATTGCCTCGCTCGACCGTTTGGAACCCGTAGATGATGTTTACCGGCACGTTGTCGGGATCTAGAATCGTGACAATCTTTCCGCCGCCGGGAAAGTCCAAGTCCCGGATCTCACCGGCGCCAGGGATCTTTGAAGCCCGCTCAAGGTCTTCCTCCGAAGCCGCCTCAAAAGATCCTCCAAAGAATTGCGGTGTCTCCGTCTTTTCCGAAACGTAGAGGACCGGCTGGTCATTGTAGCCTCTGTAGAAGATGCGCTCCGGATTAGTTGTACGATGGGTCTGGACGAAGCCGAAATCGAGGAAGAATTGGTGGTTCTGAAAGTAACACAGTCAGACGCAGCCAACATCATGTGTACCGAATACGTGGGGAGCTCTCGTTTTTCTTTTTCCCTTACAGTTTCGATATCAGGGTGGCCGTAGTGCACCCAACCTAGGCGGGTGACATATACACGGCCGGGGTTGGGCTTTGCCCAAGGCTTGTCCTCAAACTGAACTCGCGGCATGACAGTAGTTAAGGGAGATGAATGGCCGGGCTTGGTGATGATTTATGGCAGGCCGGTTCAGATAAGTCTGAAATGTTCTGCGCAGAGTGACTCATCGGATTCTGCATAATATATAGCATCACTGTTCATACCAGCCACATATTCTGTGCTCTTCTTGGTCACACGTAGCAGCCGACAAGGCCTCCTCTTCCTTCCGACCCCGCGATTCCCCACTCAGCCGATGGGGCCGACGGGGCCGGGAACGTTACGTATGTCCCTTAAACAAAGAGCGGTCCCCATGCCACAGCCTGACGCATGTACCTCCTACGGTGACCTTCGGAACCACCTAGCCATAGGTAACTAGTCTGCGGACAATCTTTAGCTCTTGAGTCAACCGGCAAAGTCCCACACCCCTGCCTGAAATTGCACAACTGCAAACGTCCGGGGTCTAGTTAGGGAAATTGTGTGAGGCAAATACCGGCATTAATAGCTCGGAATTTTATCCCCCTCACACCCGAGAGGTTCCACAACTGCTTTAACAATTGACCCCTTGTTATCAGTCCTCGGCACATGACATTCGAACTCTTTCAAATCATCGCACGATTCTCTATGCTCAGTGATAATGTAGTAAAACCTGCCGCCCATCTACGCAGAACAAACTTAGAGTTCCCTTCCTGGTGGCTCGAGCTACCCGTGTCTTGTTCTTGTCATCCACTGTAATACAGTGGTCTTCAGACAGTAGTCATCATGGCCGAGGCACGTCCCGGGCCCCTGGACTTTCTGGTTGTGGGGTCAGGTCGGTCCCGCGGTTCCTCACCACTGATTTTACAACGTTCTGCTTACATCTTGTAGATATCTCTAGCTTGACTGCAGCCTTAGGCCTGCGACAGCAGGGTCATCGCGCAAGGGTAGGTTGTCTGCAAAGGTTTTTTTATGAGCGCAGGGACTTGCTGAAATATTTACTGTACAGGTTTTTGAAAGCTCAGGTCCTCCCCAAGGAACTCTTGGGCCCGTCTTCATCACGCCAGATTCACATGAGTTTTTGCGGAAGCTTGGTGTTTTACCCAAAACCATTGGCGCGCGTCCTGTGGAAGTTGTAAGTTGATATTTGAACGAGTGAAGTGTGACAGGAACTCTGACGGTGATGGCTAGTTGACTGTGCTCGATTCTGAGGGCATAGTGCGACGGAGCATTGATCTAACACAGATAGAGCCCGGTCAATACGTAAGTGCTCACTGATCTTCAAGGTTGCCTTATGTGAGGTCTGACATGTTATCCTAGCCTTGGATAGTTTCAACCCGACGTTCACTTCGCGAAGAGCTAGAAAAGCAGAGTACCCGGACTGACGGCGTGGGTATGCCAGTAACACTCGAAAGGTCTAGAAAGGTTATTTCGTTAGACGCCTACACCGCAACCGTCACACTGGACGATGGCACAATAGTATCCGGCGACTCAGTGCTCGGGGACGACGGCATAAACGTAAGTCTTCCGGCCATCATGGCGATGAGTAGTATTGGCGTTTTGACAGGCACCTAGACGGTTCCGTGGCATCTCGATACTGGCGATGTTATAGAGCGAATCGGCTCCGCAACGAGTGCCTTTGCATTTAGTACAAAATGCGATAGAATTCAGCAGAATCACGACACGAAATCGTTGGCAATTCAAGGACACATGATAGTATGGACTGGTGATGATCGCCGCTTGGTTATGTACCCGTCCTCCGATGAGGAGATGAGCGTCATAGGTTCCTATTCAAGTTCTCTCTCCATAACATCCGAACAAGGTCAGTCTGATAACAAGATTCTTCGATGTTCTGATTGCCAAATCACTAACCAGCGAGGCTATAATAGATTGCAGTAACACGGGCAGAAGCCTCGCGGATATTTACGAAGCTTTCGGGCCAGCAGTGCGTTCCCTAATGCGCCTTATTGATGTCACGAGTCTGGAGAGATGGACAATTCCCGGTAGAAGTGGCATTAAACGCTGGACAAAGGGGAGAATGGCCATCCTGGGAAGCCCGTCCCTGCTGATGCTGCCCGGTAAGTTTACTCGAGGCCCGTGATGGTACTGCCTGCCAATTAATGTGACCACGCTAGACTTGGAGATTGGGTTATATGGTACGTCGATTCATGGACGCAAATTCTGCCGAGGAAAACTAATTATAGCAGGCGGCGATGGAATGGAAGATGCGGCATTTCTAGTTACTCTTTTCGGGAATGGGACCGCCAAGGAGACTATTTACGCTCGTCTAGCTCTTTATGAGCAATCACGCGATGAGAGATTGCAGAAAAGACTTGGGTATTCTAATCAGGCCTCTCCCAATAAAGTCAGGTCAGGCTTAGGAGTTTTGGATGGTAAGTGCCGAACAGGTATCTAATTCTGGACGTTGGGCTCTGATCTCTGAGCATGGCAACAGGTTCTCACTTCTTCAACTGGATCTTCAGTGACAACAAGCTCAATATTCCGAATCAAGACTTGAAGCGTCATGCTCTGTCTGGACCTAAATCTACGTATCTTCGGCAGCCGGTTCATTTTGGGCCATCGCCCAGCCCGAGGCAAAATCGCCTTGGGCAGCCCATTCCCTCACATGACTCCAAGTTTACCACGTTCTCCATACGCTTCGAGACATCGGTCTCGTATCTCGAGCCTTTCTTTCCCACATCTTCTTTTTCATTTCAGTCACCGGACACAGCTGTCCAAGCTGCGTGGGTGTGTACCGAACTTGATAACATGGCGTGGCTTGGCGGCACGGGCTACCGACTGTGCGGTTTATGGATACATGGGGTACAGTATACGAAGGGAGATGGGTCACGGCTCTGCGGATCGCTCATTCCAATTTTGTTTGAGAATTTGACCGACCCCATCTTAACGGGGCGGGAAGAGCTAGGCATGCCGAAGCTGTTCTGTGACATCGACATATTAGGGACGTCGTCAGAAACTGTCATCTCATGCTCCTGGAGGGGTTTCGAATTCGCAAAATTTTCGTTTCCGCAACCTTCGGAAGATGCCATGCATAAGGGTGATCAACAAGAAGAGGAAGCTCAAAACTCGGAAAAGGTGATTCACTCCCATATTCTGAAAGACGATGGAAATTTCATCTACAGGTATATCCCGGCTGTGGGTCAGCCTGGGCTTGCCGATGCCGAGTATGCTGTGTTTCTAGAGACCGCTAGAGAAAAAACCACCCGTATCGTGGAGACGGAGACATCTTTCAATACTCGAGCAACCAAGATTGAGGTCGTCGGTGGGGACTGGCAGCGGTTGCCGACTCTGCATCATATCACTTCTGTGTTGGCAGGCATCCCTATTCACCGAGTTCTAGACGCGAGGATGGAGAAAGGTCGAGGTGTAGACGACTTTTCTCATGCCCGGAGAATTGAATAGCTTGGTTCAGGGTATAATAGACACTCTAGCATCCGACAGCCTGATATGTATGGATGCATGAATTACGTGAAGCCCTCGCTCGAGTTTGCAAGAAATATTATCATGAATGGAGGAGGAAGCAAGAAGAAAGCAGGATGTTTTGCAAGAACGTTCAAAAAGGTGACCATGTGTCAAATAAGAAAGATAATCTAACCCGAACCAGGGGAAACACAACATTCGACGAGTGGACATATGCAAACATCTGGAAGCCTATAAATGGTGGCTCGAAATTATCTCATTTCGCATTCTGGTTTCATTCTTTGGGAGAGAATTTCAGAATCTAGACCCTGCCCCAGGTTTCTACCATATGAGCAGTGGCAATTCGGGATCTCTTCCCCCAGAGCCATAGCGGGAACGTCAACAGAGCGAAAAGACCCAGAAGCATGCCGAATATTCCGAAGGGCTCGGCAGCTCCGCGGTCCTCCACCCACTGCGTAACGCAAAATGTCCAAGCGAACGAGATGAGCGAACGAGCGATGGTCACGACCGTGAAGCAATCTGCAGCCAGGGAGTGATACGAGTCAATCAACTGTAGGCGAACAACCGTTAGCAAGCCGAACGCAGCAGGCAGGCGTTTCTTGAATCATGTCATACGTAGCTAAATCCCACAGACGGTACTTGCATTAGACCGAATGAAAGCATGGCGAAGCCAACCTCGAGCCCGACCCATCTGTTGGTGCCTGGGTACTGCGCGCAGAACCCAAAGACGAGGAGACCGCATGCCGCCAGGGCCAACGGGAAGAACAAAGTCGGTAGTCGATCTTCCGCCTCTGAGACGCCTTCTCGAAGCGACTTAGCTCGCCTCTTGAGCAAGCTGTCAGATGTGACGTGAGTATATACGTAGCCCAAAATCGTTCCGATTATTCCTCCCACGTTGATAAGACCGGCGTTAGGCCCCCAGAGATACGGAGGATGTGAAACAAGATAGGGGCCCACCGTAGCGATAGTCACGACGCCACCGATGAGACCAGCGTAGTGCAATGTGATAACCCACGTGGCGGGGAAGTGCATGGCGCGGAGTATCCGAACATATTGCTGCCATAGACTCCCCCTGGGCTTGCGGAAAGCCAATGTCTCCCAAGACGATAGCTTTTCGGTCGTACCAACCTCAGGTCTCTCAATGCCGATGACGCGAGCCTCGTCTTTGGAAGCTGAGTGCTGTGCTGTCTGTGACTCCAGCTCTTGCTGGCGCAGATACTCATGCCTGCTGAACATGGTTTCCGGTACGACGAGTACAACTCCCAGCAAAGTAAAGGCACTCAGAGCGGTGCTGACCCAGAAGATCGATGCCCATCCGTGTCCGAAAGCAATGTAGCCGCCAACTAAGCCGCCGAAAAAGGGACCCGTGCATAGCAGGGCAGTATATAAACCCTGAGATGTTCAGTGCTAGCCCCAGGAAGGGATGAAAAGCAAAAGAAAGCATACTCACCATTGCCCTACCACGTTGGTGAACAAAAAACAAATCGCCGACAAGTGCGGGGGCTACTGTGTCGGCTGCGCCCCCTCCCACGGCTTGAAGTATTCTGGCTGCGAGGAGAGAGTCATAGGATGTTGCGAGGCTACACCACACAGAGCAAACCGTCATGAGAAGGGTTGCAAGTATGAGCACGGGACGTTTTCCCATCCAGTTGGCCAATGGTACCCAAATCAAACTCGAAATTCCCAAGAAAAGAACATGGTACTGAGAAGCCGCGAGCCCGTGTTTAGTAGATGTTTCCTGCAAGGAAGGCGGCAAGGCTAGCTTACGGCAATGAGGTATGAGAGGACGTGATACGGCTGAGGGTCTCGTGGGAATGCAAGGGGCCACAGCTGGAGAGCTGGTGCAATAACGGAGCTGGTAAAGTTGGCCACGAAGGCATAGATGGAAACGACTACTAGGGCGGTGATCTTCCGCCAGGTTTCGTAGTTTAGCGGGTCTCGGGGACTGTTCGATGGGAGCGGGACCTTGACAATTGTGTGTTCGTCCCTAGTTGTCGGATTGCTATAGTCTGTACAGGTTGAAGCTGGTCAGTGTCGGTTGGGGACAGTGTGCGTTGAGGCTCTAGACTAACCAACGATCACCACTGTTCCAGGTGGTGTCGCAGCCTTGACAGCACTCTGGGTCAAGGTAAAAGCTTCCCTGAAGGCCATTGCAGAACAGTTTCTCACCCGAAAATGGTTCGATGCTCAAGACGAGGACCTGAGAACGAGTACGCGACTTCAGGAAGAGGCGGTCGAGTTATTCATAATAATAGGATTCAAGCGAATCTCGGCCCCAGACGGTTCCCCGGACCCACCCCCATACCCAGTATAGACTACCCCATGGTGAAAGGCGCTAGGCTTTCTCGGAGAAAGCTTGCCCGAGTATGCTACGGCGATCGCTGCAGCAACGCCACAATATCGGCCCGCCTCCACCTTTCCGAAGGATAAGCAGCCCGTCGCGCCGTCTCCTCTCCACTCAGCCGATCCTCCGATGATTTGCCATTGGGAGGTAAGATCCTTGATCGGGCCATGTTGGCGTTGGTCATTGGTGACAGCTGTCGAGCAGACTTATCTGTCGATGTTTCTGCTGGATGTGGCCGCCTGGAGCATGCCAGCCCACCCCTGCGTGAATTCCCCTACCAGAACCAGTATCAATCCAATGGAAACTGTGGAAGATTCACCACCGGCCGAGCCCAAACGCGCCGAAGTCACCACGGCCGCGTCCAGAAGGCAGAGAGTTGCGGTCGCCTGCGATGTGTGCCGACGAACTCGCCAGAAATGCGATGGGATGCAGCCCCAATGCAATCCCTGCGTCTCCAACAATTCCCACTGCTCCTACAAACCCAAGCTCCGTAAGAGGGGAATCCCATCCGGCTATCTGCGCAACCTGGAGTTGGTTCTCGGATATATCTTCACGCGATTACCAGATAGCGAGGATCTTGCTCTGAAGCTCCTTGCGAATGGAGTCGACGGCTTGAGTTTTGAGCAAGTCTCGCATAGCTCTCCCGAGGCCTTGCACAATCGCTGGCTCAACAGTCCCGTGCACCAGAACATCAAGAACCTGCAATTCAAGGCTCAGGCAACAGTCGGTAAAAATGACCAGCAACAGGAATCTCGCGCGAGTCTCAAGACCCCCACGAAGTCTTCGGAAGCACCATGCTTTCGTGATGCCTCGTCGGATTTCACCGGGAACAGTATTTATTCACCATTCCAAGACAACACTCAGCAGGGCGCCGCCTATGCACTGAGCCTTCCTTCGGACTGGCGCTCTCTGTTCGACGTATACAAGACCTTCACCCACTGTTGGTTTCCCATTGCCGATTTTCCGCACATCACTAACGCCGCCCTGAACTACTCAGTCGACGGCACATATCTGAACGGGGCCCTGCACGAACCATCCTTCTCCCACGCAGAGCTGTGGTCGGTATTGGCAGTAGCAGCCTTCCAAGACGAATCGCGTCAGGTCCTTGCAGATACTACCTATTCAAAAGCTAGGCAGTATTTTGCTGCGGCTCGGCAGATGACCCCCAGCGAACAGACTGCGTGCAGCTTATCACAGCTTAGAGCTCTGCTACTGCAAGTCCTTGTACTCTTGGGACGGGGCTCGCACCTCGCCGCATGGACAACGGTCGGTACGGCAACCCGCCAGGCTCTGTACTTGACAAGCCCAGGTGGGTCCTCTGCAGAGCAAGCTTCAATGCCGCAAGCCATACAGCGCGAACAGTCTCAGATACTGATGGCATGCTCAATTCTCGAAACTTTAGCCTCAGCCTCAAACAAGCAAGCCAGTCTTTTCCAATACCAAGCCAACCATGCTGAATCTACCTCATGCCAGCACGCAGTTTTTGGGACTAGAACCAAGGATGGTTCAATTCTCCCGAGCCATGATGGACAAGACACAGCATTCAATACCTTTAACCAGCTCTATAAGATCTCCCAGGAACTTGGACAGTCTTTAAGATGTATAGCGGGCTCGGACCACTTTGCCAGCATTTCTGATCCCATCAGCATGCAGATCTCTGTGGAACTTCGACCGGACAAAATTGATAAGCAGAATTTTGGAGGTCACAAGTCCTCTTTGCTTTCTTTTCTACTTCTCCAAGTTATTTCACTTAGTGCGGCGATGCCTAAGCTTCGCGATAGCCAGGGGCAACTGATTTCCTTAGTGCTCAGCATCGTTGACTCTTATATTGTCAATGTGGGAATTGGCTGCGTTCCTCCTATAATAGGAAACTTGATTCACATCTTACAAACTCACGGTTACTTGAACAATCTGGTACAAACAGAGAAGCTCAAGATGGACCTCAACGTAAGGTCCATGGAATATGTCTGGGGCCGGGATTCAGACACCAACCCCCACCCTACGGACTTCACTACCATCAGCGAGCAGTCAACAGACCCTTTGAGCTGCACACTGAACAGCTTGCAAACTTTTTGGTGAAATGGAGGCAGCTGTTCCGAAAAGACCGGGCAACTGGTATAAGTGCAAGGACATGTTGTTGCTTGTTGGGCTCAATGGATTCGTGATACTACAATGGTAATATCCTCAAAACAGTCCAGTATTTTCCCTTTTTTTTTGATGATTTGACTCTGTGCCAAATTATTTTTAGTATTCCCCGGCATTTTCCGCCGATTGATACATGTATGCCTTCCCCCCTTCTTTTGCATGTGGTACAGCACTTGCTACGGGGGAGTGAATTCATGAACGCAATGGGGCAAATACGTTCCTCACCTTAGTCTAGGTTATGTGGTAAAGCTGGTAACAAAGGTTCAATCAGTATGATCAATTCCATGGATCCTTAGATTCGAACTAAACTATATTTGAACTGACTATATAATACAGAATCAGCAAGAGCTGAAGGTGAAGGGGAAGGTAAAGGAATGCTATTCTGTTCAAAAAGACCTTTGAGTTATCATGGCTTGCACATTGAATTCACTCTTTATGTTCCGCACTAGTATCCAACAACAGAGTGGCGCAAATATGATTCTACGCCTTCCTCCTCCTTGACCTCTTCTTTCAGCTCCATCGCAAGTCTTCTCTTGTAAATGGCCAAGTACACATGATCAAGATTTTGTTGAGCTTGCTAACTTGCTGATCTTGACCCTGAAGCCAGTTGGCTTCACAAACCAGTAACTCTCGGTATGCCACCGGTTCTCGGGAGCGTCCTTTCCATCTGCAAGCTCGAAATCAAAATCACGAACTATTCGGGGGATGAGCTTGCTGATTTCGAGCATCGAGATGTGTCGCCCAATACAAGTTCTTGATCCCAAACCAAACTTATTGAGGAGCACGCTGGTCAGTGGCTGAGAACTTGGGGCAGCGAGATGGGCACCTTGACTTACGGGCATCCAGTGACGATTCATGAGCTCGAGGTGTTCTGAGCTCGACTCTAGCCATCTTCCGGGCCTGAAAGTATCTGCATCTTCACCAAAAACACTTCGATCACGGTGCGCAATCCACGTGTTCACGCCAACAATGGACTACCGATTCATAAGAAAGTCAGCAACATAGCTCGGCAACTCGAGGGACACGGCCTAAAACTCACCCCTGCTGGAAAATGATGGCCACATATTACTGCACCGCCATCGGGAACTACACGCTCTAGAGGCAGGCCTGTTGCTGGATGAAGACGAAGTGCTTCCTTTAATACCGCTTGAAGATATGGCATTTGCGATGACTCCTTGAATGTCGGTTTAAGCGATAAATGCCCCTCGTCTGTGAATTTCCTTATTTCGATCCTTAGGGTTTCAAGACACGCGGGGTACATAAGGAGATAGTATAAAATAGCTGAGAGACTGATGGCTGTGGTATCGGAACCCGCGACCATGTTGGCTGCGCAGCCGACTAGCACATGCTGTCTGGTGAAGATCTTAGGTTCTTCAAGGTATCGTGTGATAAATTTGGAAAGGAAAGGTTCTGCTGAGGTTTTCTTGTCATCGACGCCCGCCTCATTATGCTCTCGTTGAATAAGATGCTCAGTTATGCATTTCTCAGAAAAGGTAAGGATATGAGCTCTTCCGGACCCACGTCCACCGGCTTGCAAGTTCTTGAGAGGATATAGGAAGCGATGTAGGGAAGGGTAGATGCCGACACAAGAGGCATAGAACAGATGATCTTCAAGTGAATGAATGATACCCTCGACATCCTCACCTCGGTCTAGGAAACCCATGCGTCTGGCGTAAGTGATCATGCTGATGACGTCAAACGCATAGCATTGAAACCAATGCCTCATATCGACTTCGTTGCGGCTGCTGGACATCTCATCCAATCGTTGATGAAAGATATCGGTGCATTCGTCGACGTAGTGCTCGTAGTTAAGCAGATTTGACATGGAGTAGGCGCTTTGATATAGCCGGCGGTTTTGGCCATGACGTTTGATGGATCGATCCGCGAAAATGGACCAAGAGCCGGGGGAGGTCCATGAATCGTACCATGAAGATTTGGCAAATGGAGTTCCGTGTTTGTAGATGACGCGTACGGTGTCCAGGTCGCTCAAAGAGAACCGATTCGGGCCGTACCGAACAACCGGTCCTGATCCAGGTTAGTCAGGACTAAAAGCTTGGGTCCGTGAGTCACTTGCTCCTTACCATACTTAGCATGTAGCCTGGCATTTGTTTTCTCGAAATCGCCACGGGCAAGAGACCGGAGGTACCAGAGATCTGTCCACCTTGTCAGAAGAGGCCCGGGTATGGACCTTGTCGAGGACAGTAGCGGCCGGAGCAGGAAGACTATGACGGCCACAGTGGCACATAGGAGAATCAAGAAATATGACATGATGGTGTAAGGGGGGCTTTGGTCTGGTCTCAATGTCTTTCTTCCGTGTCGTGCCGCCAGATGTATCGTGTATGTAATCCCGATGCCCATCTTAACTAACCTCTGCACCCCGCACTCACATGTCCCTAGAGAGGTGGATGTCGGCAGAGTGGGCTACCGGCCCGAGCTGATCGACGGGAATGCGGGGTCCCTCGGGGGGCCGCGTTCAAATGGGCCGACCGTACGATACCCTACAGGCTGCGCTTAATCCTACCTAACTAACATTCACGCTCTTTCCTTACCTACTAGCAATGATCCTTTAGTCAACCAAAGAATTTAGTAATATCAAGGGTTGATTATTGTATTATTTTAGTATAAACATGTTCAGTGTAACAATAATCATCATCCTAAATAATTTCCTTGAACTGAATATCAACTCCAGTTGCTTGCAGATCCTCGCAAGTCACCACATGCGGAACTGCAAAATTACGAAACTCGCGAAAAATACCCCGAGAGATTACTCGAGGATCAACGAGCGTCACGTCTCCGCTGGCTTTATGTCTGTAAGTCCTTCTCTGAGCGCGGTCTCCCAAGGGATGCACGATCTTCTCCATGGATAGCGGGAAAGGGCCCAGTAGCGCCTCGGCGTTCATCAATCCGTAAGCGAAGCAATCACCCACTATCTGTAACTTATCGTCTCTAGCAGCTCGTAGTAGAAGCGGGATCGGGTGGCCGAGGATGTTATAGAGAATATCACCTGTTTGGACGAGTGATGGGGCGAGACCTAGATATCCGCTGCTGGTACGCACAAGCGCTCGTCCCTTGCAGGCATGAGAAAACCCAAGGAGGAAACTGCTTGAGGCAGAAATTTTCTGCAGTTCTTGATATAGCAGACTGTCTCCTCTTTCCTTGTGCCCATAGCGCCAAATTGTACGCAGGACGTCAATAGAAGATGACAAAGACGGAATTTGAGGATCAGGTGGTTCGATCAATATGGAGAAGTCCTTGGCGAGAATGGTTCCGCATAAAGCCTCAATGACGCTGCACCCGCTCACGTAGTTGTCTACGAATGCCTCGTCAGAGAGTATGCAGACGATGTCTCTAATGGCTTCTGGCGTGCCCATCGGTGTTTCAAAACTAGCAAGTATTGTTGAGACAACTCCGCATTCAACTGCCGCGACCCGCAGAACCTTCCCCGCTATGACAGAAACTTCCCCCATGGTTGGAACTCCACAGCCAGGAACGTAAAACTCTTCCGTGTTCCGCGGAAGCATGGGATTTGGTGCCCAGCTCGGTCGAAGTCCGTGGTCCGCCGTGACCGGGCGGCATAGAGAAAAAAACTCAAACCAGTTACCAGCGATGAAAGTCTCGGCAAGCTTGACAAAGACCTGGTCCAAATCAAGTCCATAGTCCGGCTCTAATGGGAGCCAAGCTTGTTCAGCCGGTAACATGCCCAACAGGGCATACACGTGGTCCTGTGGTTGGCTGCATCCTTGTCGCGAAGTGAGCTCGCACAATTTCATGAGCGACCATTGCGTCTCTGGGTTGAAAATGTCCGTAAGATATCGTGCCCGCTCGCGAATCGCCATTGGGCAAGGCTGTAACCGCAGGAGTAGAAGTGAGTCCATCAAGTGTCGCCAAAGAATTGTCTTCGTGCCACAAAGGCATATGCTTAGTGGGTTGGCTAACCGAGCTTCCTGTACTGTCCAAAGCCGATTGAACCATTCCACATTCATCAGTTGGTTGACCGCGACCCACTGGTCACTGGTCAAGTTCATTTGGCTCTGCACGCAAGCTGAGCCATCGATGACGCTTGAACGCGGCCGTATAGACCCGCTCTTCCAATCTATGTCAACGCGCTCACGATGGGCCAGCAGGATATCCATGGCCTCCTGAACCAGTGCATTCATTTCGGCGCTGCCGGATTCCAACCAGATAATTACACGCTTTGCTAAGCTGTAAACGCGGTGCATTTGAAGTACTTGCTTTTTTTTCTCATTATCGTTAGTCTGGTCAATGCAGATAGCATCTGTCCATAGGATCCGAGAAGACGCGGGGCTGCGCAATGACTTGAGAAAAACCCAAAGATTTTGTCGTATCATCAGTCGACCCACCCCAAACCCGGACCGGACTGTGATTTCAAAGTGCGGATCGTATTTTGATCCCCAGGGATAAGACAAAGCTTCGTACGGGGTGGTGAAGCCCTCTCTAAGAGTAACGGTTGCTATTGCAACCTCAATCGGGTCTATAAGCTTGCCAGGGAGAAGCTCGAAGATCCGAATCTCGATTCTAGATGCATCTAAAGGCACATATGAATATGGAGGCAGCGACGTCATGATGCTTCTCTAAAGCTTGTAAAAGGGTGATACTCATGAGCTGAAGGAGAGGATATAAGGGGAATTCAATTGGAATCAGGTAAAAGCATAAGGAAGGGAACTTCCTTTGGTTCATGTGGAAGTAAAATCCCTCAAAGGCGGGGTAGACCCGGCGTTGTATGGTCAAGACCAGGTCGCAGACTACACCCTCGCCAAGTCCTGACATCTAGGATATGAATATCATATACGGTTATTAAAGGTGTAACACTCACAGGCACTTTGCCACTGTAGCCCCTTATAGACACGCATTTGCCCAAATCCGTTTCACCTTTCATATATGCAGTCCTCCTGTTACACTACCTTCCATCATCGGCTCTCGCATTGGCCGGCCCCCAACCTTCATCCGATGGAGAATTTGAGAATTCATTCCCCTTTCCGATATTAATATCCCTAGAACTTTCCTCATTTACTTCGTTACCTGCTGTGATCTACCTTTGGCATCCGGAATGCTATGCTAAAAATCCAAGACTTCTTTGTTAAATGTTCTGGATCAGGGCCTCCAAATCTAGCGCGCAGTGCGTCCGGGCCTGAAATATGCTACCCCTAAACTGTACTTGGCGGCCTGTTGTCGTGTGCTTTGGTAAACAGATATCTGCATTTATTGGCCTCAATAACGAAATTTACGACTTAGATCCTTTTCTCCTAGATTATCTCAGCAAGTGCGATGCGGTGATGGTAACTATTAAATCGAAATAAGCTGCATACAGCAATAAAACCTATTGATATATTATACCATATAGTCTGCATGCCGATGAAACATTAGTCCACTACCACGTCAGGTCAATTTCTTCGATGGGTAGCGATAATGGTGGCAGAAATGAGACTTCTGTTCAAGCCGCCGAAATCGCTTAAAATATCCATGATAATGCCACCGAGCACCGCTCCAGCGATGTTGATCGGGATAAGCTGGTTATACATCATGTATACCTCTTTTCCCTCCCTTTCCCAAGCTTTTTAAGATCTTGATGTTCAATTATCCGAGCATGGCTTATCGTCGTCATCCTACGCATCCCACTGTCCTTCCCGCCCTCGATATACTGCGTTTCGTCGTCGCTACCCTGTAGCTTATCTTCCTTAGATTTACTGTTGACGTGCTCGGGTTCGAGATCATTGCCACTCGTGTAAGATAGTAAATCCTCCTCATGCGTCTCGCCTTCATAGTCGCCTTTCTTGCTTACCTTCATCTGCATTCTTGGAAAGCAAATTTCAAATCCTGTTCTTCCCGTTGCTCTTCCCGTTTATCAAGCTTCTCCAAGTAATGAGATACTTCAAGGTCCTTCTGGATGTAAGACTCATCAATTTCGTTGATTTGCTCCTCGTCTGCTGCGTCATGCTACCGTTCAATATTGCTTCATGAGTTATCGGAGTCCTCCGCTGATCCAATGCCGTGTTATCTACCCCGAGTTAGAATACCACAGAAGATCATCGCTAGCATGAATCTCAAGGTGAATTTTAGCTGTGAGACCTCGTCTACCATCGGGGGAAGTACCTGGCTGAATCTTTGGCAAACATATGCATCTACTACGTGATTCTGGCGTAGACGGACGCCTATCTACAGCACGAACGTAGCTATGGTCAATACGCCCCCAAAGGCATCCCGAGGCAGACGTCGATATTTTTCTTCCCTATCCGTAAACGCGGTCATACGGCGCAAAGTTTGATTCCTATCCAGAAGCACATCATCCCGCTCTCGGTCTGTCGAGTCAAGTTCAAATCCTGTAGCATGTCATACATGCGACACAGCAGAAACCTCAAGTCTCGAATTGTTCTCGAATAATATTCGGACAACGCTGAGAGGTCGGCCGAATAGTGAAGCATGGAAGAAGGGTAAGATCACTTTCTAAGAGGCCTCACTCTTATGCTTCATACATCTCATGCCCAATAGGAAGAATCATGTGTCATAATACGCATACCGTCGCACTAAGAGCAAATATTGACAATGATGCTCTTCCGGTTTGGTTCAATATCCTGAAGAGCTGATCCATGGCCGTCAACACCTATAGGTGGAAAGGATTTGCTTGGCATAATGATGTAATGACCGATAAGAAACTCATTCCGCAACCGCGAATAGATCTACGGGGCATAACAATTTAAGGCCGGGTTGAATTGTGTTCTGAGCAAGCTATTCTAGCTAGGATTAGAGTACACAAGGACGATCCTCACTGGACGTAGCTTACTCATCCCGTAGTCCCGTAACCTACAAATCCCGTTATCCCATACCTTGCTGCAAGTAAGTTGATTAATTGGTATAATTCCGTAATTCCTTTTTGAATTCCGTGGTTCCGGATTACCACCTCCGGCCATAGGCAGACCACTTGCCCCATATCTTTCGATTTGTCAGTCCTTCATGGCGATCTGGTCATTATCAATTCGTTGGATTTCTCTGTCTATATAATGCGACCATATGATCTCTAATTATTCTTCTCTCAACTATATCAAGCAACTTTCATCAACTATTAGCTTTCGAGGCATAATCTTCACACCCAAACCTCCCCTTTTAAGTTATATTTGAAATCCTCATAGAAACCACAATGGCTACATCAAGCAATAAATCTCAATACAACATGCCTCTCTCAGGACTCGTTGAGGACGGCTGGTCTACGGAAACCGAAGCCACGGCCACTTGCTTCTGCGGCACCGTTCAATTATCCTTTGTATGTCGCCACAGCTGCGCCCCCGTTCCTGGCTTTGACTCTTCATAGCCTATTGAAGGCCCCGGTTTGGTGAACACCTTCCTGTGCAACTGCACCGACTGTCGCAAGATTACTGCATCCATGTTTGCGTCAAATTTCACCATCGCCGACACTCATCTCACGCACGTGCGGGGCCGCGAGAACCTCAAGACCTTCAGCCAGTCGAGGTCCATTGGTTCTGGCAAGCTCATGACCAACTACTTCTGTTCCACTTGCGGGTCACTCATGTACCGCGTTGGCGAGGCGTTCCCCGGTGTGAGGTTCCTCCGCATAGGCACCGTCGACGATTTCCGCCTACACGAAACTAAATTGAGGCCACAAGTGGAACAATTTACCAAGGACAGAGTTAGTTGGTTCACTGGCGTGGAGGGAGCTAAGAAGTTTGAGGCCATGGGTGAATTTGGACCAAAGCGAAAATCGAACATGTAAAGGCAAAGGTTTCAATAGGCCATTTGATCTCAAGATTCCAATTCGATAGACTAATATTTGAATCTGAAGTGCAGGATAATTCTATGTAACCAACTACTCAGAAACAGCCATCTTCAAGCCTTTTTTCCAGCCTACCTGAACTATATGAACCAGCTTTGAAAGAAAATCTTGGATAGCGGTCAGACTGCTATCCAGTATCCAGCTTGGTTATGTAATAGTCATTTTAAGTAAAATTTGTAGGCTACTACGTATTCCTTCAGTTTGTTGGGCATGACCAGATATTCCCGCCTTCTGACAGGGTCTTTGCTCCAGGGCGTGCACAAAACCTGTCGTGATGGAGTACGGATTCAACGCTGGTGCATATATCCGTTGATAAGTATCCGCCCTAGTTGCTAGGGCTACTTGCGGGAAGACTTAGGAGCGCATGAAGTCGACATACGGCGGCTCGTGAGTGTTTTTAAAGTGGTTCCAGCATGATCCTAGTATTGTTGTATCAACTGCTTGCCGCCTATCTTCAAAATCAATCGATTTTCAAGAGCTTAAGCAATATCTGGCACGATTCAATTTTTACAAAAGCTTGTGCTGCTCATGGATCACAAACAGCATCTTGAGCTCCGTATTGCATGTGATCCAAAGGTAGGCGTCAAATCCATGCATTAGCTCCATGGGGCCAGCTTCAATGGCTTTCTCGTCTCCTTTCAGATTTTTGCCAAGACCCAAAATGCCATTGTTCTTGTACATGCAGCTGCGATTGGTGCCGCTAATCTTTGTGCGTGACACAGAAGACGGTATAGCTACAATACATTGGGATCTGCAGGCTATGGAAGGACTGGCACCGGAATACGTAGGGTTGTTAAGTTCCTCAAGCTCGACCAGGCGAAATGGTGACATCTGCCAAACCAGGTACAATATCGGCTGTGCGTGAAGATTGGCACAAGGATTCCCATTTCGCATACACAAGTTCGCACAAAGTCCGGAAAAGACGCGTTGACCAAGGTAAAGGGTAAAGACGTTAACGAAAAGCGAGTTTACGAATATAACAGTATTATGTGCAGAAAGCGTAGCTACTTTCCATGTCCTTCGCTTTTCATGCACGGCTCCGCCAGGTTTCAGAGGAATGGGAAAGTCGATGGGATCGCCAACATCCAGGACCTCGCATGCCGTAACAACCGGTATGAGAACCTAGAGGTAGGCTTACGTCAGAATGTTCGAGTTAGATCGACCCGAGGAAACACTAAGAAACAGGGGATGTGTAGGTGTTAGGCGAGTCTGTAAGAGCGCCCTGCTAACATAGTGCCCATAGAGCAGGGGGAAATGGCGGGTTTCCTGTAGTGTAGGGAGTACGAATAATTGATTGTACGGACTACTGATGCTGGTATAGACCTCATTTGCATACATCCTTGAGGGCTACGGGTAAAATTGAATGGACGTGGACATGTTGATAACATGACTGTGATCTGTAGGCCCCTCGGCTGTATAGACCTAAGTCGGTTGCATCGCGAAAGAAATCCCGACCTCAGCGCAACTCTGAAGTAAGTGATGTGAAGGTGCGGCTGGTACTGTACCGACTCGGTAAATTATTTCGTCTATGGAGAATCCCTCATCGACACCCGATACCTACGTCCTTTTCGCTTGGTCTTCTAATTGGTCCCTCTGGATCTTGGCAGGCTCAATCAGGAGAAGGAATCTTTCTTGTCCATACGGTAGTGGAGCAAAAAGAGAGACCAGCACAGCTCTGGATCCCTGGTCACGCCAGCACGCCAATACATGATGCGCTTGCATCCTTCGACTCCTTCCGCCCCTCCTGATTAAAATCGACAGGCATCCCCCGTGGCTAGGCGCAAAGGATGAAAGGGATGGCCAATTGGACGTTGCCATAAGCTGCCATGGTTGGAGTGTTGAACCACGGATTGATC
Source organism: Stachybotrys chartarum (assembly GCA_001021365.1). Taxonomy (NCBI): domain Eukaryota; kingdom Fungi; phylum Ascomycota; class Sordariomycetes; order Hypocreales; family Stachybotryaceae; genus Stachybotrys; species Stachybotrys chartarum. The sequence goes on from LDEE01000011.1 coordinate 106,202, forward strand.
CCAGAGGATCAAGCAAGGGGATCTGGCCGCTTAGCGTGAGCATTGCAGGGAAAGACATCAATAAAGCCCCCCGCCCCCCATGAATGCATTTAATTGATGTTTCCATCATTACCTTGGTCTCTGTCTGATCATGGCACCTTCCACTGCCGTCGTAGCTCTGGGCTGCGTGGGCGCGGCCTATGTCTTCCTCGCCGCCCTTCTCCACCTCACACAAGACCCGAAGGAGCCGCCCACACTCGAGACGTCGATACCTTTTCTGAGTCCAATGTCTGCATTATTTCAGGGCATGCCAAAGTACCTTGTCAGCCTAAGGAACAAGCATAACCTTCCCATCTACACATTGCGCATGCCCGGAACCCGCATTTACGTAGTCAACTCGCTTTCCCTGATCCCTCAGGTCCAGAAGAAATACAAGACAATCGCTTTTCCACCAATTGCGTCTCAGGCAGCGGAGCTTGTCTACGGTGTCGGTCCGGCTGGGAATGCCATCATCGGCTCCGAAAAGATGTTCGAGGATGGCTCGTACCTGAACACTTTTGTGTCTTCTACCGCGCCGGCTCTATCTCCTGGCCCAGACCTCGACGCTATTACTGGTGCAGCAGTTCGGTTTGCGGCGGACTCCTTGGCAGAGATCAGCAGGAAAGGCGGAGTGAAGGTCGAGCTGCTTGACTGGGTCCGCCAGCAGATATTCAAAGCCAAGACGGAGGCCATATATGGGCCAAACAACCCATTCCGTGATCCGGCCCTTGAGACCGCTTGGTAGTATGTTCAATTCCCATCTCGCACTTGCACTGCTTGAGAAGGAAGTCGACTAACAAATGTCTGGCTTGACAGCGACTTTGAGCCAGGAGTCATATTCCACATGCTCAAGGCATGGCCTAGCGTCTTCGCACCTAAAAGCCTGCACGCAAGAGATAAGCTCATCATCCCAGCCTTCGAGAAGTACTATGCCAGCCAGCAACATCTCACAGGCTCTCTTCTTGTTCAGTGCTATTACAACCACAACATAGAGCACGGTCTTCGCGGCAGAGATGTCGCTGCTACCGAGATTGGTCACCTGATGGGTGCCCTAGGCAATACCATGGTCGGTGCCTACTGGATGCTGTACCATATCTTCTCGGATCCCGTCGTCCTTGAGGAGTTGCGAGAAGAACTAGAAAAGCTTGTTGTGGTAGGCGAGGATGGGCTTTCCACGATCAATCTGGCTAGGGTCAAAAGCTCGGCTCCCATCCTTCACTCCACGTGGCAAGAGACACTGCGCTACGTGCACATTGGTATCTCCGCCAGGATGGTCGTGGAGGACGTTATGCTCGACAATAGGTACCTCCTGAAGAAGGGCGCAACGCTGATGACCGCCGCGCCCATTCAGCATAGTGACCCGGCCCTGTGGGGCCCGACTGTAGATGACTTTGACCATCGCCGGTTCCTACGGCAGCCGGGTAAGAAGCGCACCAGCCCAGCGGCATTCCAAGCTTTTGGTGGCGGCCACGTCTTGTGCCCAGGCCGTCATTTCGCCACCACCTTCGTAATGTCGCTTACGGCGCTTTTGTTGCTGCGCTTTGATATGAAGCCCCTTAGCAAAGATGGCAACTGGCACGAACCGCGAAAACATATCCCCATGACATCGGCCATGCCAATACCCAAAGATGAGCTTCGGATAGAGCTTTGCCCTAGGGATGACCGAGAATGGCAGGTGGATTTCTCAAGTTTGGAAAAGATTTAGTAGATATGATTGAACATCACATACATACCAAACGTGGACAGTAATGATCGAGCCAGCATACAACCTGGACGGGCAACAGCATTCGATTTTGCGGTGCTATTAGCTATAAACACAAGATGTATCGTCCTCGCTATCCTGCTTTAGAGGCGGGTATGGAAGAAGCCTGTCTCTTGGCACGTGTTGGGTGCCTTGGCCGTCTTTGCGCACAGTAGGAGCATGTATGTATGTTATCAAACTCGACCGGGTGCACGATCATCACGGAGTGGTTTTTATGGGGAAATATTCGTTCCCACTAAAGTCACACTCCGCTGACGCGACCTTGCTTGAAGCGGAGTGTCTCCGTATGGCCCTTGAAGCCAACGGTTTCGCCTAGATGCCGCGACGCTCGCAGCCTGTTGCAGGCTGCTTGAGCTGGTCACCTTTAATGGCATCATCAATCGCTTCCTGGACCACGACACGGTACCTCACGACATTCCACGGCAGGCATCATATTAATGAAGGCCCTCTATGGCCATGACCTTAGCCCCGATGTTTCCTTTGTTTGTAGCGTAGCTAGTAATGTCTCAGGTAATGATAATTCCAATTCCTATCCGGCGCTGCGAGTATTGAGACTCTGCCGCACTATCACAAAAGGAGGCTTAACCGCACTAGCCCAAATGAGCCGGAAGCTGGTGTCTATATTTTGTCTGCGCCGCGAGCCACCAACGATTGCTCACTATAACCTCGGAGGCGCGAGGACTCTAGAACTGCTTTCCCCTGATTTCAGAGGCCCTTGAGCCGGGACGTCAGGTAATGCATAGAATCGCCACACGTACCTTTAGTGTTCTTTGCGTGGGACTCTAACCCGTTTTTATTGGTGTTATTCGAAACGTTGCTGTCAATGACGACGACAGGGATACCATGGGATCCAAGGCGAACGTCTTGGACAGTGTCGTGGAAGGTGATGAAAGAGATGCGGAAGAGGGCTCCCAGCTCAGACTATTGCGTACTAATGTAGCCAGGCTTGAGGCAGAGTTCATCGACAGGGGAAGGGTTACTGCCATTCGAAAGAAGAATGAAAGAGGTTCACATGATCTCCAAAGTGACCGGGCTAAATTTTGGTTGCGCGCCAGGCCTTTCCAGACATTTATCAGGATGCCATAGCCCTTAAATTCCTCGAATACAGACGGGTTGAACATGGTGGGCTTCCTGAAAAGGGTTATCACTGCCGGTCTGGTCGCACCTTGCTCTCATTTCGCCGAGACGCTAGTCGTGCTAATCGTATCTGTGTTTCTATCCCGGGTGAATTATCGCTCTAAATTTTCTCTTTCAGTTTGTAACAAACTCACGGTTTATAGTGTTCAGGCTGCCAGAAAACCCTATCAACCTCAGACGCACGACATTAGCCATGTCGCAAAAACAACTCGAGACACAGTGTCAGCGGGCCAGGCCGCTCTATCGAACGCCTCTCGACTGAGCTGATCCTTCTTATCCCTCATCAGCTTCCGGTTCAGTCCTTTCTCAACTTCGCCCGTGTCACAGGCTCCCTTCAATCATCCATCTATATTATGTTGCTCAACGCCGAATGTTTGACCGCACACTCAGTTGCAAATCGTTATTTAGCAGGCTGTTTGTAGATTACAGAGTTGGAGGAAAGGATAAGGACATCAATGCCCATCACTGATATTTTCATCCTTATTATGAAAAAAGGGCTAATGAGACTTGGGACTTTGGTTTGCATTGTGCTGCTATTAATGATCTTGGCCAAGTCAAGATGTTTAAATATCCGTCTTGGCAGCCCTGGATACGATGTCTCAGCCTTCCAAAGTGGGGCTCTTGGCACGCTAGGGCCATGTCTATACAGCTCGGCAGACATCATCTCTTGGCGATGATGCAATTTCACGCAAAGCGTGTCCTTCAACCACAATAGCTTCTATGCTACCCCAGTGTCTATGATCAGCCATGCGGTCATGCCTCATGACTAAGCCGTTTATGCTCGACAATATTAGGGCATCAGACACTTTCCTAGACGACCCATTCACTTGACCTCTATCCACTCCCTGCGACCTACTCACCCTACGCTCTTGTCCCAAATTCTTGTGTGCTGATTTTGCTACGAATGTCCTAGTATACAGGAAGCAAAACGGAGAAGCCTGGCTCAAGATGCCTTTTTCGCTAACAGGTGGCTCTACCGCTAGAGCATATGATCTTGCTTACACTGTTCTTGCTGGCGTCATTCTTGTCGCCGTGCTACCATTCGCTTTGCTTTCACTTGTGAAAAACAAGCATGGAAAAGACCCTGCTAGAAAGTTCGTTCCCTGGCTCAAGAATGCCTTTTTAGCGTTCATCATGTAAGTTCAGGAATACGTCCCCCATCAGCACCTCGATACATGTCACTGATGCTTGTTCCTTGTTAGAACGTTAGGTCTATTGGGCGCACAAGGAGCATTAAACAGCTATGAGATCTATTCAGACGAATCGCACTGGCACATTGTCCGCGCCTCATATCACGTTGGATATCTTTACGAGTTTTTTCGTACCGTGTTATCTGCTCTTCTGACCGTTTACCTCTTCGAATTAAGTCCTGGTTTGCATCATGCCCTGGATGGCGTAACGAACATGTTCGATAAGGTCATACGATATACGGCGTATTCCATGGCTGCTATTGTCATTTGTCTAGCGATCGCATACTACGGTCTCCTCGTTGACTTCCAAGAGAATTATACGAACAACATTGGATACATCACAAGAGATGCTGCTGGGTTCAATCGCATCCAAGATGTGAATCGGCTCATGAGCGCGACTGCAATCATCCTCTGGGTTGAATCGCTAGTTATCACTAGCCTTTCCATATACGCCTTTATCCAGAGGCGGATGTCACCAATGAGAACAGTAAATCTTCCCGGTTGACCACGATATGTTTTGGCCGGAGCTAACAGTTTAACAGGCCTCTATCCTCTATCTGATTGCCAGCCTTTTGAACCTCCTGAGCTCTACCTGGAACTTCGCGTATTCTGTCCATTGGCTGCTGGAGTCTTCCATGCAGCAAGAACAGCCATACTATGTCCTAATCTTGAGCATTATCCTTTCGCACTGGAGTCAAGGTGTATTGCTCATCATCAGCTTTTTCGTCGCGAAAAGGAGCGTATCTGCCGGCGGAATCTGGTCACCAAGTAAGAACCATTATGGAAATGCAATGTAAATGTACAATTAGCTCTAGTCGTGTGAACGTGGCAGTCGCTTGCTTCTCGATCCTTTCATATTTCATTTTCGTTCCTTGTGCAATCATTACACCCTAAGATATATAGCCAACCTATGTAGTCTTTCACAACAATACCCACTTGATTGAGCATGCAATGCCTAAAGCTTGAACGGTCCACGTCCCATTGGGGCACTCTCCGCGACACTATGTTGAGACGAATTATCATTTGCAAGGAGGAGTCCAGATACCAAAGCCCGAGGGTCAAGCTCCTGTGCCTTAGCGGCTCCATCAATGGTAAGACTTATTTGACGTCATACGCGGTACCATACTCGCGAAGATTTTAATAAAGCACAGTCCATTCACTACAGCCAAGCCTCACGGTTATTGTGTGAAGACTTCTGGCACAATTGCAATCAGCCTCATTGGCATTCCATGGCACTCAAACTGCTTGGCCTTAACCGACATCTTCGATGATAAATAGCCCGCATAGATATCCACGAAATCTATAGTGGTGTTTCGTGAAGGAAGCCCTGCTGTGAGAAATGCCGTTCTCAAACCTTGGCGAATGAGGCGCTGCGTTCTGTCATTGGCATTGTGGAATATGAAGAGCATGGCCTGCGCTCCGCAATGTAAAGGTTCAGCGAAAAGATCGAAGGCATGAGTTCTGACTGGAATGCAAACGAGCACCCCGTATCCGTGGAGTAGAGTGGATTGGAACTGAAAAAGAAGAACTGATATCTGAGGCATTGTATTGAGCAATTCAAACGGTTTGTGAAATAGGTGCACCATCCTTTGTTGGACTCGATAGAATATCGTGGACGTAGCTTCCACTTTTACAGTACAAAGTCTCAACGACATAATTGAGCGTGCGAATTCTGAAAGACAAGCCAATAAGCAATAGCTTGGCATGCTGCTACAGTAGAGTGGCGCCATGTATGGCGATTCTCTGAAGTTCTAATGTATCGCTACAGGTGAGGTAGCCAGTCGCGGTACCCGCCGGTTGAATATGACGCGCCTATCCAAAGACATGCATATTTCAATATGGATGCTTTACAAACCGCACACAGGTACATTGAATGTAACCGAGACTTTATCTCGAATAATTGGTATTCAACTAGTCAAAGTAGTCGCCATATTTCGGATAACCTTTTACGACCTTGTAAAGTGCTCTAACGGCGTGTTATCCAATGGCAGTCGTCTCAAAATGACGAAGAGGATTGCCATGCTTCCAAAAGTTGGAGAATCCGAGTCTCAACCACTTTGTATCAGTCCTGAAACACCAAACATCTGACTTCAATACTTTGCCGGCCTTTGGCGCTCTCGGGTGTATTCGGGTCGACAAACGCTGTATGAGGGGTCAGACTTGCAATTCCATCCTGCCCATTGGGTTGTCCTTGACTTCGTGAGTCAAAGCATTTGATGAACATAACCTCGTCGGGTGTCATGTCTTTGACATAATACAGTTTATGTTTGTCATTTGGGGCAACGGAATAGGTTTCGCCCTTGACTTCATAGCCCGCAGTAGACTCCGCCGACGTTGGATCTGGAAGCACTTCTTTTCCCCGGTCGTCCTGGTCTCCATCGTCTCGCCGTGGATATAGCAGGTCAACCGCAACCAAGTCCTCTGGCGCCGTTGTCCGCCAGTCGATTACCGCCAGCGGGTAGTCGCTAGCAGGATGCCCAATTGGCCGCCAAACGTTGATGAGCTGATAGCGTCCCTTCAACAGCTCTTCCACTTCATCAGCGGGGGCGTGTCTTCGCACCCTCACTTCGGCAGCCCGAGGGGTTTGGTCCACATGTACCTGCTGCACAGGCTGTCTAGGACTTGACCTTTCCCTCCTCCGAATTGTGTGGTCGAAAATTATAACCTTTTTCACACCCGGCAACTTTTCGCGCAATAATGCTTCGACTTCGGCATAGTACCCATTTCGTACTGCAGCATCTTCGGTAAACTCCTTCTCCTTGGCCGGCGAGTCATACACTGCGAATCCAGAGATATCAGTGCCAAAATCGATACCGGAATCACGAATATTGGCCACTGAACGACGGCGCTCGATACGCTGGAAAGATGTGACGTCCGAGTCCACTTTGTTCCAAGGCTTGCTGTCATCCCCCTTGAGACTGTCTGGGTCCAGGTAGCGAAAGATGCCGGTAGTCATTTTGACGAGGTCGCTGTAAAGCCTAGTGACAGATTGTGCCTTTTAATCGGTTCGACTTGACAAGGACGATTGTGCAGAGTAGAGGGTTCTTTTTAAGACGAGGGGCAAGTCCAAATTGGCAATTTGCCTGGTGGCGCGACGAATGGCTGACAAATACGCAGCAACGAATAATGACGCAACTCCTTCGCAAGAGCACGACTCAAATTCGTTCATTATTTCAGTGGACTCATGCTTAGACCCGGGTTTGCTGGATAACTTCTTTTATTTGAATATCCGCAAACAAGCCACACTGTGCCTGCAGGACATAAAACCGTTGTCGAACAATGTCACGGCTTTTATGGGTCATGAATGTAAGTGATGCTTGCCTAAACCTTGTTGCGCAAGCAACATGCGTCTGCGACATTTGCATTTCTGCGTAGGCGAATCTGTGTCATTGCGTCACATTCTTGATTTGGCTGCTTGGTGAAATAACAGAGTTCAGAGAACCTTTCAAGTTGGGATCGTTAGCATCAAATTGTAGGCAGTTTGAGACTAATCGCTGCAATCTCTAACACGACGACCCAACGGAGACCATGCATCTAGAAGAAGCAGTTATTTAGTACGAATGAGCATTCAATTATTGGTATGGCTTTTTCACTTCAAAAATCCCGCACTAAACTAGGTCGATGGCAATCTTTTCCCCAAAACACCTATATTCATTGTTGAGTAACAGCGNTAGCTCACTTGCAGCTGTGTCGGATCCATGACCTTACCAGAATTAGCCACACTACTGCTCCTGAACAGACAAGGACCGTCTGACCATCATCATAAGTTGGATTTTGACCTGGAGCCATTTCTCTATGTTTACGAGGCGTGGCCGTACTGAATGTTTCCTTGTCCACCACTGTGTCGGACTCGCAATTCGCCTCGGATATAGCAACGACAGTACGTTGTACGTAGCCAATGGCTCTTGATTATGCAGCTTTGGACCTGGTAGCTGACCCCAGCGGAGAGCAAGAGAAAGCTCGGCCGCCCACCAACTTTGTTGCGCAGTCAAGCTTCGTGCCGTCTAGAATGCTTGTAGGAAGCTGCTGTTGAGGGTGTCCTCATACTCGCAGACGACTTCTTCAATGTCAAAATCATTAGCATCGATCATAGTCTTTGTAGCCTCTGTGTAACCTCAGCACCCGGCCAACTTCTGAGAACCATATTCTCATGATCACTACGGATGCTAGTAGCGTTGGTTCCATCGCGAGCTGCAAGACACCGGTACTATAAGGGCCATGATTAACTAACTCTCCGGCAAGATTAATCCAATCACCGCGTTTAGTAGAATATTCCGCAGCCTTAAGGGGAGCTACGGGCTCAACCATCATCCCACGAACATAGCCAATGAAGACCGAATATAGGTCATTTGCGGGGGAGCAAAGAACAGAGGGCAGGGAAAATGAGCCTCACAGGTTGAATTATAGATTCGCCGCAAGTCGCTGCTTATGCACGCACTATAGCAAAGCGACAACCTCACCAGCAACGGGGGAAGTCTAGCTGTCATGTCTTGTTGTTCATTCTATGCAGGAGCAGGAACTTGACGAATGAAGATTAGTGAATATCGATATTGCCGCTATGGACGGGCATGTCAAATGAAGACAGCGACACTCTTATACATCATCTATCCAAGCTTTTCATTGCTTGTGTGTCCCTAGATGTATGATCAGGCATGTCACGATATTCTAGTCCACGTGCTCTCTAACAAGACATGTCACTCAATATCTCGTGTGTTTTCCACCGCTGTGGTTGTACGACAAGGACGAAGTGGAACGCTTCAGGAGAACATCGTAGAGCCACGGGACTTGGCATATGATGTTGCGACAATCCAGCACAGAGTCAGTCACCTTGACAAAGTTAGTGCAGAAAATCGTGGAGCAGGTTAACGCACCTATATCTGCAGAGACACGAATAAATCACACTTTCTGGCCTTGGTAAGTTCTCGCCAAGATTCTTTGCATAAATAACGGAGGCTTGGGACCAATTTCAATATCCTACATGGAGTCAAAGTTTGCCCAACCCCCGCCCATGGATCTTGGCCGCCTCCAACAAGTGTGGGGATGTGGAAGTTACGAACCGATGAGATCAAGATAAGAAAGGCCTGCCTCTTCCTGGACCCCGAAAATCCTTTAGTGTTGTTTTAGAGCTTAGTCCGATTCTTTCATTGCCTATTATGCTCTGATTTTCTTGCTATTGATGGCGGGCTGATATGTCTGCGGCACTCCTGAAGGAGGTCCAGTTATAAACATGAAAATCTGGCCAGCCTCTGCCAGTGCAAATTGAAAGATGAGTGGTTTCTCAATAGGTCTAATGAATGGGCAAACAACCGATATTTGCAAAACTAGCAGGCTTCGAACCAAACATGACTTCAGTTGGTAGCAGATATGTCGTTTGAGGCGTCTCCTGCGCAGAATCCCGCCCTGGCCAAGTCGACCCGACCGGCCCCAGCACGGATCGAGCAGTGGATGCAGGCTTGGTAATTGGTTCCCAAGTACTTTGAGGAGGGGCGAAGCGAAAATGTTTTTAGATCCCCCGGCCCGAAGTGCCGTTAGCAGCAGTCGCGTAGAGCCATGATTCCACATCGCTCACGGGCGTAACATCTCCTAAATATATGCCGGAGAACCATGGATTACTTGAGCTTGTGCAGTCTCCTACAATGTTTTTTTCCTCCATTCAGTGTGGGTTTACTTTCTTCTTTGTTCGAGGATGGGCTTCGCAGGTTTCGATGTGGTCTACTTGCCAGCAGCCCCCAACTTCAGAAGTGATCACAGAAAGATCGCGATCTATAATCCGCCGAGACCACGTGGCACACCTTTCTCCCGTGTTACCGACAGCAGGTTCTCGTTGGGCGCTAGTTAGATACACAGAAGGCAATATTCGAGCCGCGGTTGTGGCCAGCTGGTTCTTACCTTGCGCACAACAGCCCGGATGTCATGCTCCGAGGGACTAGCTCGCAATAGCACTCAGCATCCGCCGCACAACGTTTTCGCGATTATACTGGCCATGCGCATCATTCAAGGGTAGCATCGGGTACCCCGAATAATGTCGCGAATCACCGATTTCTTCAGTTCTCTGTGCTTCCCAAGATCTTGAACTATCACGACCATAACACTTCAAAGTTGACGTCATGCTCCCGGTCATGTAACCATACTTTTGTGCTTGGTAGCACTGCTTTTCTTTCAGGTGCATGATGACCCAGCATCAGCAATCAGCGCCTTGCCTAATTGCGACCCTGAGATACGATAATATAACATTCTCGGCTTAGTATGAAAATAAACTACGGTTCGCGGCTGGAAAGCGCTGCTAAACAAGGCTTGGCTTCATGCTAGGAACAAATATCGCGGATCGTCATCCTCCGGCTGCCGCATGGAACCGGCCGGATCGTCGCCCTCCTTTGAAACCCGAGGTTCAACCCCATGTTTCCGGTCATGTGGAATCGCTACCCCGGAAAAGGCATCCCAAAACAGAAAACGGATGCACAATCTTCGGTAGGATGAAGCCAATAGAACCATGCCAAGATGTACCAGACCATTCCAACCATTCTCGTGGGTGGGCCTGCACCCCCTTGTTCAGCCATGGCAAGTGCTTGTCAAAGTATAAAATAGCCTCTGCCGGCAAATACCCCGACATTCAAGTGCAAGACAGACCCAGGACATCTCAAGCTCTCCAGTGTTCATTGTCTCAGACTCGCCCTGATAACCATGAAGTTCCTCTTCCCCCTCATCGCGGCGTCTGCCGCCAACGCCCACACCATTTTCACCCACGTCGTGGCGGGCGGCACCAACTACGGCCAGGGCAACGGCGTCCGAATTCCCTCCTACAACGGCCCTATCGAGGATGTTACTTCTAACTCCATGGCTTGCAACGGCGCGCCCAACCCTACCCGCTCTACCCCCACCATCATCGACGTCCGAGCTGGTGATAGTATTTCGGCTGTCTGGCGCTACATGCTGAGCACAACCGGCACTTCACCCAATGATATCATGGATATCACGCACAAGGGCCCAACTCTGGCATACCTCAAGAAGGTCAACAATGCGGCCACTGACTCTGGTGTCGGCGGCGGTTGGTTCAAGATCCAGGAGGACGGCTTCTCCAACGGTGTCTGGGGTACCGAGAAGGTTATCAACGGCCAAGGCATCCACACCATCCGTATTCCCGAGTGTATTGAGCCTGGTCAATACCTTCTGCGCGCGGAGATGATCGCCCTCCACGGTGCCGGTTCTTACCCTGGTGCTCAGTTCTACGTGAGTGGTTGCAATGGTTCACGGTACAGTCCATATGCTGACTATCCTCTCTCTTAGATGGAATGCGCCCAAATCAACGTCATTGGCGGCACTGGCACGGCTACGCCCTCCACCGTCAGCTTCCCCGGTGCTTACAGCGTGAGTTATCCTGCACTTTCCATCATACAGGATACAGTCCGTACTAACCGCCACAACAGGGCACCGACCCCGGCGTTCGCCTGAGCATCTACTACCCTCCCGTTACCAACTACATCATCCCTGGCCCTCGTCCTCTTACCTGCTCCGGTGGCAGCAACCCGCCTCCTCCTCAGAGCACCTCTACTACGCGCCCTGCTACTCTCACCACTTCTACCAGGTCCGCCCCGGCTACTACTTCGACGACCGCTCCTCCCACTGGTGGTGCCGCGCAGTGGGCCCAGTGTGGTGGTACTAACTGGAATGGCCCTACAACTTGTGTTGCCCCGTACACTTGCACCCGCATCAACGACTTCTACTTCCAGTGCGTTTAAGAGGCCTACTGAGACTTCGATATGGATCTGCGGGTAAAATGATGATGCGTGTTGGAAATCAGATTGGGTGATGTGAAGATAGATCCGAGTTTGTGTGGCACAACTGAGTGAACTGTTCGTTGGTTCAGGATTAATACAATATGATAGTAGAATAAGAAATTTCCAGCCAGTATATATTTCGAACCAAGACATAAGCAAATTTCGTCACAGAGAACTTCAATGCAGTGATAATGTGAATCGCGTCTAATCCAGCCTTATGTGAATTCTTTCTATTGCCTCGATCATGCCTTGCGAAGTTTACCAAGAGCAACTTCTGTTAGTGCAACTTATGTTTGTGGCCCATATTCACGTCTCTAAGATAGCTTAGAATACAGAACTGAGAGTGCTAAACTGGCAAAAGTTGATATTTGAATCATATTGAAGTTATCACCACAAAGTGTACACGGCCAAACGCGTGCCAGATCCGCTCCCGGACTTTGCCTGTAGACTAATTCATTACACGCAAGTCCTTCTAGTCGGTCTTATATTGATAAGAAAGAGGAGCCCCAGGTAGATTGGTCTAATGTCAGACCACAAGGAGTGACTAGCATAGACTACGGATCGAAAACAGTGTTGGGCAAGATCAAGTGAAGGCTTATTCCCCACGCTTCGGAGCTGGTAGTTCTCGCATGTTTGCCAGAATACAAGCCTTCCTGATGGAAAGGTTGTTGACTCGCGAGTGTTATATCAGCACGACTGCTGAAGAATTCAATTTTTTGCCTTGCATTACCACCTAATAGCAAGCGATCTTTTCATCTTCGACAATCTTATATCGTAAATAGTAGAGTTTGGTCTTGGTATCCGGTATCAGCGCGTGTCCAAAGCTGTCATATCTAAGCTTCTAGCCCGTCTAATGCCTGATGCTTGGTAACACCAGCGGACGTCAACAATTCCTATTGCCGACGAAAATCACGCTATTCACACCACTCCATAAGCACAATCAGAACCTTCAGAAATGTCGAGTTCATCTTAGAAACGAACCTAGTCCGGTCCATCGAAATTCGAAACAAAAATCAAAGCTGCGATTTCAGGAATGGCAGGTATGGACGCGGACAAAATTACCAATACTACTGGTCTCGCCGATTTCAAAATTCATTTATTGATGGGTATAGAGCCGTTTCGCAGGCTTGATGTAGTGTTAGAATGCACACCGGACATGTCTTCCCAGATGAATTTGGCCGAGGTGAAGACTTATTAAGACGGGTCCGCTCTACTGTTATTGAGCGCAGACACAGAACACCTTGAACATGGTGGACTTCATTGATTACTTAGTATGAAGAGAATTCCTTCTCATTTCTAGTTTTCCATCTGCGAATTCGACTGGTGAATTTGTCATGGAATCAGAGGCACCGCCTTTGGGAACCATGTCACCGGTGATGGAGTCACATACTGCACCTTTTACGTCGCCCAGTACTCGGCTGGATTTTTCATGACCCCCTCTAGTCTCGGGCCCCAGAGCATCCCTTAAAGGCCCTCGGCGGAGCAATGGTCTTTGTGACGGCAGCCACGAGAAGTTTAGGGGCTCACCTAGTCGAGCGCTCTGCCACTCTGCCCAACGGAGGGCAGCGTGGTATGCTTCAGCCGAACATGCAGCCCTATGAAGCCAACATCACGCTTGTTCCAAGCCCTTGGTGAGAAGGGCATCTTCTTTGACGATGAGACTTTCGCAAAACTCCAGATCATCGCTTCGGACACATCTAAGCCATATCTTGGTCACAATAAAGGAGCGTATCAAAGTCTGGTCACTAGTGTATCTCACATTGTACATTGCGTATGGCCGATAAGCATCACGCACTTCGTCCTGGAGTTTGAAAGGCATTTTATGGCGATAGGAAAACTGCTAGAACCTGGTTACGATGCTGCCTTGAAGTCCCCTAGGATTATAAAGATTAGCCTTCAACTTGTTTTCTTTATTGCCAAAGTCAGTTTAATCATTTCTAGGGAGGAAATAGTGACTTGAGGATACTGAGCTCCAGTATATACTTTCTTCAAGCTATATTATTGCTTACACGTATCCCGTGAGTGACTGGTCGCCAAACATCGATGAGCCGAGTAGTCGGTTTCTTGCGTTATATCCTCCCATTGTTATGAGAGTGCGTCGACAGGATCTTTGAATTTTATCTGCACAATGGCCAGTCGCACTGAGCTGTCGTGCTATGCGAAGATAGCCACCACTTCTTAGGGAGGCAGAAGGAGGCAGAGCATGGTGCGAGGTGCGCTAATTGACGTGCCTGTTTTGAGAATTCGTCATTCGTGTCCCTGATACGTTGATGCGAATCAGACAGTCAATCAAAAGCAGAAATGTAGCGGTCGCGCTAAATGGTATCACAATGATGCAAAGCAGCATGTGTACATGAGCAGGTATGTAGCGTCCGGTGTGCTAGAACTTCACGAACCGTACATTTATAGGCGCACGCAATGTTTTCACATATACAGATCCCGACACGGGCTTACCGAAACATGGTTATTTACTTCTATTCTCCCTTCTTTGTGACTGTCCCCGGCTAGGTCACCATTCTAGAGATGACGCCACTACCAAGCTCTACAGAGTGTAAAGGTACCGGGGGTTGAACTCGCCCATCTCGGCAATCTCTTCCTCCGTCTTACCTTCTATTCTCCAGTCTTCCTGTCCTGACAACTTCCTCTTATTCTGCCTCTTGAAGTACAAGTACAGGGTGGTGTGGATGCACACGGCCAAGAGAAGCATTCCGATGGTAGCGCCGTAACCAGGGCGATAGGTAGGGCTATCATCATTGCTAAAGAGGAAGGGTGATGCAACACCAGCCGAATTTCCAATGGTGATGAAAATGCCGCTCGCGAATGCGCGCTTGCCGTAGCGCGGCTGGTTGACGGTGATCCAAGCCATGCCTGACCCGGAACCAGTCCACAATCCCATGGCAACAATGAAGCAGCCCGCGTAGCTCATTGCCACACTCTGGTTTGCGATCAACAGGCAGTATCCCAGTATCATGGTCAACCCTCCTGCGATGCAGAACAAGCCCCGTTGTTGAGTGCGATCGCTAATGTTGGCGCAAGTAAGATACGTTACGAAGCCCAGGAAGTAAACGGGTACCGTCAGGCCCTGAACCGTTGCTGGGTCCCATTCCGTACCCATCTCGTTGATGATGGTGGGCAAGAAGACGCTGAAGCTATAGAGGACCGAGTGGCTGCAGAACTGAGCGATCGATAATGCCCAGACTTTCCAGTCCTTGATGCCAGCAATGACGTCTTCCTTGTGCATTTCCTGGCCGGACTTGGTCTGCCCAATTTCAGAAGACCGAAGATAATAGAGACTGCGGCGGTCATCTTCGACCAGGAACTTGGCCGTCTCGGGGCTGTTGGGAAGGACAAAAGGAACCACAAGGGCAGTAAGAACTGTGGGGATTCCGTTGATGGTGATGATCCATCGCCATGCTCGCCATCCGGCAGCACCCTGATCAACTCCATCCCAATCGTCGAGGAAGCCAATGCCGTATGCCACCAAACCGCCCACGGCTCCAGAGATAGCTGAGACTGAGTAGAAGTAGGCGTTGCGCAATGAAATGTGTCGCTTGTTGTAGAACATGGTCAGGTACAGCATGATGCCGGGGAAAAGACCGGCCTCGAATAGGCCGAGAAGCAGACGGCAAGCGACTAGGGAGCCGAAGTCGCTTGCGAAGCCAGTAAAGATGGCAACGAGGCCCCAGAAGAAGACGAGGCCGGCAATGTATCGCGCTGGTTGAAGTCTCTTGATGATTAAGTTGGACGGGGTTTCGAAGAGCTGACGTGGAATTAGTCATGTTCTTCTTCATCTCCCTGCCAATTTCATACTTACACAGTAAGTGACGAACAAAATGGACACGGCAATCTGGTACTGGTCTCCGGTCAAGCCGAGGTCCTCTTCCAAGCCGTAGAGACGGGCATTGCCGATACCGACTACGCCTTCATCAGCACAGGCTTGCCAAAGCTCTCGGAGTTGATTTTACCTCTGTCCATGAAGTTCATGAGATAGATCCAGCAGATCATTGGAATGATGCGAAGATCGAGCTTCCTGATCAATCTCTTCTCCTGCTCCGCATCTACCACCGGACTGGTGCCGGGGTTCTCAACTGCCTCAACATCGTTGGGAAGGTCAATCCCTTCTTTACTGGCAAGGGTTGTATCCTCCTTCTTCCCCAGGCCGAAAGTCATAGTGGAAGAGAGGTAGACTTCGATAGGGATCAGGGAGATGAGAATGGGGAACGACGGACAGTAACCTGAGTGGGATCGGAAATGGGGATGCAGGATCCAAACCGCATATCGTCTGGGGATCTCTGGATCTTATACACGCAATCATTTTACCCCATACCCCCAGGAGAAAGCTACCCCGCGCATTGCATCTAGCGCTCGCTCGAGCGGAAGTTGGGGAAGCATTAGGTTGGCCAGGGACATGCTTGCATAGTTGAAACCAAGTTTCTCCATAGTAGCTTGGCGGAGGCGCGCTTCCCTTTTGGTAGATATCAGTATCCACTGAGGCCTCTCGGCCGTATTAATCGGGAGGTTAAGGTCATGACGACACATGGAGATTGACAGTGGTTGAATGGAGACGCCAAGCCCTCCACCAGCGATTGCGACTCGGCTTTTCTCCACATGCTGACGTTTTTTTGTGATAATGACTAGCATGGAAACATGGAACATCATCTTGGCAGGCCTTGGGCCTCCAATGAGAAGGACACAAGTTGATGAAGGCCTCGGTAAATGACCGCGGGCGACAGGCTAATTGGCAGGCCGCCCTTGATGCTGCAATGTTATGGAGAAACGGACAAAAGGAACCTGTGTGAAAGAGGTCTAGCGATGCTTGAGTGCTCTTGGCGAACGAAGCAAGTGTCTAGGCATTTCTGCTGCGATATAAGCCAAAGGCAAATGACTCGGGTCCCCGTGCCCGGCAACTTTTTGCTCAGCGGCCGTCAGACGGCAACCCCAACGCAAATGAGATAGATCCCTATCCGGCGCCCCACATGGGCCATTCGCGTAATGCTTACCTTACCCAGGACCCATGGAAGCTCCAGGAATCCCGCCATTCGTGTGCGGCTCAGCAATTTCACCGCCCCACGGCCGAACTCTTTGGTGGCATGGGCCGCGGGTCGCACAACTAAATGTCCGGCAAACGCGACGGATAGTAACGGTCGAGAGCATTTCGGTTTAATGGGCTCATCTGTGCGCCATGAACAAGGGCGCTAGCATCGAATCTACTGTAGAACGTGCCATACTGGCGCTGTTTGCAGAACGTGCAGGCGTTCGTCCCACTGTGGACTGGTTACCCTGGACCACCCGCGCAAACATTGCGGTTGACCTAAAGCTGTGCCAGAGAAATGGGCTTCATATCTCCATTATCCCCGAGAGAGAAGACCCAGAGGTATAACTGGTTGCAGAAGCGAAACAGCGGGTCATTTGGCAATGTCAAGAGACAGAAGCATTGCCATCGCAATTGTGGGGTCATCTAGACCATCCTGGCCGTGAAAGACATATTTGCTTCGAACCGCCGGAATTGCCAGGGAGGCTCCCTTCAGCCCGATAGTGTAGAATGAGCGAACCGATAGAGCGGGCTAGTCAATCACGGCCAAGCAGAGTCGGACATTAGCTTCGAGTTCCGTGTTGGCTAGAAAGACCCGTCCTGCGACGACATCTGGTTGGACTACCAGCCGTTAGATACATATGACGGAATATGGAATATTTGCAGGCAACGGGGGCTGCCGAGACCAACTCAATTGTAGCTCTTGGGTCACAGGCTCAAATGTCCAACAGGTTGAAACGATGATTTGCGCATGCTGATTCTCACATTGGCGTACACTAGCCGTATGGTGAATATCACATGTTGCTATATTTTATGGCGCCTGGTGTAAAGGTGCATACTTTCTTTCGATGAATAATGTAGGGTTTGTGCACTTCGCGATTATGCATCCTTGGGTGATTACGCATACCGATAATCCGAACCCATGCTGCCAAGCGAGACTCAGCCTGGGTGGCTGCGATCTCAATTGCCGATACGGAGTACAGAGAAAGGGTCTCTAAGCATTTGGGCACGATTTCTGATCTCACGTGATTTTCTTCTTTCTTTTTTTTTTTTTCTCTCAGGCCCGTGAGTACTTGTGGTTCCGCTCTATGCAATGTTGGTATCGTCTCCGACTCTATCTTCAGTACCCACGAACAGCAGGTTCATCACCGACAGGGCGCCTGCCGTTGCAATGGGGCGTACATTATCATGCTACTAGGGCTTAATGCACTCAAAACCCAAAGGTGTAGGTTCGTCTGTCGAAGCGAGTACGCCTATCGCTCTGCATGTGTAGAGTGTGTACAGTAATCGCAGAGCCTGCCACCGCAGCCCTGTCTTAGACCTCAATTGCATTACAATTTGATTAATGCCACACCTTGTGCGAAGCTATGCCTCAAAGTTAGCGGCGTCTAGAGGCTGCGCAATCATCTACAGGTATTGGTATGTGCGTCAATCAGCATCTACGATTCGGTAGCCTCATGACTAAACAGGTATAGATAGGAATGTGTACAGTATGCCACCTCGAACGACTGTAGGTGAGGACCAGCATAGCTCCGCCACGAGAGCGGCTTAGGCCTTCATTCCTCAGACCGAGAGAGCCCTGTCGATGGCGTTCGTGAAGTAAACTACAGACAAAGCTTTTTAGTGCTTTGCACGCAATGGTATATCCTGTCATTTATAGCACGCATCCGAAGTCAAAGTGCGTCACTGCCACCTGAAGACTTATTTCACGAGCCTTTATCTTCCTATCGAACACTACCTTAGGCAAAGCCATCGGCCCAAGCTTTCAAAGCTGTCATGCAAAGCCTGCCTGTCGCAAATTGTGCCGTGAGCTCATTATCTGAACAATCAACCACGTACAGCGTTGCGTCAGTCATATAACCAGAATCGGATCCCCTATTCGATCTCTATACAAGCTCCGTGTCGCCTATAGTCTGGGGCCTATGGCCATAGAAAAAATGAGGACTGACACCCTGGCCAGTGCCTTGACGTAGCGTGCTGGAACAGACTGAATACAACAACACCACGGTGTCGCAGCGACGGCACGGCAACCAAACATGCGAGTCCCTTTTTAACCCAATAGAATGGCCACTTATGACTTTCTTGGCGTAAATATGACTAGTTTGGAGATTCCAAATGATTGTGATCATTGAGATAATCTGGTACTTGCAGGACAGTGATGGCTAAAGGGATGGCGGACAAGGCTCAGTGACAGTGGCAATTCCCCATCCAGTCTGACAATTGAGACAGGGGCTATAAGTCGCACACATCATTTCAGTCTCCGTGACTAAAGTTGTTGCTTGTGTGCAGCCGCAAGGCAAGGTAAGCAGGGCTGGATAAATCGTGTTAGTGGGAATTATTTCCCAAGTTGAGGCGACGACCCACCGTCCGCAATGCATGTAAATCTTTGGTCGCAGTCAAAGTCGCATCCGCCAACCAGACCGGGGTGCACCGTCGAGGTGACCGTCACGGCACAGGGGGTCCCGGTCGTACTGGTACGTGATATATATGCAAACCTTAGTGACGGGTCGCTTTGGCTCAACGTAAGGAAAGGCGCATTCGTGTTATCAACAATAGGGATGGAAGTCGACCGAAGCGGAACCGGATCTGCTTTTTGTCAGTAACCTTCTTATTGAAACCTCGCTAGGATTCATTCGTACCAATCAGTGCATTCTCATCTAAAGTAAAATGCGACGAACGATGCCCTTTAGCATTATGCTTTCTATTGGCGTTACAGAAGGTATAAGACAAGCTTGTGGCAAAGAGAAAAAGAAGACTCTTGGTGGACATCTTGAAGAAAGTCGAAGTACAAGTTTACACTACTTGGAAGTTTTCTTTTGTCGCTTGAACTTAGTTGCGACGTCTTGGTCTTTTATAGGCTTGTTAGAAAGAGCCCCGTGCCCCGTTGGTTTTGACTCACATAGGAGACATCATTGACTCTCACGAAGGAATGTTCTTTTGGATGTACTAGGTCATACATCTGATATTAAACATTACGGTCCACCCAAAAGTACTTTGTGTAATGCTAGCAAGGCTCATTTGCCGTTAACAAACAGAGAGACTGAGTGGTGGTTTCCTATAGACTGACGGAGCTCCTAAGCCTAGGTGATGTACTACCAAACCTTCATTAAGAATTCTTTTTTATTTCTTGCCTCCAATGACGCGGAGGAATTCGGCGTCGCCAGGGCTATTTGTGTAGTGCGATTTAAAAGCCAGTTTGACTAATATTGTAATGTCTTGTCGTAATACTGTGGTGGATGGGTCAATGGTCTATTGTGCTAATCCGTGTCAAATCTTACTCCTACTTTTCGCCGTGACTGCATCTGCGGCCGCCTTTCAATTGTTACGAGGATATCCTGACACAACATTTTTCTCATTAAGCGTTCTACCCAATTGTTCAGGCAGATGTCATCCTATAATAGTCGTGTTGTAGCTAGTCCTGCTCCAAGTGAGCGGCAAAGACCTAGGCACGGAGCAGAGATGAGTTATATGTATACACGCACTTATCTAGCTCTTCTATGTGGTTTCTCCCTTTGGCACTAGCTATGATCATAGATTGACGAGGCACCTCGTTCCCATGTGACAAAATCTAGCTCCCATCAAGAGACTTGCCCAGTTATGCGAGGCTGCTGGCACCGCCCATGGTTACATACCGATAAAAAAGGAGGTCGCCTATTGCCAAATTGTCGCTAGGGGCAACTCTGACTTCACGGCAAAGATGCGGCGCGTCCCTGGTGAGGTCCAACTAGGAATAGGACCGTCCGCCGACTTGGCCCTGTGGTGGCTTTGTATGAAAGGGACAGCCGCCGCAAAGCAACGGATTGAAGCGCATTACAACTAATCCTCGAAACCCAATGGGCTCTTCCCTGAGTATTGTTACTTCTTGGGACTTGAGTTTCAATTTGGCGATACATGCATGCTGCCAGGCGCCGTGCGATCCAAACATACAGGAGGGCATGGGTTAGCTAGCATTCGACGTTCGACTTGTTCTGCGTCGCGGTAGATGTTTGCTGTGACAGAATCCGAAGGGTTCGACTGGATCAACTGGGGTGGATATTATGCTGTCACAAAAGGATCATATAATTGTTGCTATTACTGCATCTATAACATGGCATTCACTTACGCTTTTCCCATGCAATTCCATCACCCTATCACAGCCTTCAAAGACTCCCTATGTAACATACTTGGCGAGATGCGTCCAGCAGCAGCGTGCGTGTCGGCGGCCTTAGGCGAAGCGTCATTTCTGATATAGCTGCCGAACAATATCACGGACAAATACTAGATATAATGTAGATGTATGGACGACTCGTTGTGGATTTCATGGATGCTCTAGCATTTGACATGTCGTCCAAGCTGTACAGTAGACCACTCATCTTCGACCGCCGAAAACTGCAGTATGAATCCGCAAATGTGACTTCTACTCATCACGCCAAGCTGGTCCCTCATGCATGCCGCTACAAGGCAACTCCTGAGTCTTCTTGGCGGGCTTCAATAGACCGTCTTGTTAAAGCCATACCACATCTAGTGGGTTGGCGGACCCTGGCTTCTGCACAAACCTGATGTACTCTGGACTGCATTTGAAAGTCCAGCGCTTCATCCACTTTCGAAGCCAGCGATCCAGCCTGTCCTCTGATATATGGCCCGGATTCAGGTTCGGAGCCACCCGCCAGTCATAGGCCCGCGGGTCAGCATAGATCCAGAGCCACTGTTGTCGATTTGAATTGTTTCGCTTGGACATGGTTCTATAATCAGCAACAAAGGTGCGCCATCATTGTCAATGTCCGGGTCCATAAATGCTGCCAACCGTGTAGATTTTTGTCAAAGAGGATTGTGTAGACATGGCCTGAACTACCTCAGTCGATTTCACTTCCATGTGCGTGCTGTAAACATCTTTCCGTCATGCCTAGACTACTGACCAAAGCATCCGTAGGTCCTGAATTAGTAAGGAATTCGGGCGTCTGCACGGCTGCACAGAGTACTTTTGTGGATGGGCCAACCAACGTCAGCCTCTAGATGTTCTCGCAATTTAGTCTGGTGATACTGCTTGAGGGACCGAGCAGTGTCCCACTAGGAACTGGGTAGATAGGTGTTGAACGGATAGGCCTTGCGACACACAGACGCTGCATAGTTTCTAGTGTCATGGGGCTCCGGCACGGATGTTTGAAGGCTGAATTGACTTGCGGTGACGTACTCCGAGAGTTTTGATTGTGGAGCTGCCCGCTTGGTTACAGCTTCAATGCATACGGCATGGACTGTAGCGGGGACTATAATCCCTTCGCTCTTGCAAGCATCGACCAGTGCTTTGGTGATCGCTGTGGAAAAGACGAGGTCGGTGCCTTGGCATCTCCCTACCGGCACCTCGTAGAGCCGCGAAACAAGGCAAATGCCAGAGATGGATCCTGTCCAGCTCAAAATGATCACTGCCGCATTCTCGGCTCGCTCTTGTGATGGAGATCTCGTGTGTTCCAAAATCGCCTTAACCACCCCCGTGCTTTTCAATACGTGATGTGTGGAACATGATGCCGCAAGTATAACCAGTGAATGGTTGTAGGAATTCCGAGAAAGCCTAAAGTCTTGATCAAGAGCAGATGAGCTACTGCCGCATTTTGGTTTCCATGAAAAGAAACCACTAGACAGGCGGCTTTTATTTTGAACCGAACATATTCTGTCCGGATCCTCATTATTTGCAGTATGTACTTGTGACCACATAATATTCGATCCCATAAGATCTAAGAATCTAGGATCTCATGAAGGAGACTATCACCAGCAGTAAACAGAGACAGGAAAGGTTGACTGCAAGGAAAATAGTAAAGAAAAACACTTCAATTGGGCGTTGATAGAACCTAATCTTTCTGCCCGCCCATGGCGCATTCTCCTTAGTTGTTAGTTTGTCCAATCTAGGGACATGTTTGAAGCCCATCTTGGAACCTCCTGATAACCCCGATTTGCTATGGATGACCCATTTGTGCAGCATCGCCTTGAACCAGTTCGTAACAAGACGATCTGCAGACGGAATATTCTGTTGGACCAGGGCTAAAAACCGCAGCATCCAACATTGGCCCCGAAAGCAGGCATAGGCGTACCCTCCAGGCCTGGCCATGCCTAAATCATCGCAGAACTGGTCGCCATTCAGCTTCCTGCTGCCAGCTGCAATAAAATCTGCAGACACGTTGAAGGGTGGCAGATCTGTCAAAAATTCCAGAAAGTTGTGACAAACAATGTGCGATGTCGGGGTAAGACGCAACTCATGGGCCAGCATGCTCTCCATCGTAGCTTTGGCCTTGGCGACTGATGCAAAATATTCGTCTGGCGTCCCAAGCAAGTAGCCCACGTACCTCCAAAGAGCGATGTAGTCTGCTTTGTCTTGATCTGTTGGGAAAACACCCATTTGAGGTAGCTGCAGCCACATGTGGTTTGCTGCGAAAGTGGCAATGGAGTGAATCGAATCCAGATGGTTGGCTGGCGGACCGTACGTTGCCAGGTCGAAATAGTCCGGCTTCTCCTTGGCCAATTTCATGATTCTATTTCTAACTGAGGAGTGGAGGAGCCGCACCCGTACTGCCGTTGAATGGCCAGAACCACCAGGCTGAAGGGCCTCGATCGATTCCGAAACCTGGAGAATGAGCTGGAACGTAGCCATGAGGCGTTGACGCAGTGCTCGAACAGAGAATCCGCCCGTTCTGACCAGGACCTCTACAGTGCTGGATGCAGCCGTGTTCTCTCCAATGAAGCCTTGAAGCACGAAACCCATGATGTTGGCCATGGCATAGCGATAAAAGAATTTTTGGCCACGTTCGATCTGTGCCCAATCCACCCACTCAGGGACTGCGTGAACTTCGCTCCAAAACTTCTGTAGTATGTCTTCTTCAGCATAGTGTTGTCGCAAAAGTGCATACAGGTCGATTGCGTCGGTTGAAGTATGCAGCTTCTGCTTCACTTGCGCTCTTTGCGTCTGTGCAAGTGCCTGGAGCCTTTCAACAACCTCGCTGGCGAGTTCGTCATACTCGTGTTGGAGTCGCCGTGCATCCCTCAGCGGAAGGTGAAGGCCACCCCATTCGAATTTGTAGTTGGCGTACTGGAAAGTATGCTCACTAATCTTCTCAGCCATTTTTGAGGTTGCAGGATTCTCACTCAACAACTGCCCCATCCGCACTTCTCACCAAGAGATGTGCTTCTTATGCATTGACCACAAGCAGTATGAGTACGCTTCGGGCGTTCTCCACGCCAAGACGGTTTACACTAGCTGACAATGGGAGTTTAGCCCGTTTATCCCTCAACTTAGAAGCTAATGGAGGCTTGGCGATGGATTGGTTGGGTTAGTCTTGCAGCTCCTCGCTTATCACACGTCACAGCTAGCAGGCATCAAGCTCCCACGACCTGGTGATGCTGTCTAGTTCCATAGAAATGCGAATCGAGTTGCCTGATTGTAACTTACGAAATGCTTGCACTAGCACAAAAGGGCAACATCTGCGGATACGCTGGGTTCGTGGGGCCATTAGTGATGTTCGACATTCCCACCCAGCATGCGGTCATAGAACAGCTACATCATCCACACAGCCGTCCTGTCGGTCTGCTTCATCCATACTCAGGTGGGCACTGCTTCATTCTTTTCCCATGGCACCAACTATAGATGCTCCGCGATCTGATCGCCTTCGAGCTGCTCCAGAGCGTACGATGGTTGTCATTCCCAACATGTTTCAGTCGTTTGTTGTGGCTAATCCTTTGATACATCCTGATTACAAGCTCGTCAGAAAAACATCAGAGGATTGGATAAGCATGTGCGAGACCCTGTGGCATCTCAACAATGGATAGAAACCTAACAGGGTCTAGATTCTGCAAGTTTTCTGAGAAGGAACGGCTGCAAATCAACAAGTGCAACTTTTCACTCTTCTGTGCCATTTCGGCCCCTTACGCTCCCAGAAAGAGGTTTCGCACCCTGTGTGATTGGGGAAACTGGGTTTGTAGCGTATCAGACTGCCCTGGCCGGCTTTCTTGCTAACAGGTGTTTAGGTGTTTCCATACGATGACAGTGAGCAGCAGCCAGCCACGTTTCTATAAAACTCTTCTTACTGATGCGACGATAGTGTTCGACAACGGCGAGTTGAGGGATAACCCCCAAGCATCGCAGCAGATGATGAATAGATTAATGGCGCCAATGCTGTGTACCAGCTATTCCACCGAGGGTAGAGAGGCTATACTGAGAGTTCATGATTTAGTTTTTGAGCAGCTTTCTCAGGTCAGTGGTACGAGGTCTATCTCCCCGTGTACAAATACCTAACGGGGACATAGCCGAAACGTTGTTCAGCACCCTGGTGTTACCCAAATGCTCACTCACAGTACCAAGAAGGCATCAAAAGAAGATTCACAATAGCCATGGCAAAATACTGCTCAGGCGCACTCACCCACGTCGAAGATCAGTTCACCGAGCGCAGACCTACGCTTGAAGAAATGGTGCTCACTCGTCGTGAGTCTGCTGGAGTATCTCCTCTCTACCATCTCGTAGAGTATGCCCATGATCTGCATGTTCCAGAGGAGGCTTTTAATGACCCACTCGTTCAAGAGTTGGAGATTCTTGGAATGGATCTCATCGCGATGTAAGTTGCATGTATTTGCTTCTTGTGGGTGTTGATTACTGACGCTAAGTCGAGTTCAAACGATATCATTTCTTACATCAAGGAAGAGGTAACTTTCACTTCCGTTTGTCAAATTCGAACTAATACCAAGATAGCGAGAAGGCGTAAAACACAACATGGTCGCCATCTGCCGTTTGAATGGCATGCCTGCTCAGCAAGCCTTTGATGAAGTCGGTTTACTGCTGCAAAGCCGCTTCGACAGATGGGACGTCGTAGAGGACAGCTTAGAACGCTCGTATTGGACAAATAACGAAAATGTTCAAAAATACGTTACAGGCATCAAATCAGTCGTTCAGGCTAATATCTCATGGAGGTAAATGTATTGCGTTAAAGCGGCATTCCTTTCACTGATTCTTCTGAAGTTTCAAATCCGAACGCTACTTTGGACCGCGAGCTGAAGAGGTCCGACGAAATAGAAGGATTCAGGTGCTTCTCCAGCCTCCATACCTTGTGGAATGAACCGCTTCATCAGTCAAGAATAGGAGCGAGTAAAAGGCCAGACGGAGCAAGAAGAGCCTATCAGACAATAGTATTAAGAGAAGTAAAATGATTGGTCTGCTAGAGTTGATTGAAACTTAGCAGTAATCTGGACAATTACTTCCAATATCGTCTTACAATTATAAATGACAACGTCTGCGGCGGGCCCTACGCAGCTTTCCTTTGACAACCCCTAGTAGCATACGCTGTCGCAGCGGAACGATTTGGGATCAATATTGCAACGATTCTGATATAAGTAGGACAGCAACTGCTTCGCAAATCCACGATCTTCCACTGCCACCAGTTACAGCCCAAAATTTAACTTGTCCGTCCACTATTCCCTGGTATTCAAACCAGCAGTCCTAAGCAAGAAGGGCAGCGATACCAATAGCGATAGAAAGGGCAAAAACGGAGCCTGGGAATAGCCCGCTGCCAGCCCCGGTTGGGGTTGGGGCAGGGGTCGGGAATGATTCGACAGCCGACGTGGTGGCCTCGGATTCAGGTGTTGCAACGGCAATAAGTGTGCGGAGCAACTCCGGCGTGGTTGTGTAGGTCATGATATCAAATTCGAAGGACACGCTGGAGAAGGGAAGGCTCGAGACTGGAGTCGCATCAGGGAAAGAGAGTCTGTCAGATGCGGGCGCAGATGGCTCCAAAGAAGCTCGGTCAAATTCTCCGGGAACCAACACGCTGGAAGGACCAAATTAGTGCAAGTACTTCCTCGTGATTGTGAGATACTAACCTGTCAATCACGTGGGCAATACCGTTGTACAGAATGTTGTTGGGGAAAGTGATTCTTGCATTGTTTACCCAGGCAGAGCCATCGGGCAACACAGTGAAGGTCAGATCAGTGCCTTGGAGGGAAGGGACGGTGACATTGCCCAGAGATGGCGAGAAGATGACGCTGTTGGGAATGATGTGGTAGCGGAGGACCTCTTGAAGGGTCACAAGGTCGGCAGATTCGAGCACGGAGCCAATCGACTCAAAGGCTTCGTCGGTCGGCACAAAGATGGTGTAGTCGGAGATGTTGAGGCCTTGGACGCCGTCTCCAGTCTCGCCAAAGGCAAAATTTAATTGAGCAGCCTCGAGGGCAGCATTCATGGCGAAGTAGCCCGAGCGGAACGTGAAGAGCTGGAAGGGAGCGCCGAATGAAAGCACGGTGTCGATTTTGTGGATGGTGATGCCTTCGCCCAAAGTGATATCCTGTTTGACAAGTTAGCGCATCGCAACGAAGGTTTGTGGATAGAGGAGAAACCAACAGCTTCGGTGACGGTAGATATGGTCTGCTCTCCAGACAGGATGCACACGTCGTCGCCGTTCCTCACGAGTCCGTTGTAGGCGCCGCCAGTAAAGTTGGAAAAGGGCTGCTGCACGCTGATGTACGAATCATCCAGCAGGGTCTGGGCAAAGGTGGGGATTTCGGTGATGACGCTCGACGGATAAACGCCCTGGAAGACGTGGTTGGCGAGCAGAGCCGCAATCGCGATGGTGTCGTTGCGGTTTTCAATGGCCACACCCTCGGGAATGTCCCGGGGCACGTTGGCGAAGGCGTCGTTTGTAGGCGCAACAATGGTGATGTTGGAAGCCGCGGCGAGAGTGTCGGCAAGGCCATCGACGAGGCTGATGAGCTCAAGAAGCGTGCTGAGGTCCTCTTGGGAGGCCAGCAGTGCCGCAATATCCCCTTGGGCTAGGCACGAGCCAGCCATCAAGAGGTAAGACCAGATGGAGGGACGCATGATGAAGAGAGTCGGGAAGGCAGCAGCGAGTGCTAAATTCGGCGTGCTCGAGAGGGAAGAGAGAGAGATGATTTGGTTGTGATGCTGAATGAGTTGCTCTCGTGTTCTGGGGTGGTACTTTGAGGTGGTCGGGCGTGCTTCTTTATACATTGAGCCCGAGCGAGGGCTGTGTATGATGATTCCAGCCTCCCCCACGGGCCCAGGCTACCCCAGGAAATTCATGACGCAGCGTTCGTATTTTGCAAATTCACGATCGCAGGGAAAGCCCATTGATCAAGCATCGGCTTCTCGATCACGGAGCCGGCATTACCAAGTTCCACGACCCTTGGTCTTTCAGGGTCTGCACAGCCATTGCCCAGACACGGAGCAGCCAATCATCGACGACTTCCCCAGACAGGGCACGGTCAAAAATCACCGTCTCCAGCTGCTTGTGGGGAGAAGCAGGGCAGCAGCCAATAGCCGTGGTGTTCCGGTAGCCTGCGGGGCGGCGAAAATATACCGATGTCCCAGATTCCGTGGATTTCTCCTGCAGTAAATGGTAGGGCTTGGGTCGAGCATCCACGTGTGTGGGTTGAGCTGTTTTTTCATTGGTCCTGGTCTGGCACTATGTGTCCGTATCCAGTGTGAGATTTACTTTCCCAAGTCTTTCTCGGTTTTGGTCTCCAACATATTTCGGCCGAAACGTTGGTGTTGAGGACAAATTCGGACCAAGGTATGTGAATCGATGGAAACGGAAGAGTGGACACAGATCACAATGGTTGACAGGCCAACATGGTATCTGTGTAATCACCAATCACGGGGATCCTGCGCGCCTTGCGGTGGACGTGTCGAACATATCCGTCTCTTGCAACGTTCCTGACCAGGAAGACATGTTAATTCCCGCAAGCCCCGTCCGTATAATAAGCCTGTCCATATAACAGGCCCGTTTCCTTTCGTCGGCTCACATGTCTTATGGTCTATGCAGAGCAATTATGATGACCTTGCCGCAGGAAATCCGAGTGCAGAATGGTAGAATCCAACCACTCCATCCAGGAACAACCGCTTTCCGTCTAAATGACATGTTATTTTCGATCTTTTCTGGCCTACTGATATTCTTTGCCATCCTTGACCGGACGCTGCATCCAATCCCCACCATGTCATTCCATAGCCACTTCGGGTATTACTCGAGGCCTCCAGCTTGAGGCTGTGCAACGGCCACCCCGCAGCGAAGATGCTTCGGGGGACATGACTAATATCCGGGAGCGCGAGAAAAGTCAAGGACGTCATTTCATCTCACCTATTGCCTGAAGGTCGCACATTTTAAACCAACATGAAGAAACGGCTGCGTGCGTGTGAAGAGTGCCATCGTCTCAAGATCAAATGCGATGTAAGCGCATCCGCCCGAGGAGCGTGCGAGCGGTGCAACCGCAACAGCTTGGAGTGCGTACCGGCCGCGCCACGACTCCAACGAGACCGCGTTAGCGAGCTCGAAGCCCGGGTGCAAGAACTCAGCAACGCGCTACAGGAGCAGCGCAGCAGCGCGACCCCGAGCTGGTCGATAGGCACTCTGCTGGAAAACCACAACGATGCCATCCTCTCGTTCCTCGATGCCCGGATCCTACCAAGCAAGCAGCAGGAGCTCCTCCATCTTTATGCGAACCAGGCGGGCGCCGTCTGGCCAGTGGTCCGGATGCCCATGGAACTAGACACCATTCGCTCCACATCCCCCGTCCTGCTGCTCGCCGTGCTGGCGTACGCTTTCACCCAGGAGGCGCAGGGCGTCGACATAGACGTGCACGATGAGCTCGTGCGGGAAACAATGCGTGTCCTGGGCGATGAGGTAATAGCCAGGGGAAGTAGAAGCCTCGACCTCGTGCAGGCGCTGCTCGTAGCCACCTTTTGGAGCAAGGAAACGCGAAAAGGCAAATATGGAAGCTGCTACCAGCTCGCCCAGCTGGCGTCCGACATGGCAATTGACCTCGGAATCGCCGGGTTCGCTCTGCAACCGTCCCCGGTGGCCTATTTCTGCCGGTACGAGAACCCAACATCCCTTGAGGCACGGCGTACCTGGCTTGCCTGTTTTCTGGCACTCTCGACATGGTCCATCAGTGTACGTCGGCCCAACACGGTGTCGTGGGATGCTCATCACCAAGAATGTCTTTTGGACCTCGAACGTCAAGGTGACTCATTCGACCTGCTGCTCTGCCAAATTGTCCGCATCACCAAGTTGATTGAAGACATCTCCAATACCTTGTGCCTTTGCCACTTGGCCACGTTTGTGGATGGCAACGATTACAGTAGCCATTTTACCATCGAGTCCCTGAAGGACAAGGTCGATGCGTGGGCAGCTCAGGTCCCGCATTATCTTGCA
Organism: Stachybotrys chartarum; assembly: GCA_001021365.1. Classification (NCBI taxonomy): domain Eukaryota; kingdom Fungi; phylum Ascomycota; class Sordariomycetes; order Hypocreales; family Stachybotryaceae; genus Stachybotrys; species Stachybotrys chartarum. The sequence goes on from LDEE01000011.1 coordinate 136,291, forward strand.
TCGTCACAGACTCTCAAGGTGTGGCACCATGTAGCCATGATCCATGTTCACGAGATCGCGCTACATACTCCCACAAACAAAGCATCGTTTGCAGCACCCTTCATCCCTGGACGTATTCCCGTCGAAGACTTCCCCAGGCCTGCCAACATCATCCCTCCTCTCAAGACAGCATTGGAGGCCATCGTCCACCACTGTCAGGCGGTCCTCGACACCGTCGCGGACATAGACACTGTTTTGGCCCTTGGTCTTCCTCCGTTTTCTTTTGCTCCCACCGCCCTCTACTCCCTGTATGTGCTAGTCACCACCATGGTAGTGTCTACCACGCCGGAGAATACGTATGGGCAGTATCTGACGAACTTGCCGATGGGAAGCTTCCGTATCGAGCATTGCGGTTCAAGACTGCGGAATTTGACATCGAGGATGATAGCCCTTGACCCTACGATGAGCTGCTACACAACTCGCTTGTTAGATGCGACAAGTTGGCTTGAGGAATGGTACAATGACTATATGTCCATTCTTGGGCGTTTTGAGATGAACCTCGTTACTTGAATATTATGGATGAGGTCCATTACTTGAGACTTTTTAGATATAATATGATATCCCACTAGCATAGCGTTATTGTTTTACTATAACTAAGTCAGCTTCCTGCTGAAATTCTGTCAGTAATCCCCAGCAAGGTTCTCTGAAGATCTTATTGATCCGTGTATGCCTTCTTCTGCACGCCCTTGTCTAGTCACTATTCACGGAGGTGACTTTTGTATTCAGCCCATTTTCTCCTCTATAAGTCCATGACCAGATTACCGTCCAGACGCCACCCACACGTAACTCCAGGGACTGGAACGCGCAATGCCTGTCAAAACCTGTGGGTGAGAGCCATCCTCGCCATGAAAATATCGCGGCCCAAGACTTTGACAGAGCAAAACCAGGTGGTAACAACGACCAGAGTTCATCGTACTGATCATTTATGGCTGCTCTCCGTTTCTCGAAGTGAGTTAATCAATGCCTACCGTACGATAAATAGTCTCCTGATTAGTAGCAGGTAGGCCTTCAAGGAGAAAGAGCAGTTCCTTGGATGAGTCAAGAATATCGTGGAACTGAGTTGTTGCCAAGAGTAGACAATTCGAGGAGCCCGGGTTTTCCCCATGCCAAGCCGCACGATGCCAAAGCATCATGCTGCCCGTCTTAGGACGCAGTATATGAAGTCGCCGGTGAACAACACGCGCATGCACCGAGGAACCATTCTCGCTCGAGGATGACTGGAGTCAAGCAGGCAGAATATTTCGTTTCTCTTCGAAAAGAATTCCCCGAAACATCTGCTGAGCTGCAATATTAGCCACGCGACGTCTGTACCCATGTGGACATCCTTCATCACCCCTGCGTCTCGATGCCGCTCCACAGGATCACTCTGAGCTAAACAACAACTGTTAATCCAGAATACGCCATATCGAGAGAGCGGCAAACATCCACAGAGTTACGGGACTAGAGCAGCAGTTTGTGTGAGGCACGCAATACAAAAAGTCGTGCAGATGCATTCGCGATGTGTGTGGAATTGTTTTTGCGTGATCTAGCTATGGAAGCAAAGGCCCCTTTTATGCCTAATTCGCTCTCCCTACGGATCACCCTAGACCATGGAACCGTTTTCCGATGCGGGTTCATTCCCGTCGTCACATCATCACAAGAACAAGGTACCTTCCGAGAAGCTCGGAAATCTCGGGCGGTGTAGTGATGAGCGACTGGTAGATCCATGGCTGTTGCACAACGGGAATGACATCAGCGCAAAATTGGCATCCCAGTGCCAAGTCGCCTCCTAGGGGTGTTGGCCGCGTCGTGTCGAAAGTATCCCAGCTCAAAGTCTGGGCGGAAGAGTCAATCTTCTCTCGAAAACTTCCGCAAACCGGAAAGGCTTCCACAGGCTCGAAATGTTCTTGAAGGGGGGTTGAAGATGGCTGATTGCGATACAAGATGTTGTAAACAAGATCGGATTCTACTTTCGCAGACACGACAGACACCCTTCAAATCTTGGAACATTCGAGACATGCATGTGATCTGCGTCCGGCACCGGATGGCGTTGCCGAGCCACTTGGCCCGCGTCATAAAGTGGAGAGTCGAAGACTCGTTGCCGTGGACTAGCCGGAGGGGATTTGTCCCACTCGATGACAGCCCGACCCTACCGAAAACAGGATCTACGTGGGCAGACAAGAGGAACGTGGTGAAGCTGGCCATGGTACAACCGTCCATTCCTACAAAAAGACTTTGGCGACCAACTCTCGACCGACCCAGCCCGTGACACCTGATCTGCTCACCGCCCGTCGACGATCACACCCAAAACGGGTGATCCAGTCCAACCCACCGCCCAACGGTCACGAGACGTGCTGCAGGTAGACGGGATTAACGCCCAACACCCCTTACGAGGAGACCGTTTCGACCAGCATCGCTCGCCATGGCGAGCCAGACGGACGCCTCCGGCAGCCGCGAGCCCGAACGCGATGTCGAGGCCGCCGCCAAAAGAGACAATGATAGGTTCCCTCAGGGGGGCAAGGCGCCGCTACCCTTGAAAGAACGCGTCGTTCGGTTCACGTGGGCGTGGTTCCCCGCGTGCATGGCCACCGGAGGCATGGCAAATCTCATCGCGCAGCAGCCCTTCAGGTTCCGCGGCCTCATGGTCATCGGCCGGATCTTCTACATCTTCAACCTCTGCCTCTTCAGCCTCTTCACAATCGCCATCGCCGCGCGTTTCACTTACAAGCCGCGGGCCCTGACCACCAGCCTGCACCACCCGTCCGAGTCCTTCTTCTTCGGAGCTTTCTGGGTGTCGATTGCGCTGATCCTGGTGGGAGCGCAGTCGTACGGAGGTCCGGCGACGGGGGATTGGTTCGTGACTGCCATGCGAGTGCTGTTCTGGATCTACTATGCCTGCGAACTTATCGTGGCAGTGTTCCAATACCACGTCATCTTCGAGAGTGAGAAGCTCGCCGCATCCGAGGCCCTGCCCTCGTGGATCCTCCCTGCCTACCCGTTCCTCGTCACTGGAATCCTCGCGGGAACGGTGGCCCAGGCGCAGCCGCAATGGAGCGCCGTTCAGATCATCATCGCTGGGCTCACGGGCCAGGGTCTAGGCTGGATGGTGGCTCTGTTCATATACGTTGTCTATTTGACGCGCCTGATTCACCATAACCTGCCGGAACCCTCGAAGCGTCCTAGCATGTACATTGCCGTTGGACCTGCCGGTACGTGAGATGGCGGCCCAAACTCTCCCACGTGCGTCGCTAACAGTCTTGGACCAGCTTTCACAAGCAGTGGCCTTGTAAGTTTAGGTAACCAGGCTCAATCGGCTATTCCAAGCGGCTTCCTGGGAATCGAGTCCATTCCTGTGGGCGACCTCTGGTTAGGGTTATCGGTGGCGGCAGCCCTCTTCCTGTGGCTGATGGCGATTTGGTTCTCCGCCCTGTCGACCCTGTCCGTCCTCCGGCAGGCGCGTCGAATGGTCTTTACCCCAGCTTGGTGGTCATTCGTCTTCCCCAATGTGGGACTGGCACTCGCGACGATTTCCATTGGAAGAGCCCTTGGTTCCACAGCCATCCAAGCGGTAGGCTCAGGAATGACGGTCATTCTGGTGGTCGTTTGGTTCTTCTGTGCCTACAGCCACATCCGCGCAGTGGTTAGGAGGGACATATTGGCAGTGGGGAAGGATTTGGACGTTGAGGCGGTGAATCGGAAGCACGACGAGAAGAAGAGCCAGAATAGGTGGATCTCACGCAGCAGTGATCATCTCACATAGAACACAATTTTCAACCCAACGGCCTCGAATGAACGGACGAGAGCTGCCGTGAGAAAACCTCAACAGGAGACTTGCTCCCCATGCTGCCTGATATCAATCAAGATCACGGCAGGAAGGCACGCAAGGGGCTCTGAAATCTCATCACCATCGAACCAGGCCACCGTTACGCCAGGAGCATACCGGAACCAGCAGCGCTGCCGATCTATCAGTGGTTCCGTCCATGTTGGCATAGTAGCCTATTCTAGCGGTGTATATGGAAGACCGTCTCACAGGCTAAGCGCGTAGTGCTTCATCTAGCGAACTCAAAATGTTGTAGCCACCTGTCACACTGTCCAAACCGCTCAGCGCCGAAGTTTGAGCGCTGAGCTTAGCCCTTGGTCCATGTTCCTCAAACGTCGGCAAGATCCTGCCCTTTTCAACCTCAGGCGCATTGCTTTTGCGAACGGCAGCCCTGTTCAACACACGACCACGATGCCCCATCCGATCGAATGTCTGCCAGCCCAACACGACAGTGCGTGCTAAAGAGCCGGGATGAATGGCAGTCGGTGCAGGATATTCCTGCGTTTCCTCCGCCCCCCGGGACGACGGCCAATCTTGACAATCCGCAAGATCATATGTGGACGATCAACATGGCCGGCATGTCAATTTGCATGGCCTTGACTATGGTCGCCTTCGGCTTGAGGGTTTACGCGCGATACGTGCTATCATCATCTACGTTTGCTGAGGATTGTATGTTCACAACCGTGACACACGCTTACTCTTGACTGATTTAGAAAAGACACTTGTCCGATCGCGTGGGTTCGTCAGACTTAACAGCGTACACATACTCGCAGGAACTGTATCTAACGGGTTGTAGGGGTTGACCGTATTTTACATGTTCACCTGTTTCATGAGTAGATGCCACGAGCGCATTTCCATTCTGTTCGAGGCTAATGCCGATGTAGTGGCACAATACGGGGAAGGGCTTCATGCTTGGGAGTTGAGTATGCACGACTATACAGAACTGCGACGGGTACGCTTCCTCTTCTCGTGAAAATTGCATGATCAACTGACGCATTTTAGTGGCTCTATGCTTCTTCTATAATATGGATTCCGGCTGTGTTCTTCACCAAGGTTACCATCCTTCTCCTGACCGCGCGTGTCTTCGCAGTCTATGAGAAGGCATCTCGGACAATATACTACTACATATGGTTCATGTTGATCGCGTACTTGCCGGTCCAAGGCCTGAAGATCGCTATTTGCACGCCCATCAAACGCTACTGGATCGAGACATTACCTGGCAGCTGTCTTGACCAGCCAAAGATATTCCTCACAGACACTGCAATGGCGATAGTCACAGACTTTTTCATAATGGTAATCCCTATACCCTTTCTTTGGAGGCTGAGACTGCCACTGAAGAAGAAGATAAAAATCCTTGTAATGCTTGGTGCTGGAGGATGCGCGGTAGCTGTAGCATCTTATCGTGAGTATAGGATCTACATCTTCCAGCATTCGAAAGATATCGCGGGTGATTTTGCCAAAATCAGTTTGTGTGGGTACGTATTCAAACTCTCGAGTCCAACGCACTCTCGATGTAGATTTTGCTTTAACTGGTGAATTAGGACTATCGAAGCAACGATTGGCATCGTATGCGCTTGCCTTCCTGCGATCAACCTCCTAGTTGAGGTGTGGTTCAAAACACCGCCAAACCAAAGACGAGCGGGGGTGTGGGACTGGAAGATATCTTGGGGTAGTCCGATGGAAAGCAATTCTCGCGCCGATGACCCATTGTCAGACACAAAGCGGATGAGGGTTGGGAATTACGAGCTGGTCTTGACCCGTTCCGTGAATACCGACGTCGGCACTTTTGAGGGTCATCAGAGCAACACGCGATTGACGTTTGACTTTGGTAGGGCGGACGAGTTGCTGAATATGCAAGAGCTTCTCCGTCAGGAGTCTGCGGATGGAAGGAGGGAGGGATGGTTGGAGTCTAACAGTGATGGAACTTTCGTTCCCTCGAAGTCTGCGAGACCCGGCCTACGGCGAGCCGAAGTTACTCGAGATCAGCTGCGGCAAGACCCACGCGATATTCTCATTCCAGAACGCATCTGGGACGGCTGGCAGAATAATGCCGAGGGAAATACGGTATATATCCCGGGGCCGTCAACTGCTCACGGGGGTGCGACGTCTACTCGTTTGCAGCGACCGAACGTGGATGGAGAAGAATGACGGCGAAGAGATCCCGGTTGACCTTCACAAGTCCATATAAAAGTGCAAATTCATCAATTAGCGAAATACATCATATGAGGTAAAACCCATACCCCGGTTTTCTTTTCATCTACTGCTCCCTGAAGCCCAAGCCCCTGCCCCCTAGGGAAAAGCTGAAGCAGGATTTCCAATCTTAAACGGAGTTGCAGTACAGGGGCGGCACAAGGTATCACCTACAGAGAATGTATCGCTCTGCAATGGGATTCTTGGCCAGTCGTCCTCAGACTAGTGCCGGCTACTGAGAATAGGCTGTGGCTGTTTGTGCCCTGCGTTGGACATGTTGAAATCTCCCTGTCATTTGCGCGCCCAGGGGATGCTAAACAGCTATTTGACGCCAAGGCATCAGTCTTCTCAACCCTCGGAACTAGAACCGATCCTCTCCGCGAGGACTGACTCGTGCTTGCCCCGAGGATCGGTGGCCAAAACCTTGCAGCCACATACCGCACATCTGGGGGCGTGCTAATGGCCCAGTGGTGACATGGTCACAACAGCTCCTGCAGTACCAAGCTAGTTGAGGAAACGGCGTCGGGTTGTGATAGCGCTCATGAGATCACCCCTGTTCCTTTCCGTAGAGCCCATGTTCAAGTCTTCTTCCGGAATTGCTCTCCTCTCGTCCACATACCCACATCATCATGGTTGCCAACGCTGGGATCACCGGAGACCAGCCAATTCAGGGACCGACGGTAGTCCTTCTTGTTGTCCTTGACAGCATCGCCATTTACAATGTGGTTGAATTGACATTCATCATTTTGGCGATCTTCAAGCGACGCACCGGAGTGTATTTTTGGTCTTTTGTCGTTGCAACCTACGGTATCTTATTCTACTCGGGAGGATTCATGATGAGGACAGTGGCACCGCCGCAGGGTAGCTATGCCTACATCACTCTCATCGCCGTCGGCTGGGTCGCAATGGTCACTGGCCAGTCCATGGTGTTGTGGTCGCGGTTACACTTGATTCTGTGGAACTCCGCCAGAATCAAGTTAATCTTGCGGATGATTATATTCAACGCAATATGCATGCACATACCCATCATCGTCATGGTTTTCGGGGCAAACTCACCAAAGCCTGGTATCTGGGCTCAGCCATATTCGGTTTTCGAAAAACTGCAAATCACCGTTTTCTTTGTGCAAGAGTCAATCATCTCCTCCCTATACATCTTCGAGGCACGCAAGTTCAGCCAACTCCAGTCGGCTGTGAATAACAGGAACCGGCCAAGTCGTGCGATGAACGACCTTGTTGCTCTCAATATTCTGATCATTCTGCTGGACATGACCATTCTAGCGCTGGAGTATGCCAACCTCTATGCGGTTCAAACTTCCTTCAAAGCCTTGGCGTACAGCATCAAGCTTAAGATGGAGTATCATATTTTGAACCAGCTGGTTGAGGCAGTTTCGGGTCACCGAAGATGTTCACTTGACAACGGTTGGACAATTCCACGCAATGGCCAGAGAGATGCGACATCCAATACCGGGGCCAGCTCTAGTGTTCCCATGACGTCGCTTATTATGCGCCCCGAGAACATCTTGTACCAAACGCACATTACCAGCACATCGGATAGCTATCACGACACCTGGCCGCTTGGAAATGATTGCCAGATGCCTGGCGACGTGGGTGTGCTCAAGACCACCGAGGTCAAAGTCACAAGTGAACCACGGAGCGCTGGTGAGCCACAATCTCGGCTTTAAGAAGAGAGTCAGAAATTCAGGAGCCATGATGAAAAGTATGTGGCAGTGTGCGGCTTCTCTTTCGCTTTGTAAATCTTGTTCGTGCGACAATCGTTGAAGGTGGACAGCCCATACTTCGGAAGATGCGACGACGACGAAGACTAGAGTCAATTGGAGCCATGTGCCCCATGCTATTCATTATGCCTGGCAAAATGCATGCGGTGAACAGATTCCTTTATTGCTCCTTCGGGCCAGGATCTAGCACGGAGCCAACAGGGGGGGGCACCAATAATCATCACTTGCGACCAGGCGCGGTTTGGACCCATGTTGTGTGGCGGATTGCATCCTCCCAAAAAAAGTATCCTTGGTCTTAGGTCTCTCGGTTAAACATCATCATTGTGGGTTATGTCAACAGCTGTGCGCCTACTTTCCACGGCAAGTCGCGTTCTCACCTACACATGAGCTTCATGCACCTAGCTACATGATGAAGTTGGCGGGACAGAGAATGACCTTGTTGCCATTACTATTTTGCGCAAGCCTCGTCGAAGCACATTTTGTCATCACATACCCCGGCTGGCGCGGCAATACACTGGGGTTGAACGAAACATTCCCGAATGGCATGCAGAGTGAAGCGCCATGTGAGTCAAAGCACGAAGAGTCCATGATTTCGCATGACTGACTCTTGACGCCATTCCGTGAGTAGGTGGCGGTTTACCAGTTACTCACAACCGCACGGCCTGGCCTGTAGATGGGCCAGGAGCATTGGCAATCCAGCCAGGCTGGTACGCAAACAACGAGCACACTGAGTTTTTCATCAGTATCGGGCTGGGGCCTGACCCGGACGACTTTTCGCAGCAGATCAATTCTTTCCGAGTGATGGGGCCAACAGACAACCCATTCCCAGATAGCTTTTGCCTGCCCCAAGTGAATATACCTGAAGAGGTGCGGGGAGCACATGGGAATTTTGCATCGATTCAATTTAGGCAGGTCCACGTCTCGGGAAACTTAGCCCACAACGTATGATGAAAGCAAATCGACACATAACCAACCCGATGCTAACTTTTATCATTGTGCTGATATTTATTTTACGGATGACCTATGCGAGGTGGCGGAGATCGATCCCGCGTGGTGCTTCAACAGTACGAGAATCGACCTTCAACCGCTGCGACCCGTATACACAACTCGGATAATCCCTGATGAATCTACAACAACTAGTACAACGGCTTCCGTTGACCAGGACACGCCGGTTTCGACGACTGAGAACAATTCAAGATCCAATTTGTTTGAATCACATCAATCCTCAGCCACCACCCCGTTGCCGCAATCTGCCACAGAAACATCGGCTGCACCCACAGCTGGGGGCTCCGATGAATTGATCGGTGCTGGCTCTCGTTTCGTTTCGAATATCTTGGGAATGTTGGGCTTTTTTCTCTTTTTCTGATGATGCTATCGGTCCTTGACGAGTCGGAGCATTTTGACTTGCGCTCGCATCCTGCCAGTGTCAGGCGAACGAGCAGCTAGATTTTACATTTGACGAGCCCACATGCATCATTAGACGAGTAATAAAGATGAGTGGCAGAATGTTGAACTTCCGCGAAGATGAGACCCAGGTAAATGTGCTGTTCTTTGGGTCAATCGGTGCACATATTACTGGCCCCCTCTCATGCACTGGTTTGGTCAATTGATCGATATTCTTGATGATACTGGCCGTCACAGCCCATCTATATCCTACAATCGATCATAACATTGCGTGGTCATTGTCTTGTAGTATAGAATATTATATGACTGGGCCTAGGCTTAACAAAACCAATACATAGCAATTTCGTGAATAAAAGCTATATACGTAGGCTCAAAGGCCTGAAATTAGCGACGGCATGCAACACCGCCTGAATCATAACATATGGTTGTACACCCTGGGCGTGGCTCTACTTGGCATTATGAAGAGTTTGGTAGAGAGAAAATCATGGCCGATGAGGCCGCATTGGAACACCCCATCTATCTAGTAGCTCAGTCCGGCGTCAACTTTTCTGAATTATGACCATTGCGCCATCAGAGCCTATGTTGTCATGACCAGTCGTAGAGTCAATCTCGATCTGTGATGTGCCTCGTTGGACAGAATGCAGATGTGCCTAACCGCAGAGCACATGCTGGGAAAGCGATATCGTGCCCTGGCTTGGCGGCTCACGACAAGATTGACAAGGACGCGGGAGATGGGCAAACATGATGTTGCAAAAGTGCAGAAGGTGCTGTGCGACGCTGTCGGGTTGTGACGGCGACCAGTAAGATCGCAAAGGAGGCTAAAGGTTTAGGCAAGTAGAATAAAATTCATAGAATGAATAACCCTTGCTACAAGGACAGCCACTATTTCTCTTGGGGGTCCCGCCAGCCAATATTTGCATCACCGTTACTCGTCCAGCCAATGCCAGCGTAACCATGTTCTCGCACCAAGCAGACGTACCCATTACTTGTCATTCCTACTGTTGAGTCAGTACCCTTGCTGTCAGTACCAGAGACGTGCTAGTGAGTCCTGGCTGGGAGCAGGCGGATGACCCGGAGCATCTGCAACGTTTGCGCAGCACGTAGACATGTCCCTTGAATTGTAAGCGTTTCAACGAAACCTTAATTTTTTTCTTGGCAATTACCGAGGGATGCATTCGCGGTAATTGGGACTACAAACCGTCTGAATTGTGTGCGACATGAAACCTCACTAACAATATTGCAGGGTGATCGTCGTTGTGCGAATTCATGACTCGAACACACTCATGTGCCGTCGAGTCGAGTCGCCGAGCTCGTGGACTCCGTCCTGCGACCATGACGTGGTTCGGCATCTCTATCGCGACCTCCGACGATTGGACCGGGCCTCTCGGAATGTACGCCAAGGGGGTTCCCTGTTCTTCAATTCCCCAGCGAGTGCTCCTGCAGGTAGGTCCCCCCTGGCTTAGTTCGCGGACTGTTGGTCGGTCCGTGGTAGCGAAGTTCCGTAGCGATATAGAATTGCTTAGCCCGATTCAATCCAATGGAAGGCTTCATCCCGCGATTTCCGCACAGAATAGATTGGATGGTGCAGCGGCTAAACCGGGGTGGGCGTGTCGCATTAATTGTTGGGGTAGGCTGTGACGCGGTGTAAGGATGGGATCGACGCGGCTGTTTCTCCAAGAAATACTTATTTACTCTCCGACTGCCCACGTCGTTACACGCTCTTTTCGTCAATACTGTCTTTTTACCAAGATTCGCTTGTTGTCACTCCTTCTAACATGGCTCCCTCTTTGTTTCGCCTCCTCCCAGTTCTCGCTGGTGTTACTGCCGTCGCTGGACAGTCTTGTCCATTGCAATTCGATGGCCGAATTCCCAGGAATTTCACGGTAGCTGATTTCGATACCCAGAACGGCATCTACAACCCCGACTTTGTCAAGGGGAGAGGTATGCAGGCTTCGTCAGTGACCGCAGACAGCATTGTGCTGACGGTCGGCATCTAGATCTTGCTTTCAGCGACATCATCGAACTCGAGACTGACGCGACTCTGGTATGCTCCCCATGCGAGGATGAGTGTGCTCTCCTGCTGATCATTCCAGTTCGATACCAACTCGGTGCCCTTCACTGTGCAAATCGACGATTCCAGCATCTTCGCCCCTTCGGCAGACAATGTGCAAACAGGATTTAGACGCGTTGAGCTTCTCCCTGCCTCTAACAGCGGAACCGACGACAGCACCCTTGGCATCAAGACTCTTCACTTCAGCGTCGCCAAGGATGTCACCCGCCCCTTGAACCTCTCCCACGAGTATCAGCTGGTCTTCCTCGAGAGCGCCGACTACTCCAACAGTCAATTCGATATTAAAACCGGCACTATTTTGGGCAGAGACACGCCCGACCCGGATACTATTCAGGTCTACGGTAACATCAACGCCGGCGCCGCCCTCTTGTACTCGACCCCATTTACAGAGGGTGTTATCCACAACTTTGCTTTGCGATTAGATTATGAGACTGGGTAAGTGCTGTCGTAGCGAGGGCTTATATCGAGTTCGCTGACTCGGTCGCAGGACCACGCAAATCTTTTATTCTCAAGACCAGGCCCAGCTTCAATCCGTGACCGACATTCTAGCAAATGACCTGAGTGGCCAAGGCCAGTATCACATCGGACTCTTGAAGAAGCCCACGGGATCTGACGGCGATATCACAAGGGAGGGTTTCCAGTCAAGCGGAATCAACGAGGCTGTCCTGTATGGCGGTATTTTCCTCGAGGATAGTGCGGATGGCTGCCTTAGCTTAGGTCCAAGCTGCCCAAGCAGAGCCCGGAGGAGCCGGTTCCGCCGGGACATTTGAGTAACCGATTATGGCTTTCCTTATATCCTGTTAGGGCATATATATAAAAAAAGCGATTTCTAAGGGACATTTCCGAACAATATTCATTCCCTCCATAGCGTTGATCTTCGACTCAAATGCCAACAGTTCTGAGGTTTGTCACATATTTGTGCCTTAAGAGATAACCGTCACAGAATATATTCATCGGACTAATTGAACTGCCGCTCGATCCGCAGGAAATACAAAAAGCTTTTATCAATGCACATAGTGCCAATACCTTCCTCGACACGAGTCGCATGCGTAAGCATTGGCGAATGATTCCTGGTATTGTCATTGTTGGCAATGCCACGTAATACCAAACAATTGAGAACAAACTACTAGATATCCTCAAGTCTGTTTTATCCCTCTCTCAGGCCTACATGAACAACAATTACAACCCCCGCCCGGCTGTTGGTTAAGTCCGCCCCAAATCACTCTCTTGCGGCAGGACCATCACCATCACCATCAACATGCACTGTTGCCATCCCATCTGCGTCCTTCAGTGTCGAATGCTCATGCGTCGGACAACATCTTGCCCGCTCCAGAATGACCCAGTGCGCTGGGGTTGTGTTCGCCAAACTGGGTTACTAGAATGCCTATCCTTGGCGTTGACGGGTGAAAGAGCAGCCACACTCCTCAATTCAGGCCCATTAATGCCATCGGGGGCGCAGTTGATGCGTGCCCAGGAGTTTGCCAAAACATTGAAAATATCCTACGAGCCTCCTTGTTCCGGTTTACCGTAATAACCGTTCATTCGATACAGCTTGTGGTTGGTAAATGCAATGGATGCACCGCCTTGCGTTGGAGGGGGGGCTAAGGTGATTTCAGTCCAGGTATTGTCGGCAGTGTCCAAACATCAAAATCACTGAGTCTGCCTATTTTGGGACAACCAGAGTGATAGCTCTATCCAGCTGAGTCACTTGCATTGCTCATGCTTCAAGTTCACCACATTACTGCGTCCCCGACTTGGTCTTACCGGGTGGTGATAATATTAGATCGAGAGATAGGGTATTCCTTTGAAGACATGTGAGGGACGATATCTAAAAAGGAGGTGACCAGGTAAGCGAAATAAATAGTAGCTCTAGGTTAATAGTGTGGTGAGGAGAAATGGCGCCTGAACACACACAATAGACCACCCCCAAAAATGGGGCCAAGATATAATATATCGGGCTGTTGGCTATGGTCTCGTATGATCAGCGCCCGATAATTAATACTGAGCTAAAAAAAAAATAAAAAAAAAAAAGATTCATTTGATCGAGTGAGGCCCCAGCCGATTACCCTCAGAGAAGTGAAGAAAGAGCACTACGAAAAGTATCGAAAAGAGGGGTATGAAATTGATGATTATCAACAAGGAGATGATGGCGATCCCAATGATCATCGTTAGCTATAAATGACCAACTCCGCAAGGCTCGACCTGAGCTACCCTGGAACCCTAAGGCAATTTTGGGCAACAACACTCGAGGATTAGATGCCACAGGGTATCGGTCCTAACGGGGCAGGTAACGTATAGCAGCTTGCGGTGAATATGGGAAGGTTTCTGTGGCGAAGTGGAGTGGCGAGAAGTTTAGTTGCTGCTGTCGATATTAATGAAAATATGAACAACTGCTGCAATTCGGCCGGGTTTGAAGCCAAGGAAGTCTTGGACTAGGCAGAAAAGACATGTAAGGCAGACATTTTCCCTTAATCTACTGCACCTAGGGTACGCTAAGGTTCAAAATCCAGTGTTTGGGTAAATTTTAGAAAAGGGGGGGGGGAAATCCAGGGGCTATTGACAAGATTTAGACAGCATGTAAAGGCGGGTTATCCCTCAGAGTTTGGAGTTCGCAACGCTCTCCACTTTCAACCTCATCAAGGCCGGAAAGGGTTCCTCGAATCGGAGCGACAACAAAGATACAACAATACACAACTGCACTGCGCGGCAGACGAGTCAGGGCTGCATGACAGACGTGGTGGAGTTGATGATCCATAGGCATTCAGAGACATGACGTCGCCAAGCGGGTTCTGGTCTCCTAGTAGCACCAACGCGACTAGGGTTGCTCCTCCTAGTTTCTTTAATTAAGATGACACTTGGGAGGTTCTTCCAGGAAGTCCTGAACCCTTCTCGCCGCTAATTCCAGGGACGAGTATGGTAGCTAGGGGAGGCAAAGAAGTAGTAGGCATGAGATCGGTGGCTGATAGAGTACTAGAGGGTCAATTGGCGGTAATCCGCGACTCTGCTCATGAGGGCAGATTTTGGGTTGATCTGGGGAGTCACATGTGAAGTGAAGGTTTGAGGGTAAGCTGGCCAGATTAGGGAGACAAGCAGAAAAGACGTAAGGGGTTAAGAGCAACCCAGACATGTCGCTTGGGGCATCGACTTGGCCCCGTTTGCCGTTGGAGCCCCTCATTGTTCTCTGTTGACTCTAGACTAACCAATCATTATTTAGCACTAACAGAGACCTTTCCAGATGTCGCCAGCAAAGGTAGGATCATCGTGACAGACCTAGGAGGAGACTAATGATGATGAGACTAGTGGACGGGCCGACACGGCGACTTCTGCGCGCTAACCAACATTCGTCTATCAAAGTGTGGGAGGACATGATACCAATCACATGTGCACTTTCAGGGCAATTTCAAAATTCATGCGTAATGCACGAAGCCCTGCCTATTTAGTCTGCGAGTGTATCTGAGAAGTGGTTGCGAATAAGCTGCTACGAACAGAGATTTACCGTGAAGTACTTTCAAGGTAGCCAAAAACGAGCATTATTCCTAGCCGAACTGAACAGAAGCATGCCTTCCCATTCCGGACCCGCTCGTGGAAAGAGCCCGTAAAGCAGAATACACCGACTTGCTCGGCAAAGAGTGACGGATCGAAGAACAAAACCTGGCCTCCCTTTGCCTAGACAATCAACTATGATGTATATATGTTCATTATTGTCAATGTCTTTCGTCCATGGCCCAGGGGGTTGTTGTCCATGGATGGATAGAAACATTACTGAAGTCACGTTCGACTAGTAAGTCATTACCAACATCGGATAGATGCAGGCTTGAGATTAGTCCACTTCTTACTTGCGTGCAATCAGGGCCCGGTGCTTACAGCAACCATGCGTGTTTCCATAGGTCACCAACTGCAGCTAGCTGCAAGTAAGTTGTCTTTTCTATAAGTAGAAAGACTACAAAATAATCGCCTGAAGTCAGATCATACATCTTACGATGAGATTGACTCCTTAAACTATCTCCGTATGCGTTTCAATTGACTTCTCCTGTGCGCTCGCGTCGCTCCCATGTTCTTTGTTCAGCCTCTCGTGCAAGAGAGCCATACGCTTCTCAAACTCTTTCTCCTCGTCCCAAGTGAACGGACTCTTGCTGGCAAACAAATAGTCGATCTCTTCCAATGTACGGCCGGCAGTTTCGGGGAGGAAGCAGTAAACCAAAGGAATGTAGGCAAACATGGCACTAGTAAAATGTAAGCGGTCAGTTTCGGACTGGTACGGTGCTACTCACGCTCCAAAAACGTAGAAAGTCTGCAAACTAAGTTAGAAATCAGGAATTTGTGGATTGTTGGGAGGATGCATACCTTTTCGTTAATGCCAGAAAACATGACAGGCACCAAGAGAGAACCTCCACCATAGCCAACAGCCCATCCGGCCACACCAAATGCGTTTCCTTTGGCTCGGAGCCAGGTTGGAAAGATCTCGGTCGGATAGATGAAAGGGATCAACAGCCAAGAAGAACTGAAGATCAAGAGGTAGACAAAAACCATGGTTGCAGCTGCCGTGCCGTACTGAGTAGCCTGTTCTGGGTTGTCGATGGCTCCCCTGAAGAGGCCGCCGATAATGAACAGGCTGATACCGAGGGCTACGGCACCCCAGTAAAGGGTACGTCGACGGCCGACTCTGTCGATGGTGAAGGCTGCAATGGCAGTACCGAGGATACCAACCAGCATCAGCAAAGCGGACAGCCAGCCGGACTTGACATTATCAAAGCCGGCTGTGCGATAGATTGTTCCAGAACTACAATGCAGTTAGCAAACCATCTTATGCGGAGACGGGTAACTCACTAGATAACCACAGCGGCGATTCCAGTGCCGTATTGCATGAGCACCTGGAGCCAAAAGGCCAGCTGGATGCGGCGGCCAAGGTGAATGTCTCCGGATCCGATACCGAAAAACATCTTGACGTAGTTGGTTTTGGCGTACTCAGACTCCTCTTCCACCACGGCCACAATCTCTCGATACTCCTTCTGCGCCTCTGGGTGTTCGGCGTCACCATCCCCGCGCAGTTTTGCAATAATTTCCAGCGCTTCTTCAGGTCTCCCGGCCTTGACCAGCCATCGCGGGGATTCCGGGACCAAGAGGCTCAGTATGGCCAGGACGATAACGGGAATGATCTGAATCGCAAACTCGAACCGCCAGCGAAACTGACCACTGCCCGCCTCAGTAAAGGACGTGCCGAAGCCGATCCACGCTGCGAGGGCGATGCCAGAGAAATTGGCCAAGAATGTAAGGGCGATTTGTTTGCCTCTGTGTGATGCAGCAGAGAGCTCGGCCGTCCACATAGGCGCAATGACGAGGATGAAGGCGACACCCATACCAGCAACGAATCGTGCGCAAAGCAAGTGTGCGAGGTTGACGGCAGAGGCTTGGAGGATGACCCCGGCCATGCACCAGAAGCAGGCCATCCACATGCCCTTGATCCGACCGTAGTTATCAGAAAAGCTGCCTGCCCAAAATGCTGCGAAGAGAGAGCCACTTGAATAATGTTAGAGATATGTTTCTTCTCAAACAGACTGAACTAGATACGTACCAATAATATATCGCGGCGATACCGCCCTGCAGCGAGGGTCTGATAACTTCGTCACTTTCGTCGGTATATCCCATACGGCGCCCGAACTCGGGTGCAACGGTCACAGCGCCCATGACGCCCTGGCTGATGCCTTCGTAGGAGATGGCGGCGGCGGAGGCAGCTGTGACAAGTCTCAGCAACTGCTTGCCGGACATAGACTTCCAGCTCTGGCGGTTCAACATGATGCCGATCAATCAGTATCGTAAGATGGTTGTGTTGAGATGTAGTCGGTGCTGTCCAGGTATGACTGATTAGGAGGGTCTTCTTTTCAAAACGTCCAAGATGCCCTCATTATATCTGTTTCTTCCCCAGGTAAATGATAGAAGAGCTTTTTTCAACCCCATGGGGATTTGGCCATGGCGCTACCAGGAGAAGTTGCGGAGTGGTGGGGAGCTTTGCCGTCGTCTCGAATTGCCAACAAAGGTTAGTTTCAAAAGTTGGGGCTCCGGTTTTAGTTACGACATGGTGATGGATTAGCTCGTCAATAATCCGCAATAGAGCAAACTACGATGGTTTAGCGTAGAGCTGGGCCCGTTTTACTGTACTGGCAAGTTCCGGATAAACATGGTGGCCTTGCTCCCCCCGCATCCTTCGTCTCGAACTCCTTTTCCTACTCTCACGATCAATACACATCCTGAATGACATGGGTCGGATGCGATCTCGTAACGGCTGGTGAGTATGATGGGCCGGTGCTTCAGAAGAATAGCTGACATGGACCAGCTTGACGTGCCGAGAACGCCATGTCAAATGTATGTTTCCAGCGAGACGAGAGAGAGGGGTTCTTGACACTGACTTCACAGGTGACGAGACGAGGCCGACTTGTGGGCAGGTATGTTGAGCATATCCCTATTGTCAAAACATCAAGAAGATAACCGAGCCTGGTGAAACCAGTGTCTCAAGCAGAAGCAGCACCGACCGTGCCGCTGGCACAATCCATCCCCTCAGCTCAAGATTAGGCGATACCAACCGAAGCGGATGGAGCATCTGGTCTCTGATGAACAATCCCAACCACCGCCGGAAGGAGATGATCAATCTGCGGCAGACTTCTCATCCCCAGGCGGCTCTGGCTCTATACGACAGCCAGATTCCACGTGGTGCCAACCCCGGGACCTGCAGTCACCGGCTGCCGCTCTCTCCACCACCGACCTTAGTCCGGATGAATTCCCAAACCAGTATCCATACAGTGATGCCTCTCCCATGAGCGTAGCTTGGATAACCCCTAACGTTACTCTATCTGCGCTTTCACGCCGGGAGGCTTCCTATTTGCATCACTTTTCCACGCACCTGGCTCGGTGGCTAGACTGCACTGATGCATCACGTCAGTTCACGCTTAACGTGACCGCCCTTGCCAAGAGCTCACCAATTCTTCTATATGCTGTCATTTCTTATGCTGCTCGCCATTTAGGTGATGGCAACACAGCTGATCAATTCCAAGAAAAGTGCATAGAGCTCCTCATTCCCTTGCTGAGTACCGAGACCATTGCCAACCAGGAAGCCATTCTCTGCGCCATAGTCATATTGCGGGTATGCGAACAGCTGAGTGGTAAGTCTCATCGCGCAGTAGCCTTCCTCATCTAACCTTAACCCAGTCACTGTCATGGGCAGTGATCAGGAGAGGCATCTAGCTGGGTTGAGTGCTCTGCTCAAGACATCTCAAGGGCGACAAGTAGACCCCTCGACACCTACACTCTCCCAAGCCGCCTTTTGGGTCTATGTGCGACAGTGTCTTTACAACGCCTGCGTCAATCAGCAGCCGCCGAATTTGGATTTCGATTTGGTCGTGATACCACCCCCACTCGTCGTCGAGGGCCAGGCTGTCGATGTCAAGTCAGAGACAGCCTGGGCAAATACCATGACATGGATTTGCGCTACCGTAGTGCATTTCTGTTTTCACGGAAACGTCTTGTACTTGGAGCCATCAATGAGGATGCAAAGGTGGTACGAGCTGTCCGAGGCCGTTGAGAACTGGAACAGGATGAAGCCGATTACGTTTGATCCGATATGGTCTGGTGAGCCAGATCCGGGAGCGAACCCGTTTCCAGAGATTTGGTTTACAGCAGATTGGCATGGTAGGCACAGATCAGATCCTTGAATCATTCTGGGGTAATTCATGGGATCTAACAGTATCAGTAATGGCATTTGGCTTCTACCACCTCGCTAGAATGCTTTTAAAGGTCTACCGTCCATCTCCGCGGTTTGCCGTTCGGAATATTCAACGAACCATGCCGGAATCTGATGTGAGTTCATGTCATGAACATACAGAGTAACTTGCTTCAATTGGATTGACGTTGTTTCAACAGTCTGTCATGGAGCATGCGCGAGCCCTGTGTGGAGCATGCAAAAGCTCCCCGGGAACTGTACCATCCCTAATTACATTATGTCACTCTACATTTATTTGTAGGTCGTCTCCTCTTGCTCAGATTCAACGTCATCTAACTTCTAAAAGGGGGTCCCTTGATGACAGATGAGCGAGAGCAAACAAGTCTGATAACCATGCTTAAGGATCTCGAGGCATCGCATGCCTGGCCAACAGCCTGGATAATCGATGCTTTGCGAGAGGAGTGGTCAAGATGCTAGGAATAGTGTACTTTATTAATCTCAACAACCGTCGCTGTACGATATCACGGCATGTTTTCCATCCCTGACCCATCCCATCCCTGGCGCTTCCCGATTGAGACTCTCGAGCTTTTGCTCACTCTCTATCCCAACGCAAGTATCCGACTTGTTTGTTCTCAAGGCGAGGATCTTGACGCCACTTCCTTGGCCAAGAGGACCAAGCGCAGACTTGAAAGCCGTTGTATGCGGCCAGAGACCGTCTCTGGTCAACTTTCGATAGTTCAAGTCTCCTTTCCAAATAGTTAGATGACTGTCCTGCAAACGTTGAAACAGCTCTGGTGCCTCAACGATGATATCGTGAAATGAATAAGCCGTCGTCCAAAACGGATCAACCTCGACACGCATCAAACCGAGCTCAAGATAGCCCTTGATCTGAGTGGCCAAAGAATTCAAGCCTGTTGAGCGCAAATTCTCGAGGAGGAAGTCCATGTCGTTGGGTACAACGTCACTGACAAACCAGGGAAAGCATTTGGCGTGTAGAGTGATGCTCGTTCCAAGTCCTGATTCGATGAGGTATGCCGCGTAAAGCACGTCTGCAAATAGCTCAAACCCAGCATTATCCAGCACGAGGTCGATGTGTCGCTTCGTTTTAGTCGACTGCGTCTTTCGCAGATAATGCCACACATCCAATATGTCATTGTCGACAATGTTCTGTTGACTCTTCTCAATCGCCGCCCTTCCTTGTAGGCTTTGAATTTCCTCCAAACTGAGCTTAGTCAGAAGAGACAAGTCTGTTGCGTTTCCCCATAGCGCCAACTCGGTCATTTCAACGAAGACAAGTCTCGCTAGCTCGTCATCCAAGCTTTTGACTGGCTGTGCCGGATTTGCCACGACTTGAATGAACCTGCTCGCAAGTTCCTCAACGGCCTTCTGCGACATGACAAGAGTAGATTCCTTTTGGCGCTTAAACACGTCGTACCCTTTCCAGGAAGTCGAAGTGGAGAATAACAGCTGCACCCGCCTTGGAAAGGTCAGTGCCATTTGGTGTTAAAGAATAATGCCAAGACTGACCTATACAGATAGCATTCACCATACAGCCACGGACAGTGAAGCCAGTTCAATTTGCCCATATCAAGTAGAATCCGATTGTACGCCGCAATGTCTGCTGAGCCGTCATCTTCGAGTTGACTGTGCTTTTCTTTTAGTCACGCATCCACAAGACAATCTCATGCGCAGCACTCACCGTAGCTCGTCATCACCAATAATCTCCTCTTTAAGCCTCTGGAGCTTTCCCTGTATCGACTTGATTTCCTCGAATGCAGGGGTTGGACCGAGTTCTGCGCCGGTAGTACAGACATCATCGATCATGCCCTGTACAAGCTTAGGCCAGCGAGACTTGGCCGTCTCCTGGGCCATGGTGCCTCGGTCGGACGTCCACACGGACGGGACGGTTGTATTTTCCTTATGCATATTGTTTTGGTGAATTTCCTTATTGCCAAGTAACAGGGTGAAAGAAATCAAGGTCTGTGCAATGAGGTTTCTGGGCTGCTCCTGATGCCCGTTCTCAGGTCTTTTATCCGTCAATTGCCTTAATAATTTTTCGACAACTTAAATTGGATCTGGGTCGAACCTAACCGTCGGAGACAACCCGGAGGTAATGGATGTTCGCGCCTCGAGCTCACGAACCCAGCGTCGAGACGACTTGCCAAAACGGGTAAATTCGACTCGAGCGTGGTTGAGCTAGTGGCAATAACTGACACATGACTCTCTCCACTGAGTCGCTGCTGCTCTTGGCAGGTACCGTGGTGCTGGGATTGGGCACCCCCGTCGTCACGAAGCTCCAAACTAGGGATCCCCAGTGCGGTTCGCATTGAGGCGGTGCCAAATCCCGGATCACCCATCAAGGCATATTAAATACACATCCAAGATCCGTCAATGGTCTCCCCAAGACTTTTCAACCATCTTCTTCAACATACTGAACATAACTTATCATCTCACCATGACAACATCTCAAGTCCAGCAAAATGGGAGCCGCCCCGTTACCAACGGTCAACCACATGAATCCCATAGCAATGGCAATGGAAATGGCCATCAGCGTTCATCTACTACTGGTGCACTTGATTTGAAAGTTCTGGGAATGAACAGTGGCACTGCCATGGACGGTATCGATTGTGCACTAGTTCGATATTACCAAGAAACTCCAGATGCCCCTCTACACATGGAGCTCATCAAAGTATGTTGCATTTTGCGATGATGTGTATCTTTTCGTCTGTTGCTGACCAGATTACTAGTACGACGAGATGCCTGTGCCTCAATGGATCAAGAAACCCGTTCTCACAATGCTTCGGGAGACCAAGACAACGCCCTCAAAGATGTCACAGCTTAATGTACAACTTGGACAAATGTTTGGTGACGCCGCCAAAGAGTTTTGCGAGAAACACGAAATATTGATGGACACCATCGACCTCATCGGGTCACATGGGCAGACCATTTGGCTTCTGTCCATGCCAGAAGAAGGGGAGACACGTTCTGCATTTTGCCTTGGGGAAGGCACAGTTATCAGTGCCATGACTGGAGTCACAACCGTGACAGACTTCCGAATGGCAGAGCAAGCTGTGGGCAGACAGGGTGCCCCATTGGTTGCTCTGATTGACGGCCTTCTGCTTCACCACCCGACCAAGTGGCGTGTCTGTCAGAATATTGGCGGAATTGCCAATCTCTGTGTCATCCCTCCTGATTCCGAGGGTGGAGTTGACGCAATGGTCGACTGGTGAGCAATCCTCTTATATGGAGCTCTGATGGGCCGACTAACGAGCATCTATAGGGACTGCGGCCCGGGCAACATGTTCATTGACAACGCCATGAGATATTTCACCAACGGCGAGATGGAATACGACAAGGACGGCGAATGGAGCTCGAAAGGCACCGTATGCCAGGAGATTGTCGACAAGTTTCTGGATACAAACAAGTACTGCAATCACGTTCCTCCCAAGACCACAGGACGGGAGACATTTGGTGACAACGAAGGCCAAGAACTTATTGTCCAGTGTCTTGCTGCTGGGTGTGACAAGTACGACACACTGGCAACCATTACTCGGATCACGGCCCAGAACATCATCAAGCAATACCGCACATTCTTCCCTCGCTTTGGCATTAGCGTGGACAATATTGCAGAGGTGTATATGTGCGGCGGTGGCGCCCGGAACCCGACCATCATCAAATATCTTAAGGAGCAGCTTCCGCATACCAAGATTCGGGCGCTAGATGAGACCGGAATTCCATCAGATGCCAAGGAGGCAGTTTCCTTTGCCCAGCAAGCGATGGAGGCTATTTTAGGCCGACCGGCTCTTGTTCCAATCAATAGTGATAGCCTACAGCCTAACACGATCTCAGGCAAGATTGCTCCTGGCAGGAGATGGCGCGAGATCATGGAGTCGAGTATTCGATTTGGTGAGGGTCGCTCGACCTTGCCCACAGTCAAGGAGATGATTATAGAAAAACCATATACTGGCTGGAAAGCTATGCAAGCTTATAATTAAGATATTAATACCGACTTAGGTTAGCATAACATTGGAGTATCTGTAGCTCAACTGTTCTTTCATGGCGAGTCAGTCCCAGAGTGTATTGCGTTGAGGGCATAAGTTACAAACAATATGCACAGGGCTAAATGGAGAGGGCAGATAGATTCAATTACGTCTCTGGATGTCATGCCTGAATAGATGAACCCACGCACCAAGGACGGGGCATGCAATTGCTTGCGCCACGAGGAAGACCAAGAGAAACCTGCGTTCAACCCTGTAAGGGGATCACATATCATTTGCTGGTTATTTTGATCAGTTTTCCATGAGACTGTGAGATACAATAACAAACATCCTGTCCAGATACACATAGCGAAGTCGTTCGCCTTGAGTCACAGACTGTAATAAAAAAAGGCCCGATTACAGTTTGATAGATGGCAACTGGGTTTGAGGCAAACCATTTTTGCTCATCCGAAAGCCAATCCGTACCCCCCAGTCATATCCTCTTTTGGCTTGTGAACTATTAAGTCCAAGCCAATCATCAGCCTATCTACTCCTCGATGTGAGAGTAATTCGTGCCAATTGCTGAGGGGGCTGCTACGGCACTCGGGATCTATCCCGCCACACCACTGCTTCGAGGAGCATTTTCATTTGACTCCCACTCTCGTCTACTTGACTGTAAACTCTTTCAGCAGACCCGCTCACACATATACCTGCTGCCGAAGCCGTCAAAAGTTTGTAAAACATGTTCAGTCAACCTCATGATTTACAGCACATGACTCAACAAGAAGGATGGTTGATTTATAGATTAGGTCGACGGGTCGACTTGCCAAGTTCGAGTTAGAGTATCTGCTAGCGGTGCCAGTTTGGCCTGCTAATCAAGCCGCGGATGGCTTGGGCACCTTTTCATCGGCGTCTTCAAGCACCAATGTCAAGGCAGAGCAAGCCGAATCCTCGTGAAGTGATGATGCTAGTGTCCAAACAGACACAGGCTCGGGGAACCCGGGATAAGTGAAACTGGGGCACACCTTCTGCGTGGTCACTTCGTTGTCATTGATTGCCTCCAGCGTCCCATCCTCGTTCACGAACCAAGTGATGTAGTATGCCTTATCCCCCAAGCCATCAACGATATCCTTGGGAGAAAAGAATACCTGCTGTTGACTGTAGGGGGTATTCAAGAAAGACAAGAGCTCTTTCGGCTTGCCAATCTTGTCTTCAAAACGCAGCAATGCATCATCTCCAAGCCAGAACTTGGCAGCATCGGACTCGTCCTCGGTGAAGCCCAAGACTCTGTTGGGGCCATTCCAGACAAGCGGTTTCAGGTAATTTCCATCTTCAGGCCCGTCGGTAGCTCGCAAATAAAAATGGTCGAGAGTGACTGTTTCGGTGATGGTAGTGGTTGGGGTTATCTGTAAATTGAGTTAAAAGGTCATCAGCACATTAATTGCACGGTTCGTCACACTGACAGTTATAGTGGTGGCTCCAGCGATGGTCTAGTAGGCATTCAGTCATTGCCTCTTCTACCGCCCTCCGGAATCGACATACTCACCACGTCAGGCGAGTCAGTGATTGTCTCGGTCTCCACGACAAAGTGCCATTCAGTCTGTTCATGTCAGATTCGTATGCACGAGCGGACGTCGCTGCTACACTCACAAGAGGGCCAGCGATTGGTGTAGTCGTTGTGGTAGCTGCGGGCAGGAGGCAGGCGCATCCACTTGAGACACGGATGGCCGGGTATCTAGTGAGGAATGAAGGAGTTACGAGATAGCTTCGCTTGGGAAGCACACTCTGCGCTTGGTGTGCCTTAACCTTGGTGATGGTTTCTTGGGCAGTCAAGGAGCCCTCGGTACCGGTGGTGTAGTCAAGTACGATCTCAGGAAATGTGATCGAAGTTGTCACTGTGAGAGTATCGGTGAATGTGCTACACGAAGACAGGAAAGGTTAGTAAGTGGCCAGAGCTCTCCTTCGAAAACGCACATCATGTCGGTGGAGAGCATTCATAACTCACATAACTGGCGTGAATTCGTTGGCCACTACAGTCTGGATTCGATTTCCAATGTATAAACTACAAAAGGAGCTTGCCTCGGCAGTATTCTGTGTGGATCTCAATGCCCGCCACACGTTGTCACGAACACATTTTGTAGGCTCCGGGGCATCTCTGCGCTGTACGCCTGGCTCATCTGAGGAAGACCGTTGGAGCATCGATGCAACGACACTAGCAAGGCTGAGGGCAACGGTTACCATGACAGGGATCCGAGAAATCATGGCAAAGGAATGATTTGCAAAACGTTGGGCTAGGAGATACTGAATGGGAACACCCAGGCAACAGATGATTATGGGGCAGCAAAGTTAATATATAGACAGATATCAAATCAAAAAAGTGGCACAAGCCCTCACATGTGATTACGGACTGTTGGGTGGGAATTCATCGAGGGCGAAGCCATAGCGCTGCCCATCGCGTTAGCCAGTAACTCATTCGGAGAAAGCCTATTTAAGCTGACATGTAGCCGCAGCCCGGAAGAAGACTGCACACACTTTGATAGGTCTTGAGGCGGGATTGACGATGTGGCTTTGGCCCGCTCTCTCCCTAGAGTTTGGGTCGGCGGATGGCGTTGCTAGCAAAGGGCGCCTCGGCCGCACCTGACTAAAATTAATGCAATGCATGTAATCTAGGTTTACGTGATGACAAGATCGCGGAGCGGCAAGCGTCAGGGGCAGACGTTTGGGTGGCTAAAGTATGTACGACTCTTCCGCCACAACATGAATGTCTCTAGACTGCCGCTATCGAAGTAAGTTGAGCTTCTCGCGGGCATATTTTGATAGCGAAACCTGAGCCACCACGACTACTTTTGAATGCTGTCTGGCTGCGTTGAATCTGCTCAACCGTTTCCAAATGTAGCCCAAATAGAAGAGAGGACTACTATAACCATATCGTCGACATATTAGTACGTTTTCTGGGTGCACGAGGGTGGGTATCAACTAAGAGACGTAGCTTTTTCGTTGTTGTTATTCCAAGTCATGGAGAGCGTTATCCGATCATAGCCTCTTGCACTAGCACATCGATTGACTGTGCCAAGCATGCGGAACAGCGAAGTGTGCGTCAAGTCCCGGGAATAATGGGAGCCGTGGAGGCTTTATGGGCCAATAATAAATGGCATTAGACCTATTCATGCGAGGTCAACCATTTCAGAGTTCGTGGGCTGTGGCGGCCACTAGAGGGCCGGCCCCGGCCCAATGATCCGTTCAACGAAGGCACTTGAATACACGATCAAGGTGCCCCGGGCCTTTGATCCCATGTGCAGGCAATTTAAACATTTGTATCGTTCTATGTGATGGAAAGGCTTTGTCAATCTGCGAGAACCCCTCCCAAGATAACGGGCCATACCGCGCAGTAGAATTGGCACGAGGGGTCATGTCTGCACGAACCCTGTCAATGCAAAGTTAATGTCACATACCCATCTCACGTGAAAGCTTGAGAGATATGAAACAATGCTGGGAATTCCTTGCCCAAGATACGTCGTGCGCTATCACATTATATATATCTATCTGGTAGCCAGTTGTTACCTAGGAGCAGAAATTCATGAACGACTTGGCCGCCAAGAGCGCCTCCAAGTATCACTGCCTCACCACCGAAACGACTGCAGCGTCGGTGTCGAGTGAGACAAATGAATCAGTCAAGTCGGTCACTTTCAAGTGGTTCATTCATCATAAGGCTCTTAGCTGGGAATCCGAAGGCCTTGTGGCGTAGAGGCTGTGGTAGAGAGCGGCTATGTGGCACCAAGCCACTGTGTAGTCGCATGACCACTCACAATCTGGATTAGGTATGAGTGATATCGGTGGTAGAGACTTCGGGGGATTGACCGTGAATAATGAAGTAGGCCTGAAAAGTAGGCAAAATCTCCAGAGATACCATTCCATGTGTCCTTGCTAGCCTGCTGGCATGGCATGCTAAGCTCCTAAGCCAATTTCAAATCGTCACGCGGTCCAAGGTCATCTGTATCTCCCCCATCTGACCCCTTCCTTGATCAATCTCCTTGGCTACTAGTTCTGCCTTCTCGATCAGGACCTTAAGCACCTCTTGTGTGTACTGAAAGCTGCCCATGTCTTCGATATACTTCACGGCATAACGCTTCAATATTACGTCTTTCGTTTTTTGCTTGAGGATATGAACAAGTCGTAGATTAGAAGGTTCTTTTTCGATGCTGTGAGTAATGGGGAACGAGAACTTGACTTCAGTCAAGTCCACGCACATGCCCTTATCATCACTGTACTCTTTAGATGACAGGTTCATATAGTCATCCCGAATCGGGAAGACGAGTCCAACCAGATCAGCCAGGGGCTTGCAATCAATTCCCGAAGCAGATTGGGCCTACATTAACCTAATGCCTAGCCGAAAGAGACCGCCCGTCTTGTTGGCAACCATTTCCAGACAGTCATCTTCTGAAGGGTATATAAGCGCATCCATTCCTTGTCCTCGGTGCAGGATGACAAGCTCTTCAGTGAAGATAGAAACAGCCGCTAATGAATTCCTCAACTTGAGAATCACTTGAAATGCTGACAAATAAACGTAATTCGCGGCGTCAATTGTTTGTGCCACAGCAAAGATGTTGCGGGCAACAGGAGCACCCCGGCGAAGATTCAAATCATCCTGCATATCATCAATAAGCAGAGCAGACTTGTGCAGCATGCCGATGACACGTGTGATGACTTCAAGGCTTTCTGAAGGAACATTCAGCCAGGAATTGAAGGCTCTAATCAGCATGGCGCCGAATTCCTTGCCGGGGGTCGCCAGTGATGTAGTCGAACGGGGCTCAAACGACCTTCTCCTTGTCTGAGGTCCATGAAGACTTCTAAGCACTGAATTTGGATCCATCGAGGTCGTAATGCGGGGAGCTTGAGTGGGGCAATTCTGAGGGTGCTGGTGAGTAGAAGCGAGTATGGTGGTAGATGGGCGTTGTGCGGCAGGACAAACTCAGAAGTGATCATCGTAGCGGTTTACGCATGTCACATATATGGTCTCTTGAACTATTAAAGAAAATGGTATCGGACTTCGGAAGAGCTTCCAAAAACCATGGATGGTGTCTTAGGTTCAATGGCCAAGAGCACAAAGTTAAGTGGTGGCACAATTATACCTTGGGAAGGGGTGAAACGTACATAAAGATGTCCTCGAAATTCGTTATAACGATACTTCGCGAAACAACTAACTTCAATATTACCTCATGACGACATAATATATTGAATGATACGACGCTAAAGTCTTCTGGCTCTGATCATGTTATTCTATGCAATCTGGAGCAGCCCGATGTAAGGTGGCCCCGAGCCTCCTGGCAACCCAGCCACAACACTGGGATGTCCCATCGATCGAAGACATTGATCGAGCAATACAATCACTATTTGATATGGAGATGTCATATTTAGCGACGGGAAGGGCATTTCTTTTGGTTTTGTGAGATGTCTCAGCTCACGGACATTTATCCTGGAGTATTGATAGGGGCACCGTACGGATTGATAGGGGCACCGTTTTTTGATAGGGGCACCGTAGCAAGGGTGTTTTTTGATAGGGGCACCGTAACAAGGGNCTAGAGAGTATTGATAGGGGCACCGTACGGATTGATAGGGGCACCGTTTTTTGATAGGGGCACCGTAGCAAGGGTGTTTTTTGATAGGGGCACCGTAACAAGGGCCCCTTGTCTAGGCTAGCCATTTTTCCCCACCCAATCCATATATAAACCTATGGAAATCCAAGATAAGCCTAATACAAACTCTCACCTTACATCAACACATCACAACATTATCACAGCTCGGACCGCGGAGAGGTCGCGAGACCCACTTATCCTTCTGCAGACCAATCCTGCTAACTAACACAAGATGCAATAAAACGCAGAAACCAACAGAACCCCTAAACGTAGCTCCTTGAGCTATATCTTATCAATAGAGCCTGCCTACTGGTTGCCAGTGCCTACCGTAGCAATAGAACCTGCCTGCCGATGCGTTCCCCGTCCACCCACTGTCCAGCTGAACCATGATAGAGCTTCCTGGATGAAGTTGGTCGGAATGATGATGCTATGTATATTAATGGCTAGCCTAGACAAGGGGCCCTTGTTACGGTGCCCCTATCAAAAAACACCCTTGCTGCGGTGCCCCTATCAAAAAACGGTGCCCCTATCAATCCGTACGGTGCCCCTATCAATACTCTTANCCCATCATGTACATTTACCAGGACCAGCAGATAAGGACGTGTTTTTCACTTGCTACATACCTGCAGCAGACGTTGATAGGGCAGTCGAAGAAGTCTTCAGGAGCTAATTGACCACACTCTGCTGTAACATTGCAATTCGACGTATAGCCATCTCCGCAGTGCTGCTCGGTGAAGCCACAAGTGCCGTACCGGGAGCAGCACCCGGCTCTGCACGAGTGATCTGCGCCACAAAGAGCATCCTGCTGGGATGAAACGAAGAGTTTATGAGGGAGAGATAGCAAAAAGGAGTGGTAATCATGAACGGGAGCCAAACGCCCGGCAAGGCCCGTGATGATTCCATGTTAAGGACGTAGTCAGGCACTATGCAGATGCCTCTGACAAGTCTTGAGAAACAAGAAGTAACCTGTCCTTGGTGATCCGTGTAGCATACCGCTACTCGACCATACCAGGGTGTTGGGCAGTCGAACTTATAAAAGTCATTCATATATAATTCCTTTTTAGTAGTCCTGTTAGCACACCTTATCATGGTATTCAACGCGGACAGTCCCACATCTTCGTTGGTAACTCGTTTACAAGATCAATTCGCATTGAGAAGTCATCATGCTCCTCGCCCTGGGGCGCGGGCGTATCCTCTTGCAATGCAATATTGGTGTTATGGCGGACCTACCGCGGGGGAAAGGGGGTAATCTCCATTTCAACCAATGGAGGACCAAGAACGCACAATCAACGGTTATCGTCAGCACATTTAAACCATAGTAAATGGATAATCCATGCTTCAATCCATTGCTACGCTGCGGCATAGGCTATGGCCAATCATCAACGTAAATTTCTGCCGTTGACATATGAATCGGGTGTAGGTTGTATGCCAAAGCCTACATGCATAAGAAGATGGAAGTTGGTTGTGTGAGCTTTTTAGACTAAAACGGTTATTGTTCCTATTCCCCGCACCGCATCGCACCCACCTATGCACTGTCTATATGGCCATGTCACCGTAATCCTATGACCTTGCCCGCCTGGCTCGCACCTGAGGCTTTTATGAGACCTTTCTCTCTGTCCGCTTACGCCCCAAATTCTCCGGGCCCTCCGGCTCTAAAGCAGAGTCCAGACACGTTGTGTTACTATGAAGCAGCTAATCGAGGATTCCCCACCTGCATGGGGTGTGCTCCCCATCGAGCAGTATCTGATGGTAAGCTGCATCACCTACTTTCCTCCGTAGTTCCACGTTGAACGTGGAAAACCACGGCATAGATTAACGCTTTACCAACAGGCTAAATGGGATTCGGAGTCTTCTCTCCCAGCCCAAGAGCAACACGCTCGGCTTGTGCATGCATTTCTACAGGAGGACCGGATCGACTCGGCCTCTCCAGGCTCGGCGGAACCAGACGCAAGACAGCAGGAACTGATCCGATCGGTCTTCATGCCATGGAGAAATTCGGAGGTGCGCCAAACTGCCCACAAACTCGTGGCCAAATGCAAGCAGCTGTCTGGCGAGTTGATCCTGCTACGCACCTACTATGGTGGTGGCGCGGCGGACGATGATAGACTACGCGCGTGGCTTGACCAAGCTGACCCGTTCGACGAGTCCTTCGGTCGTCGTGATGACCACTGGTGGCGTGTACTCGACAATGCGGCCCTCTTTGACATGAGCGCCGAGAAATGGGAGGCTATACGAAATGTGCTGCCCGAGCTTGCTGCTCCACGCCTAGATCGAACATTCAACCAGGGCGACGTGGATGATGTTCAGAAACTGGTCTTGCCTGCAGCAGGGGATGAAGAGCCAGATGAGGACAGCTACATGGAAGCCATAATGAACGTAGCAGCCGTAGGGCACTATCTCATTGTCCTCGACCAGGAGGCCTTTGAGGACGAGGTATTCCTCCTCGTGTTCCAGGACAAGAAGGGCAACCTGGTCAAGCAGGGGAGCATCAAACCCGCCGAGGTGCAGAACCTATTACAATATGCCTCAAGAGGTGCTCTTCATAGTTCCGAGTATTGGCTTGACGCCGAGATAGGCAGCAAGTACAAGACGCGAGGCTAAGTCATGCGAGCTTTATTGCCGGTGGTGATGGAGAATGCTGGTTGAGGATAAATCGTTAGCCTTCTAGTTCACTAAGCTTCCCTAACCTTTATAGTTTGGTATTCATATCAGCAACATGGGGTGTCACCCGGTGTGCAAGAAAGAAAATAAGATACGCCAGTTGCTCTAGTTTTCGATTGGATATTCAAAGTGCTGTTTGTTATATTTTGAATGTTCTCTATTCCACTGTTTCAGGATATTACATTCAACCATCCCAACCCTGCATTCCTGCCTATAGTTGACCGGTAGTTGAAACCACCATCGCTTCAGATCCGGTGGCGCCGTCTGTCTCGGACTAACCTGCCGCTCATCAAACCCGACGCAAACGTAGACAATAATTTGTAGGTTCCGGTAATCACTCCCCACAGAGGGATTCTAGGCATAAGAATTAGACAATGCAACATTCTGACAACCGACGACGCTGTCACAAGAGCCACCCGCGACCACCCTTTAGAACCTGTTACATCGCGTCGTCATGCCCGACTGGATCGGTTGGGGTGTCGTCACAGGTGACGGATCGGTTCCTTGTTCGTACCTGCTATGGTCCGACGTATAGGCTACAGGCGTGCGTTTTAGGGTTGGGGGCATTGGCCTGGTACTGTTATAGACGTAGTATTGCCAGTAAAACGTCTGGCACGCCTGGATCTGCTGATATGGATCATAGCCGCTGCTGTGGTCCGCGTCCGTGATCCAACAGGAATGCAGCCAGTCTTCCATCACTTCCTGTTCTGTTTGGTTAAAGTTGGACGTCTCAGCGGGTGGTGTGAAGTCCGGTTTCAATGGCTCGTGGCAGTGATGACGCTGTCGGTCGGCGATGTTATCACGCCTCCGGTCGTCCACGAGGAGAATATTGTGGATGATCTGCACGGACAGAAATATTAGGCTTATTACAAAAGCCGCGCAGAGTTTGGTATTTTGCTTAGTGTCCAATTTGGCTGCGTCGGTGGCGGCTGCACTGTTGTGAAGACATAGTCACCTGGCGCCCTATAAAACATGAGTATTGATAGGGGCACCGTACGGATTGATAGGGGCACCGTTTTTTGATAGGGGCACCGTAGCAAGGGTGTTTTTTGATAGGGGCACCGTAACAAGGGCCCNCCCTTGTTACGGTGCCCCTATCAAAAAACACCCTTGCTGCGGTGCCCCTATCAAAAAACGGTGCCCCTATCAATCCGTACGGTGCCCCTATCAATACTCTAAAACATTCAGTTGAGTGTGGTCGCATATATCATGCGTAAGCTTTCATGCTGAATTCAAATGGGTCTCCCTACAAGGACATCAAGGTTTGGGTTTAGTCGGGTATCGCACGTGAACTTGAGCGTGCTGGAAATGGCGCGTTAGCTACCAAGACATGGTTATCAGAAAAAGGGGGGAGGAACAAATAAGGATGGCTTACGGGTTCCACGACGTCAACTGGACCACACTGAACCCAGTACCGGGGATATTTATAACGCGTCGGTGTGACCCCTAACGTACAATAACTACCTGTGGGGAATAGATTCAACCGTTTGCCCTACTATATTCCCTAGCTATTTGAACTTCCTTTGACTACTACTCAACCCTTAATCCTTCCTGAGATCGAAATATCCTTCTCCTTTCCCATAACTCTCTACCCGCAGAAGACTTCATCAATATTTGCTTCAGAGCACGAACGGTTCTCCAGGTTCTCTTCTCGTACTGGGACTTCCAGCTTTTAGCTAACGGTGCTCCTACCTCGAACCATGGGAAGTTTCCCTCGGCCAACTTTGCTTCCCGAATAAACCACTCCTGCTTCCAAACCTCTGTACTTCGGGTATCAACTACGTGTAGAGGTGTAATCCCCGAATAGCCTTGATCTGGGTCTGCCCCCACACGGAACAGTGGATCGGCTCCCGCGGCGACGAGAAGACCAATGGCATCGGCGAATCCACTTGCCGCGGCGTTATGTAGCGGCGTTACGCCCATTTCACCATCTGTCTCCCGCGTTTGAGAGTTGAGAAGATCCTTGACTTTGGCACGAAAGGAGGGGGTTTTCCGAAGGTGGCGGAGCAGCTCGTTCAGTACAGTTGTTTTGTGAATAGCGCTGTCGTGAAGACGGGAGTCTTCGTCACTTGTCAAGAAGTGGAAAACATTGCGATTCGACCCAGGGAATATGACGGCCTGATCAACTAGGAAGCTCGGGTGCTCGTGTATGTACTCGGATCCAAGAAAGTCCTTGAGCGCTAGGTAGTTGTGATGGGTGTTTGCAAAGAACAGTCGCCCAAAAGCATTCATTCCAGTGCCTGGGCTGGTCTTGTCAATATTTAATATTGAAGTATCAGCCCCACGACGAAGAAGCGCCACTGCCATCCTCACTTTTCCATAATCGAAAGCCGAGTGGAGGAGCGTGTGACCTTCTATTTCACTTATGAGAGGCGACCTTTCAGTTTGCGCATATAGGCTCGTAAAACGGACATTGATGTCGAAATTCGGAGAGAGATGCTGTAGCAAAAGCGCAAAGATATGGTCTGCTGTAGCTCCTGGTGAGGTTATGGCGCAGGTGAGTACATGGACAGCGTAGTTCGTGGTCTCAAACAGAGGTGTACGGTGTAATAACAACTCCACAGCCTCGACCTCACTG
Organism: Stachybotrys chartarum; assembly: GCA_001021365.1. Taxonomy (NCBI): domain Eukaryota; kingdom Fungi; phylum Ascomycota; class Sordariomycetes; order Hypocreales; family Stachybotryaceae; genus Stachybotrys; species Stachybotrys chartarum. Next base: position 170,090 of record LDEE01000011.1, read on the forward strand.
GTTGTAACAGCATGGATGAGCAGCCTTTCCAGCATCGCGTTGTCTTGCAACTCGTCGTAGTCTTCTTCCAACAATTTTTGTAGAAGACGAGCATCTCCAGAGCCAAGTGATATGGTCGACATGTACGCCTCTTCTCGTGGTAAGATATTTTGCTGGAACAAATATTGAAAGGTCTCCCAAGACCTCTCAATGAACCTTCCTCCACAAGCTAGGTATGCTTCGGGAAGACCAAAGAACAATGCTTCGATGGTACATCGACTTCTGGCCGTCATGTCCAAGCATAAGCAAAATTCCACGAAGTACTTGATAATGGGCAGTAACCTAGCACCGACAGCCACAGACCAGGCATTTCGGCGGCGTTCAGTGAAAGTATACGGCGTTGCGCCTGCTTCTATCAAGGCTTTTACAGCAGCCAGGTTGTTCATTTGTACGGCCCAATGGAGTGCTGTGCCCGGCGAAGTCATGGAGTACGTGAGGTAGCCACCATTGACTTGATCGATGCCGATGGCACTCTGAATCTGCAAATCCCATTTTTGCTCTGCAAAAATCTGTAGCATTTCTCGAAGATCGTTTTCGTCGCGAATAAATGCTGCAAGGTGCATGGGCCATACGCTATTCTTCTCGAATTCCTTCTCCACGTTGGAGAGGAATTTGAGATCGTCAAGATGCCCAATGATGTTAGGTACGAGGATGCCACTTTCACGAGCTAAGACTGAACCGTTCCTGGCTGCAGCTAGTAGGTGGGTTGCGTAGTCCGCAAGTTGATCTTCGTGACCTTGAGCTGCGAGAAGGTTGTATGCGAGCACGTGGGCATCTGGGTTTCCTTGTCGAGCAGCTCGAGTCAACCACGTTGCTCCGTCGACGATTTTAGATCCCACGTTTGGAGGGAGGAAAGCTAAGAGACCCCGAAGCAGAGCAATATGACAGATTGACCTCCTGGTACTATCATTCTCTTTGCGTATCAGGTGGTTGTAGATTTTTTCTAAATGCTGGCTTAGCCAGTCGTGAAAGAGGTGATGCATCGTTGCCATGGCCGTAACTAGGACTAAAGCCCACTTCAAAGATCAAAATCACAAACACCTTCATGTGTCCATGGAGATACTCACATGAACGGATAGTCTTGAGCTAGGATCTTCTAGCGTGTTTACGATAGGCTCGATTGGTGACCTATGGGTGAATAAGTTAACACACGCGGGCCGTTGAAGGAACCGCCGCAAGACATCCTACCTATGCTTGCTCTTTGCATGGTCGGTACCGAGGGTAGCCAACAAGTCGGAAAAGCTAGCAGCGCGTTGTTCTGGAACAAAAACTAACGTTTGGCGCAATATAGAGTTTACGATTTCTTTCTCTCTCTTCGGAAGCTCCAGGCGCTCGACGGCTCTGAGAATACATTCGACAAATAGTTCGAAATGGCTGTTAATCATCCATTGCTGAGCAGCGCTCATATTTGGGTGTTCATGAGAGACTTGGGATGTTTCGTAGAGGTCTTTGAACCTAGGCGATTTGAAATACCTGCTCATGAGGAACTCTTCAACTTCAGGAAGTCGATAAAGGTCCTTTCCGAGGATGATGTACGCCACCAACATCCCAAAAGCGAAGATATCGGAGAACAGAGGACTGATATGTGAGTCAGGGGATCCAGATAGCTCGGGAGATTTCCAGCCATCAGTTCCCGGAGGTACTTCATTTAAGCGAAGCGGAGTATCGTGCAGATACCGCAGGCACGAACCTTGAATTTCATTAGCTAGGCAACACGATATATGCTCCAAGTATCAGTGATTCGCCAACAATGCCTTGTTCTCCAAAGCATGTAGATTTGAAGGAGAACTTATGGAATCGTGCAAGGTTGACGTACCCAAATCACAAAGCTTAGCAACGTAGGAATTCTTCTCCTTGTCTTCAAAGACTAAGATGTTGCTACAACATGCGGTCAGCGACTTGCAGATTTCGACTGACATCTTTCGGGAACCAACTCAGGTTTCAAGTCCCCATGAAAGACTCCAATATGTCGTCCCATAAGTTTGATCTCATGATGAAGCGTCAACAATGCTTGGCAAACATTCACGCACAGCTCAATGCTTCGGCCTATGCCAAGCTTTGGTCCGAGCTCCAGAAACATGCGCAAAGATCCCTGCTCCGTAAATTCTAGCATCAGTACTGGTGCGTACCGAACTCGGCCAACACCGCCATAAGGCTCCCAGAAGTATCCGAGAAGATCGACGATGTTATTGTGGTACAAGATTTGAGGAGCGGAAAGGAGTGTTAACTCCGGAAGCATGTCCTTGAAGTGGATCGCATTCGGTGTTTGTGTATGATCGGTGATCTCTGTAACAAGTTTATCGATACGGTGTGGCGATTTGAACGCGACAAGCTCAAATTCCCCAGGCCACCTGCTATTTCTACCACTTAGATCTGATAGATATGGATTCAGTTGCGCCTTTGGTAGTATCCCAACCGAGACTCTACCATAACTCCCTGCAGCTATCTGCATCTGTGTTCTCCAAAGTATTTCATCGGGGGAAGGTTGGAAAGGGTTGGCGCAAACTGTAAGAACTGATATCGTACAGATGAGGTCAAAAACCTCAGTTGTGGATAGTGCTTCGAAATCGCTGGTGTTTTCCAAAATCACATGTACTGGAGATGAATTGGTTGCTGGAGTATCCTCCAAGTTCAGCGTCGCCATCATTGCCAAATTGTTCCGCGTATAGAATACGTTTCGTTAATTTATTATCGTGTTGAGAAAATTTTTTGTGTGTACTCAAGAATGCTCATCGTTGACATGTTCTTTTTTCCAAAATTGGACTTTTGCGGCATTTATTCCATCAACCTTGCTCCGGCAGCTCAGCTGAAAAGGTCACATTGCTGGCTATTTGGTGGTGGCAGTATTAAGCCACTAGTAATACGCCGATGGTGGCTTGTTCCAAAAAGGATAAGAATGAATTCGATCTTGGTCTGGACCATCATGGTAGTTCGGCTAGAAAGGTCACATTACTGGCTATGTGGTCGTGGCAGTGTTAAACCACCAATAATGCGCCTATTTCGGCTTAGTTGACAAGGGATAAGACTGAATTCGAGCTTGGTCTGGACCGTCTCTATCACAATAGGTCATGCATTTGTTGTCATTTCTCCGTGGACACCCCGCCTTCCTCCTTAGTTTCCCATTGTTTATCCTCGGCATAGTCGAACTGGAGTGGACGATCATTCCAGCCTTCAGAAATTTGTGAAGACTTACAAGTGCAGACACGGATCAAGGTCGAATACATTGCGCCATGGAAGACACCGAATATACGGCTCATGAAGAGCGTGATACGGCTCGATACGGTATATTTACAGGCACGGTATCGGTCATGCGCGACCTTGGAGACACTATTTCTTGGGCATGGAAAAAAGTTGAAGAGTTTCAAGCATTCGACAGAGAGACATCTTCACTCCTCATACGTTTTTCTCGCGAGATCACTCGCGTTGAGATTTGGTGTCAATCTATGGGTTACGCGCTCGATCCCTCTAATGGGATCATCCGTCAGGATGCTTCCATTGGTCAGCATTTATTAAATAAGAAGGAGACTCAAACGGCGTCTTTTGTCGAGTCAACCGTCTCAAGCTCGCAGGCCCTGATCAAACGGATCATCATCGCCTTTCAACGAATAGGACACGCAGACTTGCAAAAGTTCCAAACTTTCAATACAAGAATCGTGGAAAGGACAGTGGATACAACTGTGACGGCTGGACGGGATTTAGAAATGGGAAGCTTCACCCGGCCCCTTACGTATGAGTCGATGATGCAAGCGCTGAGGTTAGAAGGGCTTGTACGCCAGCCTTTGGATGCTTCAGATAAGGTACTGGAGATGTTCAAAGGGACTCTTCATGGAATTGACCAGGACTTGAAGGAGCTCCATGAGCATAACAATAACTTGCAGCGCTTGAGAATGACTACGCAGCTCGATGAGTTGTCTACTGTCGTGCCGGCGGGATTTGCCAGCGTCCAGCAATCTGTTGACAAACTCGTTACCCTATTCGACAGCGCTAGTGAGGCAGACAGAGCTTTACAAATTGCATGTCTCAACTCACTATTATCCATGGATCATATGGATCTCGGAAGGCTCTCTGATTATCTGGAGACTCGGGAAGTCTACGAATTCGACCTTGACGACCTTAAAGACCAGCCCAGCTATCGAGACAATGCTCGTGGACTCGTTTGCTATGATAGCAATATCTTCCTCATTGAATGGAACAATAGCATCAAAGCTGACAGAGATGAAAAGAGAAGACAAATTAAGGAACGACTCGAAAACCTCGTCTATCGCCTGGAGATCCAAGACGTCCAGTACTTTAGTCTCCTTTGCCCTATCGCATACACCGAATTAATTGATGACGAAGACGCGAGATATGGACTTTTGTACAAATTACCCAATGGATTCGACCCGAGATATGATGTGGTTAGGTCTCTTAAGGATATATTTATGCGGATGGCAGATGAACCCGACTGCGCCCCGGCCCTAGGTCAGAAATTTCTACTGGCAGCGAAGCTCACCAAGATACTACGACAATTCCAGACATCACAGTGGCTGCACCAGAGTTTCAACCCAGAGCATATACTTTTCATTGAGCCACGAGTAGGACAATGTACCCTCGCAAAGCCCCTCATTACAGGATTTAACTTTTCACGATACGTTACATCAGACTCAGATGGAAGAAAACCACAAACGTTGGAGGGAGATCATTACCAGCATCCGTTTCGACGACAGAGAAGTACCAATGGTCTTGCCGAGTATCGCTACCGTGGAGAGTTTGATATCTATTCTTTGGGAAGGGTACTTCTCGACATCTCCCAGTGGAAGGTTGTCGGCGACGATGACTTCAGCAGGGCAGTTGCAGAACTGCCTTCAAAAATGGGCGAGATATATGCGAGGGCTGTGAAATGGTGCTTAGGCCTAGATCCTACATCCTTAATACGTGAATCACGTTTACGTGACTTCAAGGATGAGGCCAACGCCCCCTTGGGATGGTCAGCAGATCTTATTTATGCCTATGATAAGAATGTGCGGACTAAGATGATAGGGGTTTGGGTGTAGTTAGAAGTGGGCTGAAATCTACTTAAGCTTAATAAACTCCCGCAAAGTAGTGGGGCAGGCGGATGTTGTCGCAGTCCGTCTATAGAAAGATGCAACTAAATGAATGGACGTTCTCATCTACCGCGTTTTCATCATCGGAGCCCTCAGACTCCTCGGGGGACCTAGGATTAGCTTCATCCAGGCTTATTCTTTGTAAATCCGTGAAATCTTAGCTGTGCGAGGTACGTCTGGATCAGCCTAAATCTTTCCGCATGGCTATAAATCGGTCACTCATTCACCCAGTATAGGGCATATGAAGTGCTGGCCGGCATATCGCCGTAATAGCGGAGAAGGGGGACTCTGGCATCGGCAAAGGCTCTATTGGCTGTTTCGTAGCCATCGATGAAAGCGAGTCGGAGAAACCTTAACAGGCGTTGGTGACGATCCGAACCACAGTGTATGGTAATTGTAGAATTAGGCTACGGTTCGTCGCCATCGCCTACAATAAATTCATGTTCCAGCCTGATTTGATCGACTGTGCTAAGACTGTTCGTCGCATGCTCGCTATGATCCTCCCCATCGCCAGTCAATATAGCCTGCACAACTTTGCCTTGCGGCTTGACGTCAGTTTTGCTTACAGCGATGAGAAGGTGGATTAAGCCGTGGTTCACGCCGATGTTATATGAATTGAGTGAAATTCGTACACCGAGGGCGGCGCATCGCTGCTTGCCGTGTTCCGTAAGTTGATAAAATCCCATAATCCACCTCCAACTGATGGAAGATGGAAGAAGAGATTGTCACGGACTCTTTTCTGCCTTGAGTTCGGGTTGCGGCGGGCAACGAGGAATTGGAAGAGGGGACTGCTTTTTTGGTTACCATCTCGGTCACAGCCAGATTCCTCGCCCAAACGTTGCATGGCATATGCAGCCCGAGCCAGCGCGGCTGCAGCGGCGTGTGGCTAAGTACAATGATCAACACCAGCACCTCGCTCGTTCTGGGTCGACTCAAAGGGGCTGCCACTGGAAATCTGCCAAACCGGGTTTAGACCAATCGACCTTTCCTTGCGGAACTAACGCGATGCTGACACGAGCGATATGCAAGCGGCTCGGTGATGAGTCATGCGGTAACACTTGCTCATGTCAACTGTTATGAAAACTGCACACTGCATCCCCCCTCCTTCGCAGAAACACCAACGAACCTACCCTTCGTCCATTGCGAAACATGCCTCGACGAATTCGTTACAACGTCGCCACATCATTGGATGGGTTTATTGCGCCGCCAGACGAATTGACCGACTGGATCGTGGAAGACGGAGACATCGACTTTGTAAAGCTGTACGAAGAGTTCGATACCTTCATTATGGGCCGTAAAACATACGAGACCTTGTTCGCCATGGGCGACCAAAATCTGCTTCGCGACCGGCCCAAGCACAGCATCGTCGTCATCAGTCGGCATTTGGACCCCGCGGATCATCCGGATGTCGCGGTCATGCGGGACGGATACATCGAGCACTTGAAGAAATTGAAAGATACGGAAGGTCGAGATATCTGGGTAATGGGTGGAGGCTGGCTGGCTACGGCGTGTCTAGATGCCGGACTACTGGATACTATTGAGGCGGCAATCATGCCAGTCGTCTTGCGCGAGGGATTCAAGTTACTCACTCATAGGGGAGATTCAAGGGCATTTAAGTTGGCACTTCGTGGTTCGGACCAGTTGCCACAGTCTGGGATTATCATGACAAGATACGACGTTGTGTACGAGGCGAACCGACATAGCTAATGCCTGAGGTACTCCAGGTTTGGGCATAATTCGTATAGCTTCACGACTTATTTCGGCTTTGATCATTTCAATGCTTTCGCTCCAGCTTAACCGACTGGCGTCGGAGAAAACATACTGCAAGTATCCTCGGACATGTTGGTCACCGCTCCACCGTGCTGCAGAAATTACGTTCATATAAACCGTTCTTATACCAAGCTAATTACAAATTGATGCTGAGGTTACGATGCCCGAAGTAGGGTTGTTCCCTGTCAATGAACCAAGATAAACATAAAGTCATTGTTCCATGAGGTTTAAGTGTGTCAACTTGGCATGGCCGTGATATGTACACACAAACCACCTCATCGCCGAGCAGTTCTCATATTGCATCTGCGCTACGATAGCAGCCGTCGTTTCGGGATAAGACGTCAAGGTCAGTTTCACCATCCACCCAGCATGGGCGAGTCCCATCACGGCACCCGAGTCATAGTCGGCCAGAATATTCACAATGCCGGGTACCCATACCGGTGCATCCATGTTCATGGGGGCGGCAGCTTATCCATAGCAATACCCTACGAAATATGCGGGATGGCGTAGCGCAGAGTGAGTGTGGCGCTGGTGAAGCAGCATGCTTAAAAACACGCCGGGTCGTATGAAGTAGCAGTGCTCTTCGTAATTACATATTGTCACATTGGCAAGGCTAAAACGAAGTTCCTTACCTCTCAACTGGGTTGCTACTAGTCTCGCTCATAACCGGATTTAGGCGGCATTTTCTTTCGGCAAATTCTCCTCGGCCGAACTTAGCAGGGCCCAGCCAACCAACCACGTGCCAGGACAAGTACGTAAGCATACAAGATTCGCAGCGACTCGATCCTGTCCGCATGTGACTGAACCCGACAGACCTATGACGGCGGAAAAGGTGTTGTGTAGTCAATATCATGGAGCCGCAGCCGCGCCGACGCCGCCGACCGGCCTTGTCTTGTATTGAGTGCCGGCGTCGTAAAGTCAAGTGTGACCGCAACAACCCGTGCGCACATTGCGTTGCCGCAAAGTCGCCATGTCGCTACCGATCCTACGGCTGCCACGAGGGTGCTGTGCGACAACCGTTACAAGTGGCCACTCAAAACCGCCTGGCACCAATCTCACCGGCGGCCGATGGAGCCGCTTCTTCGCCGGAGCTTCTTGCAGGCTGGACACCCGAGCTCCGAGTTACCGGGTCCGTGGAACCGAAAGCAGCACCAGCCGTTGCCGCTACTCCGGCATCGACTAGTCACAGCAGTTATCAGTCTTTACTTCAGCGGCATGAGCCCTTGCAAGGATTCCATGGCCTCTTGAATTGCATGACTGAGCGCAACGTCTCGTCATCCGCAGCTACGCCGTCGATTTCGAGGCCTAGTGAAAACAACCCTACGCACCAGGTCGAATTGCCGGGATTTTCCGCCACGATGTACAAAGGTAGAATCTTGACATCGAGCCACCGCATAGGAGTTACCCACGAAGTGAGTATGCCAACGCCCCAGGGCCTTCTTCAATTCAAAGCTGAGATAGGTGAAAGTTGGCAACCATATATGAATGCTGGTCAAAAGCTTTTAGCGACAGTGGTGAAACTCCATTTGCGGACGAAGAAGCAAGAGCTATTGCAGCCCAGGTGAGGGATCTCGCCCAAAGGTGTAAACTCCTGTCCAAAACCATGAAGCTGGAGCGTCCCAGTATATTTCTCTCATGGAATGACTTCCAACTTGAGCTACCATCTCGAGAGGAGTCTGATACCATGGCCTCTCTATATTTTCAGTTCTTCGAGTCCTCGTTCCGTGTTCTGCATCGACCGACGTTTTGGGCCGACTACCAAAAGTATTGGGAAGAGCCAGGTAGCCTCGCCATTGAAGCGCGACTTAAAATACTTCTCGTTGTCGCGGCTGGCTCCAGCGTTTACGAGAGCAGTGCCAAACAGCACCTACGACTACGAAAAATTGGCTTCAGATGGGTTTTCGCTGCCCACACTTGGCTTTCTTCCCCAACAGAAAAGGATCGACTGACTATGACCGGCTTGCAAATTCACTGCCTGACAATCTTGGTTCGCCAAAATCTCAATATCGGTGGTGATCTAATATGGGACTCTGCGAGCTCCCTTCTCCACCGCTCCATGCAATTAGGTTTGCATAGAGATCCTCAGTACCTCCCATCAATGACAGTCTTTCAGGCAGAGACCCGGCGAAGGCTGTGGGCTTCAGTGTTGGAAATAGTTGTGCAATGTTCTCTAGATTCCGCTCTCCCACCAAGAATTGCCATTGGTGACTACGACACAGAGCCACCTTCAAACATCAATGACGAGGAACTTTCGGAGGGTTCAACCAATATTCGGTCACATCCTAGTCATGTCTTTACAGATACTTCGATCCAGCGGGTTCTGCTTGAATCTTTACCCTCTCGACTTCGGACCGTGCAGCTTCTGAACGGACTGAAGGTCCAGGTTTCCTATGAGGACATACTTTCGTTGAGCAGGGAAATAAAAGGTCAACTACGAGATATCAGCAAATTTCTGAACAGTTTTAGAAAAGACCGCTTGACGACATTCCATCGAAACTTACTGGATTTCCTAGTGCGTCGATTTCTTGTCCTTCTGCATTCATCATTTGCGACGAAAGCGAGGACTGATCCCATGTACCATTATTCTTTGACAACCACTGTGGAGGCTTCCCTCGCCCTCATTCATCCGGAGCCAGACGAGACATACGCCAGACTTATTGCTCGGGGTGGAGGATCCTACAGAGAAGGGATGATGTGTGCAAAAATGACCATTGGCGTGGAGCTCATATCGCAAACTGAAGCCCGGCGACAGGATGGAACATTGCGCAGAACCCCGAATACCAGGGAACTTCTCAAAGAAGCCGTAAAAAAATCACTCTGGCTGGCCTTTGAGAGAATCCAGCAGCAAGCGGAGACCAGCATCAAAGGTCCTTTGTTCGCAGGTATGATATTGGCCCAGGTACAAGCAATCGAGGATGAAGTAGATGAGCATGTGAAAATTTTAAGCTGTGCCAAGGAGAGCCTCGAGCGCCTCCAAAGCCTCCTACAGACTTTGATCGATGCGTCTGCGCTGCCATGTCCTAGCGAAGACGTCGATTGGGCCGCATCCGCCTCCGAGCCTGGGATGGAAGACTTTGTGTTTGGATGGGGCTTAGACTTTTTGACCTCCGAATGGAACTGAATTAGGCCAAGTTCCTCGGAATACTGTGTAATGATACGTCGCTATTTCACTTACTTGAAGTCACTAATCAATTCTATTTGCGTTTTCCAATTGAGGAGAACTGGGGTTTCAAGATGGAGAGCTATTAGATGTGTGATTACTACTAAGAAGCTGCGTGGTGTGGGCGGTAACATCGGTAAAACTACAACTTTAGATTCGTGAATACCGGTTTCGCTATGGACAGTGATCCGTATCTCTCAACTCTTCAGCAGTTCTCTACGACGTTTCTTTGATCGCTAAGAGCTGGCCTACATTGCTTCAACCATGACATATAGTCATGGGCTACCCTTGTGTAAGCATGGATTAAGTGAAACCGACCGTCCGCTCGGTGTTTTCACAGAGCCGCCTGCATTCGGCACAAGCGGAGATAAGAAAAAACCACCACCGCAACCATATAAAGCATTATCTGGTGTCCAAAGGGCATCTCTTTTGCTCTCAGACTACCCAGATACACAAAAAACCCCTTCAGATTCGCCTACCGCCTTCACCCTTATCTGTCTTGCCTCTTGGCCACCACAATTGTTGGTTTCAGTCAGCTCTTCATGATGAAGGTTCTCATTTCAGGCGGCGGTATCGCAGGTCCTGCACTTGCTTTCTGGTTTGCAAAGCTTGGCTACAACGTCACGGTTGTCGAAAGGTTCCCTAGGCTTCGCACGAACGGCCTCCAGATAGATTTGCGGGAGTCTGGCGTTGAAGTGTTGAAGAGAATGGGCCTTGAGGAAGCGTTCAGAGCCAAGGCAGTCGAAGAAGCCGGTACTCAGTTGGTGGACTCTTCCGGGAAAAGACGAGCCTGGTTTCCCGCGACCAAACAGCCCGGGAGCTTTACCAGCGAATACGAAATTATGAGAGGGGACCTCTGCCAGCTATTTTACGACGCGACCAAGGAAAGTGTCGAATATGTTTTTGGAACATGGATCACAAGTTTCGAAGAAAATGAGCAGCACGTCAAGGTCAATTTTGCCAATGGCACAACGGACAATTTCGATCTTCTTGTCGGCGCGGATGGTCAAAACTCACGGACTCGAAAAATGATGCTAGGCTCAGACGTGCCGGACGCATTCCACCCATTTAGAGACGTGACCGCTTACTACAGCATTCGCCGACCAGTGCAAGAGGGCGAAGAATTTGTGGCCACAATGTATGTCACCACCGGAAATCGCGCCATGATGACCCGCAGAACGAGCCCAGACAAGCTTCTTGTGTATGCGGGAGGAGCCGAACCCGAGGAACTCAAGGATATTCGGCCTGGGGACGTCGAGGCACAAAAAAAAGCCCTCTGCAAAATGTACAAGGGCGCGGGGTGGATCACAGAGGAGCTCCTGGAAGCCGCCAAGGACTCGACTGATTTCCACTGCGAGCGGCTTGGAATGGTGAAGCTGGACTCCTGGTCCAAGGGACGCGTCGTGCTAGTTGGAGATGCGGCCTATTGTCCGTCAGCAAATACAGGAATGGGCACCACCTTAAGTGTGTTGGGGGCGTACATCTTGGCGGGCGAGATTGGAAAGCGATGCGGGCGAGGTGACAGGCTTGCGGCTAATGGCGCAACTAACACAAAGACGAACTTATTGGCCGCTTTCGACGCGTATGAACGCACCCTACGGCCTTTTACGGACTTTGTGCAAGGCGGAGTGCCAAAGGAAGGAGGCTCGGCTTGGTTCCCTACATCGGCATTCGGTATTTGGGCTGCGTATCTCATTATGGGTGTTGCTTCTGCCTTGCGTATTAACCTTCTAGGTGCAATGTTTATCCAGAGAACCCCAAAAGGATGGGAAACTCCGGACTATAGTCAAGTATTTTCGCTGTAGACTGGATCAGGTAGATAGATTTCCGCGCAAGTACAGGAAAACCACCCACCTCATTGTTAAAATAGTATATTAGTTTCTTTCTTTTTTTTTGCCATTACCGAATGGAACTTCCGCAGGCGTTGAGTGCTTAGAACTGATGAGCTTCTAATTGTTTACATGCATGCATTGAATTTTCGTGGGCATTTAACTCGGTCTTGCTTTGGGGTGGTAGAAGAAGTTCTCTACGTGCAGCCGTCGAGCTAGTAGTTGCGGGGAAGGATGATATATTTTGCGGCCACTGAGATGGGGTTGTCAACCTTACCGGTCTGACTATTAATGGATCCGAAGGTGCTCTGATGGTTTAGAGCGTCCTGGCAAGTAAAAGCTATTTTCTATATGACCTTAGATAATTGGAAGACCCGCTGGAGGTCTCTTTCTCATTGATGTACGTATTTATTTCAAGATGAGCGAGGTCGTTTAGAACTGTTCAGAGTAGCTACTGTCGGGACTGTATGTTTGGCTCATTCGTTGGCGAAGAGAAGGTAGGACAACATCATAAAACTAGGAGGCCGCTGGCGTTAAATAGCCGACCGCTATTTCATGCAGCGCCGTTTCTGCAGTTCCTTTTTCCCTTTTCCTTTTTTTTTTCGGCCGGGCTTGGGACAGATATACGGGCCGTTTTTGAACCAAGTTTATTATCTCAACTCGATTAATTCACGCTTTCGCAGCTAATTATGTATTGTCTTGTAATAATTCCTTCAGCATGAGACTTGTTCTGGTTGTGTCAACATGATCCATCCCTAGAACCTGCTGTTGCGTTTTCAGGGTTTCTTGGAACAGATTTTCTGCCTCTAGATGACGTTTTTGGAGTCTCAGGTTCAAGGCTAAGCTGCAGGCTGTCCGGAACATAGCTGCGTCATCTGAATCAAGCAGGCTTCTCTGTGCATCAAGAATGCGACGCAGCTCATCTTCCGCGGCCACAATCGAGCCACGCTCTTGTAACAAAAGAGCGGCGCTGTGCCGCGTCACGAGAGTGTCGGGATGATCCCAACCTAGCATTTCTGTTTGTTCTGGCAAGAGTGTCTGCAGTACCTCTTCCGTAACGTCAAGACGTCCTTGCCGTCCATAGGAGCAGACGAGGTTGCCGAGGATCCGAAATCTGAGTACTAATGACTCGCGAGTTTGCTCCTTTAAACAATCGCCAATGGCAGAATGGTACAACTTCTCAGCTTTGTTGAAGTCGCCCTTGCTCTCGTGCGCCAGGGCTAGATTGTACTGGTGACGTGCCTTGCCCATATGATCTGCAGTTCTTCTTGCTTGGTGCCAGTCCAAAACACGCTGGTAGAGGTCGACTGTGCTGTCTGATCCTCTCGTCTCAGGCCGTAGAAGTTGCATGGCTGCCAAATCACTGGTGCGACTGATAGTAAGTTTGTGGTCTTTTCCATGATCCTTGCTCGCGGCCAGCTTGTCCACCTCGGCTTTTACACGGGCCATATCCCGTGTTCTGTGGTCTGGGGATACCGTTCCAATTTTTTTCTTCGAAATCTGCTTGATATTCTCGATGTCCTTTGTGGTCTTTGTCAGAAGTTCGTCCCTGTTTTTGATGCTGAAACTCTTCTCGAGGATCGCATGGCAAATTTGAAGACACAAAAGGGCCTGAGGGAATCGTCTTAGTTGAGCGAGTTGATCGGAAACTCGAAGACAAAGTTGTATCAGTTTTTCTTGCCCCAATGGAGAGCGCGGCTCCAGTCTGATCAGAGCCAATGCGCATGGCAGAAGACCTTCGCTTGTTTCAGGGGTGAACCGCTCGCACATTGTGGAAAGTGCCAGCTCTTCAATTGCAAGCTTTTCATCTTGGTGTTTGGCAAGCCAGTCTCGCACGCACGCCCTGATAGTGCTGGTGATGTGGTAGAGACGTTTGTCGGTAGAAGGTTCAACTATTCCATACCTCACAAGAACAGGTACCTGCTTCGCGATCTGTGGTCGATCCAGAAGTGTTCCAGGGACACTTTGCAGGTCGAAGATACCCATCAGGAGCATGAGGTTCACTGAGTCTGAGTGTTGTTTCCTCATCAAGTCCATGAGCAAATTCCAAGCTCGTGCTGCCGGACGCTTCTCACCTGAATGCGCTTCGATTGCCTTCAGGACATCTCGGGACTTCATCGACGATGCAACTTCTTTCTGATAGATATGTGCTAGGACCAGACCAATGGGGAGATTGTCAAGCACCCTCATCATCCCTTGGATCCATCTTTTCCTATCCGCGTTCTCTGTTATTCTCCCGAATAAGAGAATTGAAGCGTCCTTCTCGCTGAGACTCGGCATCTCAATAGAGTTTTCTGAGAGTTGTCCGACCTGCCGTAAAGATAGTCCCTTTGATTGACTTGTAATGAGAACACTCGAATGGACACTGTTTGGAATGAAATCAAGCAGAGACCTTCCCGCGTGCTCCGCGCCTGTCGCCATGAGGTCGGTTTCATCCTCAAAACCATCTAGGATCATGAGCCAGTGACCACTCGATTCGTATCGGAGAAACTTTCGGACTGCTTCCACGACCATGCCAAGATCCATATCGTCTCTGACTAGGCCGCGGTCTACGGCGATCCGCTTGTATGAACATTCAAACTGCTCTGCAGACCCGGCGTTGACCCATAGGATATGGGAAGCAGGATGCCCTCTCCGGTACCTGTATGCATATTCTAGTGCGATATGTGTCTTTCTGGGTGCCATCAGTAATGACTTCCGACCAATGTTAGAAGAACACTAACCCTGTTCCTGCTTGACCATACAGAGCCACCCTACCACTAGACTCGAACCTACGTGAGATCCTGTCAAGTAATCCATCGCGCGGTGCAAATCTATCTTCGGCGGCAATTGGTGCTGGAAGGGTCGGAATGGAACGATCACGGTTTCTCTTGGCCGCAGCGGAACTCGCGTCTATCAACTCACAATGTTAGAGACTCCCTCTCAAACCAACACGAAGAAATTCAAACACTCAATTCATGATCTATCTCAGCATCCGCAAACGGCCTCGGCCTCCTCAGTGGAACCTGGAGGAGACCTGATAGAAACGACCAGGAAATACTCCACTACCAAACTCAAACCCGCTCGGATTTCCTTGATATGGGAGCAGCATTTTGGGCTCTGCCTCACCTTTGGCTCTCATCTTTACGGCTTTCTGCGCCATTCGGTCAATCTCTCTAGCGACACTTTGGTAGTTGCTGTCATATTCGTCTTCGAATTTGTTCATGCAGAAATGGTCGAGGGGTAGTTCCTCCTTCTGGTGGCCGCTCAGTGTTCCGGAAGTTTCATCAACGAGATATGTCTATCGGTATATATTAGCGTATAATCTCGGTGTAGCGTTGGATATCTCATACTGGTGCTGTGTTGAGGCCAGCAATTGCTCCGACCTTAGTGGCCCTTTGTTCATAGAAGCAAAAGATGTCAGGGCAATTGGGCGTGTTGTGGATACATCGAGTAAAGTTGTGCACCACGCTCTTAAGAACATCATTGTTGCGCTCTACCGAGTGCAAAATATTTGTTTCAACATGAGAGTTCTTAGCGAGAATGTGCTGGTAGATCTGTCCTTGCGTTGAAAAGGTCCCATCAGCGACACCATGATGCGGTGTACCTAGGAATACCATGCCGTTCACATTAGATGTGGAAATGTTGGACCAGTCCCCAGGGTGCAGTTGCAGGCTGAGGTATGCCTAGCAACAGTTAGTACGCCTTGATCCGAAGCTTGACAACCTGACTGACCTGTTGCATCACGAGGCCACCAAGGCAGTGACCAATGAATATTATTGGTCGGTTGGGGCATTCCTGTAGGAGACTGGAATTAGTGCCAGTGAAGCGAGCAAGTGCAGTTTGCTTCAAGTACCATTCTCTCATGACCAAGGCTCCTCAGGAGTTTCGTAGCCACACCTTCAAGGCTAGACCTTACGGCCTGGTCCCCAATCCATTGCGAGTCATAGCAGTAGCTCATAATTCGAGCGTCGGGAAGCCTAGAGGGCAGCATATTTAAGTCCTCGAGCCAATTCCGCTTCGACACATCATGTATCCAGGTTGTTTTGGGATTCACGCCCAAACCATGAACGGCCACAATGCTAAGAGTAATTAGGGGCTGCACCAGCAAATCAAAAAACGATAGACCTACTCTATCTCTGTGTCGTGCCCTTCCATAGGTACGCGATACGTCTTCAGGCCCAGATCCTGAGGCTTGATCTGGTCGGCTTTCACTGCAGGCGCCTTGGCGGCTGGAGGTGACTTGGACGAGTCGCTGTCCACCGGCAAATTGCCCTCTAAGATCTGCCCTGTAGATGGCCTTTCAGATGCGGGCGTTGCATTGGATGGAGCTATGCTCATGGTTGTTGCTTCTTGGGAAGTCATGGTGTGCGAATCGGGACGTCTGTCTTGCGGGAAAAAACATCACACCAGAGTCCGAAGTTGATGGCGGAAGAGACTCTCGATACATATAGGGCCAAATGTCGCCTGGTTTTGGCATTCCTAGCCCAGCACAATTGTGCACCCCTCTCCATGAACAGGACCAGCCCGTTCTCTTACCGCAGATTGGGACACCACCCAGCCAATGCCCCTAACTCATCTGCCGCCGAGCGTAAGCACATCAAGGCTTCAGTGAATACCTTCTCAGGTGAACGCCGCCTCAGGCTGGGTGGCGCACGGTGCTGACTGCATTTGAACGGCGCCCCCAAATTAGCTCGGGCAGTCCGGGATTTAACCACGGATAAGGCTGCCGAAACGTTCGAAAGTGGTTCGCCAACACTACACAGTGAGATTTGGCGCGTATTCACTGTGTACATGTGGTAAGAGTAGCCAGCCATTTCGAGCTCACCTGAAGCTGACAAGCAGAAGGACTGACCATGCAGGCCCTGAGGCAGAAGTAAATCCGCCACACGGAAGCAAGAAATTATGTCGGCAGTTCCTCAGGGCGCTGCAAGACCTTTCTCATTGCATGGTCTATTGTCTCGGTGCCTATAGAGTTCTCTATATTTATCAATGGTGCCCCTCCCTGGTACATGGTACGCTGATACCGACGCCAAACCAGCCACTGGGGCCTTATTTCCATCATGGCGGCTGATCCCTTTTTGATTGTGGAAGAGGAGGGACTCCTCGGGCCCGACGCTACCATGCCAGTTCCGGGTTATCCAACAATCACCCTATCTACCCCAACTGAGACAGCCCTCTTCCTAAAGCGGGAGCTGTCTCCGACAAGACTGCAAGCCTTGCACAGACTGCTCTTCCTCGTTTCCCGCCCCCGTAACATCAGCCCCCTCCATCATCAGGCTGTCAAGGGCAGGGAAATATGCATTTCTGAGCTCCCAGACCATCACCTCGTCTGGCACCATAAGCGTATTTTAATCAAGCCGTTACCGAAGTTCCTTCTCAGCCGGACGTTCTGGAATGCTCACCTCAGACTTAGTTTGGGGGCGGACTCCCAGCTCTACCTCGAAGCTCTGGGTTTTGTTCGGACCTATGCCCAGCTTATTGTGTATGAGTCCGACTTCCGCCTAGCGTCGCAGTTGATGCTGATACCTGAGGCCTTCACATGGGAGACCTGGTGCGTCTTCATATCCGCTTTTAGAAACCTGCGGGATCGAGATGTGGCTCCACGCTATCACTACGGGGAGATTCGTCTCACACGGCTCAATGTTTGGCACAGCCTGTTTTTTGGCACCAGTTACCTAGAAATCCACGGCCATTACGATCATTATTTTGCGGGCATAGTCGGACCAATGGTGTTTATCCTTGCCGCCATCACTGTCATTCTAGGGGCATTGCAGATTGGACTTGAGTCGAATGACCATTTCTATCGATCGCTGGGTGCCAGCGTCATCCCAGTGGCTATCCTATTCACAGTTGTGCTTGTGGGCTTTTTCCCCCTACTGTACATGTTTTTCCTTCTGCGAGAATTGTACTTTTTCATCTTTCATTTTCGAAAACTAGAATAAGAAAACAGATACTAAGGAATATACGACCCGAATGTCGTCCGCATCTCATGTTCTTTTATGCTCAACAGACTCAGACGCAACCTGGCGTAGTTTTCTATTTTACCGTTCCTTTTTGAGCCTTTGCTTGGCCCGCATCTCTTCCATCTTCATATTGTGCTCCCTCACCTTCAAGGCCACGTCTTTCTTCTTAGCCTGACCCTTCTGCTGCTGCAATCTCTTCTCATTTTTCAGCCTCGCGGCGGCAGCTTGCTGGTCAGCCAATAATTTACGTCGATCGTCAGCCGCTTTCATAGCCTGCGACCGTTGCTGACTTGTGAGCTTGGCAGCCTGGGCTTCTTGTGTGAGCAAATTTTGCATCTTCTGTTTTCCAATTGCGGCCTTGTTCTGCTTTTCTTGGAAATTGAGCTTGAGCTGCTGCGACGCCTGTTGTGTAGTCACGTCGATGATTGCGGTACGTGCTTTGTGTGCTTCGATCTGCTGCTGTCCGGCTGCTACAATGGCGTTCTTCACCTCCAGGGCACCGTGCTGAAGCTCCGTCTTCTCGGTTTGGTTCATAACCTCAACTTGGTGGGTCCGGTAGGAATGCTGCAGCTTCTGGGCAACGTGCATATCTTGGATATGGCCCTTGTGCTTCGCCTCTTCGTGCATAAATCGTAATTTGGTTTGGTGCTCCTGTTCCCGTTTTTCTCTGAGCTCTTTATCTGCGAGCCGCTTTGAATTCCTGTCCTGGATATGCTGAGGAACGCCCACCACAGCTGGAGGTAGCAGTTCATGGGCTTCGGAGGGGCCATATTCGGGGTACCATCGATCCTGACACTGGGCCTTGTAGAGTATGCTCCTCAATTCCTCAATGTATTTAGGATCGCCGGAAAAACAGCTACAAGTAAGGTACATGGTCGGAGAAAAGTACCATTTCGTACCAGACGGCATGTTGTGAACGTACACGTTGGTTGAATCGTTGATCTGGGCCCACATGACAACTTTGAGCAGTGCCTTGGTAACCGATAATGGCTGCGGGTTTTCCAAGCCAAGGAACAAGGAGTTCTTCCGGCCACTAGGAACATGCTGTGATAAAGGATCAGCCTTGGCATCTGCCAGAGCTTTGATCGTCAGCTCCAGTCGGAGCATGTCACCTCTGTCTTCTGCGCGAGATGCAAGTTCTTGCAAGGCAGTGCGTCCATTGTGCTCCTTCGCTTGACTGGGGTAATTTGCTTTATGTTTTCCTTTCAATAAGGCAGCAACGACTTCGTGATGCAAATTGCGAGCAGCCTCATGAAGACTACCATCATCGGTAATGGCGTTCGCTTTTATAAGGCTTTTGACAGAGGTGAGATGTCCTGCTCGGGAGGCATATAGCAGCGCCGTCGCGTCAAAGTGGTCCCGAGACGACGGAATAGCATTTGATTTAAGCAACAACGCCACCAAGTCACTACGACCAGCTTTGGCTGCCAGCATTAATGGAGTCAACTTCGACTTAGGTGCAACGTAGTCAACGTTGGCTACTTCCAAGTTAGTCGCGTATCATTAGTTCATCAGTCTCCTGACACGTACCTTTTGCTTTGATCAAGACTTTGAGAACTTCAGCTGAGACGGCATCGCTTTGGGCCAGAACCCACAATAGGGCGGTAGACGGCTCCTCGCCAAATCCAGAGGCCAAGGAGGCAAGGAATTGTTTGTCTGGGTCACAACCAAGCTTCACCACCCGTTTGATTAAAGGCACCGATTGGGGATGAGTGGAGATGCAGGCGGCGACTGATGAAAGACCGTTTAATGGCAGGGACATTTCCAAGTCTATGGTTGCGCCGGAGGCTTTATTAGCCTCGAGGATGGTCTCAATCATAGCAAGCGCGATGTTTTCCTCGTGCGGTGTGAGGAGCGCCGTGGCGAACGATCTTGCGAGGCTATCACAATTCAACCGGTACTCAGTGAGCTTCTGCAGAAGAACCACGTCACCAGCTCGGATTGCAATGTTGGCAGCTTCGCCGTGTCGGAAGTTGATATCCGCATACTCGAGAAGTGTATCGACCAGGTCTTCCGAGGCATCCTCAGTCACATATGAAGCCAAAACCGACAGGAGTGCCGCATTCACTGGATGACCACTACATCCAGCCTCCAGCAGAGAATTGACAGTCTCCAAGTTTCCATCAGACTGCCAGCTGGTAGAACTTGTCGTCATTGCTTCAAAGGCCCTCGAAAGAGCATCGCGGTTGACCATGGGCAATAGTAAATTGAACGCCTTTTGATGGCAATTTTTGGTCGCCGCGCAAAAAGCATTGTCAACGTGCTGTCCTGAAGCACCCCGTCGCAACAAGGCTTGTATGATCGGGAGACCACGGTCAGTCAGCCACTTCTTGGGATCTGATACAGCAGAGACAAATGCTTCCATGACGAGTGTTTGTGGAGAATGGGAGATCGGCAATAAAAATTCGATTAGGTCCAAGTGCAGCTCCTTTGCGGCGGCAATCGTGGCAACGAGTTGCAAATGACCCGAAGAACCAGATGGACCCGCTCCCAAAAGCAATCTGGTAATGTGCAACCTTGCATCAGAATCTTGAACGCTCATGGCGTGTTTCAATCCTCTCTCTAGCGTCTCGACGGAAGGGCGACATTGAAGTAGCAGGCCAATGATGTTGGTTTGTTGGGAGACAGTTGCTATTACGACGGCTTGTCCTCGGCTCCAGTTGATGTCTGCTTCTCCTTTAAGGAGTAGAAGTCGAGCAAGCTCTAGACGCCGACGGTCATCGCCGGGCAGTAGGTTCCTATCCAAAACTACGCCCAGAGTCTGTGAGACGCAATTGCCTCGTAGCCCTGCTGTGAGAATTCTATCGATCATCTTGTACGCAAGTTCAAGATCTCGAAGCTTCGTAGTTTCCACCATGGCCTGCATCGCAACTTCTGGCGGTGGTCTGTATCGAAGAACAAGATCGAGCATTGCAGGATCTCGTGTGCCTACCGCGGCTGTTATGGCGGCGCCATTGTTTGTCGCGACATCGGCCCCGTAACGCAGCATATTGTCCGCCAGACTCGTTTGACCATTGGATACGGCGGATACAAGCGTGGAATTGGCATTCGATCCTTTCGCACCTGCATGCGCGCAAGCCAACAAAGCCTTGTACTGTTTGTAGCTGTATGCCAATCCCAGGACCTTATCCAGGAGTGCAGGCGATAAGTTGCTTCGACCAGCGGATATTGCCAGGATTGCAACATCCTCTAACCCTGCTTGAACAGCCGACAGTACGGGGGCTCCATTATTGAAGACTGGATCAGCACCCTTTTCGAGGAACAGGATTGCCTTTGGTGTACTGCGAATGGCGATTGCTTTCAGGAGACCCTGGTTTCGACATGATTGACAGGCACCATTTGTATTTCGTAACAGGATCTCAATCAGGTCCGCTGGTCCGAATTCAACAGCCTCTAGAAAGGCATCGCACAGTGGTGTAGCGTTTGCACCACGAGCCAGCAGTATAGATGTCTTCTCCGTATTACCCGAGGCGATCGCGACCGGAAGAGCCTCTCGGGCAGCAGTCTCGTCTGCCTTTTGAGCCAGAACAAGGAAAATCTCTGGCGAGCAATTCTTAACTGCGTCGCAGAGAATGTGGTGTCGCACGTCTTGCTGATCAACGTCCTGAAGCTTCTTAAAGAGGCTGGTGCTCTTGTATCTTTCGAAGTTAACGTCTGCACCCGATTGAAACAGTGCATGAACGAGTCCGGGAGTTGCGTCGGTGATTGCGCCACGACAGATCAAGGCGAGGACTGGGTTGGCGTCTTTGATGCTGATCGGGACCGATGACGCCTTATTGTTTAGAGTCCGATGTTGGGTCATGAGTTGATTGCAGCGCTCGATTTCAAGGTCAGTCGCCTTGGTAGGGCCGAAGTGCATGGAGGACATTCGACGAGCCATCGACTGGCTGAGAGGCGGAGATGAAGGCGGCGAAGACTTCATCATGATGGGCAGAGTTCCAGCGAAGCCTGGGAAGTCAGACAATCAATTTTAGGACTCGTAGGTTTGAACCAAGATGATGGAGCTCAAAATCAGGGCGGTAGACGAAGCAACACAAAGAAGGCGGCTCCTCTCCTTCTAGAATTTGCGACCTCAACGTAATGCCAAACAAAAGGGGTAGTCCAAAGAAGAACAAACGCCGCCTGGGTTTCGCGGCAGCCTGTCAGCTCAACTTGACTCCCCTGACCAAGATACGCGGCTCCCCAACCTGCAAAGCCTGGCTCACAGGCCGGCTGAACAACATGATGGTTGCCACATGATTAGTATGGTCGCCCGCAGGGTCGCCCGCAGGGGTCGACCGGAGACATCGACCCTCAAGGCATCCTTCGCTATGCTAGTTTGGTCAGCGTAACAGCAAGCCTCCCGCAGATCAAATGCCGATCTGAGCTCAAAGTGCTTCTTCATGATAAGCCTTCTTGGCACTCGGCGCTACAATGTCGGAGACTGCGTACAAAATGGGTTGTTGGGCCGCAATCCAGCACACCCTCCTCGCGTTCATAATCCCTGGGTACATCGGGCAAAAGTAGCTTTTCAGCTAAACGTGCGAGCCTGATTTCGTACACTGTGCAATGAGGCTCCGCCTGAACGGGGGGGGTTTCGCCATGCTGTGAGCCATTGGACGGGATGGGGCTAGTGGCCCACTAGCATGCCGTGAAAATAGCAATGTGCATATGTACCTTGATTAGCGCTTATTGCTTCCGCAGCCTGATTTAACCGCAACAGAAAGACATGCGAAATCGAGTACAATAAGTTCTCTGGCTACACGAGGGAAATGCCCACTACGATAGTTGTATGAGATCTGCATAGAGCTTTTGTAGTCAAATCGATATTTTCATCGCTCTGCACACTAGTAATCCTGCCGTTTGGCATTTCGAACTACCACTTCATCGCACGAAAACCACCTTTCCCTACCAATTGTTCAGGATGAGCCTAGAATTTATCAAAGGCTCGGCGGAGCATGTCTCGTACCTCCTCTCGGGATACGGCTTAGGCTGTCCACACTATCTGGTCTGCTCTTCATCAGAATCAGAAGCCCAAACCTACACGAGCCGCCTGGGATTCTTTTCATCACATAATCCTGATCTCACCATCTTCTACACTGACACGAAGAATATCTGCTCTGATTGCTTGCGACTCGCCGCTCCTGATGGGTTCAACTTTTGGTCTTTGCTACCTAATCCCAAAAGTGGGAGTGGCAAAACAAACAATCCTCCACGAAAGTGGCTTTCTCCAAGCGGCCAAGCAGATGGATCCATCAACGTGCAGAAGATTGGGGCCGTCGTATCCGAAATTTCTCATATTCCTTTGCCATCATCTGTCGAAGGGAAATACGCATGGGAATGGATCAAATCTCAGCAGAAGCCTTTCTACATTGACCAGCTATATCTCGCTCCCAAATGGTCACCCGTTAATGAACGGAATGCTCTCGCTGACTCGGCTATTGCGTGGCAACATGGTATCTCTATGCCATTACCAACCATCAGGCCTGCTCCTGCTGCGGAGGAGAATCAGCCGGTAGAGGCGGATCCTCCCAAATCAAAAACCAGTCTCGCTTCATCTTCAAAATTGGAAAAGTCATCTGGGTCGACTGGAAAGCCAAAACGGAAGAAGGTCCAAGACCCAGAGCTTCAAGCAGATACGACGGAGTCGACAGGTTTAGCTTTAAGCTCGAATAAAAACAGCAGGGATGTGGTTGGGTCGACAGATAATCCAAACCGGAAAAAGCCTCGTGAGGCAGAGCTTCAAGCAGACGCGACAGAAGTAAAAGCCGCCAGCTCAAGCACGAAAAAAGAGCCCAAGATTCTAGCTAGTGCCTCTGAGCCAGTTGTCACGGCGCAATCTACTGGAAATGACGCTGGCCCGTTCTCGAATAAGGAGGTCCCCTCCATGCAAGATGAAGGAATTACTTCAGAGAAGGAGAAGCTTGTCCGTTCAAAGAGGATCAAGGCCACAAGTCCCCGGCATGAAGAATCCACCTCGGTGGGCGACCCGAACATGGAAAGAGCCGTTTCATCCCCATCATCTTCTGCCCAGTCTGTCCCATCTATTCGCAAAAAGCTAGCTGCTACAGCTCAATCGAGCGATAAAGGCACCAGCCAAGTCTCAGAAGGAGACATGCGCTATGCTCAAAAGGCGGAAAAGATTTCGTCCCGCCCAAAGGAAGCGAAAACGGTCTCTTCGATTCGAAGGAAACCAGTTGGTGTAACCAGTAAGGCCACCAGCAGCGTGACGGTCGAGCAGCCGACGACAACAAACGTTGTACCCAAAATAGCCGCCTCTGGCCAAGACCGCAAATTAGCCTCAGATTCTATCATGCTACTACTTTCTCAATCAAGTCCAGCAGATAAAAGCGTGAAAATAAAAATCAAATCACCAAGAGAAGAGAAAGTCAAGACCAAGTCCACAAGTGCTAGCAACACAAAAGAGGTAGTTGCAGGCTCCAAATCTGAAGAGGCATCGAAGTTGAAGACATCTCGGATTGCTCCCACATTGGAGGGGGCGATTAAAGAAGCCAAACCTAAAGCGGTGTCGAAGAAAGAGGTACCTCATTCTCAAGTCACATCTACTGCCACGTACACTAGAAGCTGGTACAACCATGATCCGGTTTCTTTCGACGAGGAAATGACTCTTTCAAAGCTCTCCGACTACAAACGCCGAGCTAGGACTGCCAACATTTCGGCAGAAACGGCACCTCAGCTGCCATTGGAGAAATTTCTCCGGGAAACACAGCCACTTGATAAGACTAAGAAGCTTTCAGATCTCAAAATGGAGAAGACGCAAAATAAAGACGACCCACTGATGGCTTACCTCGCGCCGACAATCAAAGACAAGCCGAAGTCAAAGTTACCTCTCGGCTCAGCAATGGGGATGAAATCTATCTTGGAGGCGAAGTCCTTTCACGAAAGGTCCAAAATCAACAAAGTGGGCTCCGAAAAGATCTCGACACCATTATCTTCCGGAAAGAATCCTCTCGGTCCAGAGAAGAATTTCAGGTTGAATTCACTAAATGATTCGCACAAACCGAAACCTGACAAGACATTGCCGAGTAAGCTCCTCACGGAGACGGTGCAGGATTTTGGCAATATAATGCACAAGTTGGGTACGAAGACCAAGATCGAAAAGCTTGGTCACTCACTTGAAGACAAACCATCCAGCCATGATGGGAAAGGACCATCACACGGAAAGAAAGATACTCGTCTCGAGACGAAGACTAGTACTTCGGGTGTTCCTCCCAAGAGTAGTGTATCTCATGGACATCATACTTCTCACACGAGTGTCACATACCATGATCACAGACATCACGAACCACCCAAGAAGTTTGATGTTCACTTTGAGGATGGCAAGAAGCCCCACAAGCAACCTGACAAGAAGCCTCAAAAGCGACCTGAAAAGAAGCCAGAAGGCAAGCCACCCGGACACAAGCCTCACGACCACAGGCCGCATAAACAGAGGCCGCATGATAGCCAGCCAAGTGGGCACTGGTCGGATGGGCACGTGTCAAATTGGCACGAGTCGGACGGCAAACCAGGCAATCAATCCTACAGCCAGCCGGTAGATTCCAATCCGTCAGCAGTCGATTCTACAGATAACAACCAAATTGGCACCGATCCTTTCCCGAATATCGCGTTAACTAATGCTTCTACCAATAATCCCTTTCCTGTTCCCAATCCTGCAGCCAATCATACGCCTGCGCCGCCTCCTGTAGCGCAGGACTTGCCCACTTCTCCGAACGTGCCAGATGCACCACCTGATGATGGTGGCGCAAGCACCCAGGAGAGCGAAATCGAGCAACAGCTACCCACCCCGGCCCCTGAGATTCCTGGGTCAGGGAATATCCAGAGTAATGACGAAGGACCAGGCAACACACTACCGGGATCATCTATCGATGAGCCTGGGGCTCAAGCGGAGAATTCAGTGACCAGCTCTACAGCGGCACCAAGTCCCGAAACCAATGCCTTCGATATCAAACCGCAACTCAACGTCGAGGCTGCGGTAGGTAATTCCACAACAGGGCTGACAACCGGAACATATACTACTACGGCCAAACCGGAGCCAGGCACTGACAGTGCAATGGTCATGTCTGCGGCGACTCTAACATCTGTGGCATACCCTTCCAATGTCAAACCGGAGCCGAATGGTCCTAACACGGGCGAGAATAACCCAGCTTCGACTGTATCCGACAATGAGCCTTCCACAGGCGTGGCGCCAGATTCTGGCGCTGCCCAGTCCTACTTTGAGCAGAGTATGCATGAATCGGTACAAACCGCTCAAGGCCAGGCGACTAGCTTTCAGCAGTATGGCCAGGGCCCGGGGAGTGGCTTGGGCGAAAAGCATAAATTGTCAGGAGGGGAGCAAAGTCCCTCTCCCTTACCATCAACACTGTCGACTTCGGGTATTGGACTCGTCGCTGGAGTTGGCCTTGTAGGCGCAGCCACTTTAGCAGGTACTATCACAGCTGCTGATGACGACATGTCTTCCGGCATAGTCTCTAGGGAAAATTCTGGCCATGAAAATCTTCATGAAGGAGATACTCCTGAGCATGGATCTGAAGACGACTTTATTGAACAGTTTGGGCATGACCACAGTGATGACGAAAGGACTCACAGTGTTGCTTCTCACCTAAGCCACTGTGAAAGCGATGCTTCTCAACCTGCTTTTGATGGCGATGATGTATCGCAGTTCGGCGGAGATGATCATCTCATTGAGACGCCAGCAGATCTATCTGAAGCTTCGGATATTGAGACGGATTCAGTTGAGGAGCATCAAGTTCAATATGACTCAGACAATGAAGTTTCGTCGCTTCCTGGAATCCAGGAATATCACAGGCAGGACTATAGTTCCGAGGTCGAAGACCACAATGAGGCTGCAGGGGGGAACGATGATACCACCATTCACTACGACAGTGAAGAGCATGACGGGCATGAAGAGCATACTTCAGACAATCATTCAGATGCTGGCTCAAGTCACAGCTCAGAGCTTGAGGAGCATGACCATGATGAGCATCATGAACCAGACAACAACAGCTCAGATCACGAGTTAGATCATGATTCAGACCAGGATTTGGATCCTGGTTCGGACCACGAAGACTCAGGTCAGGAATCCAATGCTATGTATGAAGAGTCGGACCAGAGCTCGGACAATGGCATAGATCAGAACGACGATCAAGAATCAGAGAACGCTTTGGACCATCAATCAGACGTCGAGTCAAATCAGGAATCAGACGTCGAGTCAAATCAGGAATCAGACGTCGAGTCAAATCAGGAATCAGACGTCGAGTCAAATCAGGAATCAGACGTCGAGTCAAATCAGGAATCAGACGTCGAGTCAAATCAGGAATCAGACGTCGAGTCAAATCAGGAATCAGACCTTGATTCGGATCATATTTTAGAAGATGAAGACAGTATTGTCGAGTCGAATAGTGTCGATGAACAAGACGATACCCAATCAGAGCCCGAGTCAGAACCCGAGCCCGAGTCAGATCCTGAATCCGAGCCCGAGTCAGATCCTGAACCCGACTCTTCCGACCGAGCGAGTTTGCAAGAAGCTGAGCCGGAACAGGACTCAGAACCTGAGACGGAGGATGTTGAATATGGTTATGATTAAAGCAGAGAGTAATGAACAGACAGTTATGTAAGAAGGTTGCATATACTTACGACCAAGAATGATTTTAGACAATGCATCGAGAAGTTACACCACGTGGTGACATTCAACCGAGCGTTCGCGTCCGTTGGTTTACAGGTATATCTAGACACAAATTAGTTGGACCACCCCAATTTCATCCAGTTGCCCAGCGTACGAGTTAGCATCGGCAGTGGCAATGCCGATGGTTGAACTGTCGAAAGCCTTGCTATAAGCTTCAGGTTCAAAAATAGAAGAGCTCGTCAATATTTAATAAAGTTGATTCAAATACAATATACTGCAGAGTAGCTAGGGAGGGCTAAGAGACCATGGAGCGAAATATAACCTATAATAATATCTTTATTGAAGCCCTGCAATCTCCCAAATGTCCATTACTGTACATCAGTACAGCAACGGACGGCTTCGTGCACGCGCAACACGTGCACTTTGTGGCCCAAAATCGGTTACTTCAAGGACATGAAATTCTTTCTCACTAGCATCTGCTGCATGGTCTTGAATCCACTGGGCCCTCACAAGTACACCTGCTTTGCCACGTATATTCGTACGGCATACCTCTAGTGCTTGGGCTGGGCCGTTGGCCGCTTTTTCCCGTTCCATTACGCAGTTCTCCCTGTTCAGCGCCCGACATCATGTCCAGATACCTTCACCGAGACCGTGGGCGAGTGGGAAAGTACCAACACGCGTCAGCCAAGCGCCAGGTGGTATGCCGAACAGCAATGCGGAAACAACAGCCCAATGTACGCAGCGACCAGGCGAGAAGTCAAAAATGGTAGGATGCCGTGGTAAGATTGCTTTGTTCTTTGCCGGGCTTCCTGCTCAGTAACAAGACCGCTGTGTTAAAAGATGTGCAGCAGCAGCTGAGGCTTGGATTCGCGCGACTTGGTCTTCCACTGTTTTGTTCCGTTCTTTCTCAGTCGTGGCAATTATTTAAACCATATCTGAACTCGGAGAGTAAAGATTTAAAACGGAATAAACGTTACTGAGAGACTATGGAGTCTTTTGTGTTGGTTAAATTTTGGTCCTAGTTAAGGGGCTGGGATGGCCACTCCCTCACGGAGATGCATCCTTCGATAAACTGTCTCACATCCCAACAGGCCTCCTTGCTTTGGTCTGGTACACGTCAAGACCACTGTATTCTCGGCGTCGGCCACTGGCAGGTCAACCTGAATGTGATAGAATCTGCGATGATTGGGCACGATGCGCTCAAGGTAGAGCAGTGTGTCAATCTTGTCGAATCTTTCGTCGGCTTTCTCAGTCCTTTCTGTCGTTTGTTCCAACACTTTCAAATCGCATTCCTCTTCCTCCAGTTGCATGATTTCTGTCGCAATCTGGCTCAACACTGGACCCGTCCACAACCCTTCCGTATGCTTAGTTCGAGACAGTAGGCTAATAGCTTTGCGACGTAGTTGGGGAGATCGGCACTTGAGTGATGTGTAATACATGAGCGGCAGTCCACCACACTCTATCGAGAATGCAGGATCAAGGCCACATATCTGCGGTTGGAGGGGTTGGGGATCAAGACAGCCCGCAAGCCGGAGTACATCCTCGGATTGCGAGATGATGGAAGCGAATTCAGATGTGAATGCGTTGAATGCGATTTCTCGTTTTGGAGAAAGACTTGTTTCTAAAACAATGCCTCCCATGGTATGATAGGCCCGCAGAATTCGGGCTTCCAGCTGCTCATTGATTGACATTTGCGCAAATGTCGTCTTCATGGACAGTTTGGACGTGTTTCCCCATGCTAAAAGATGCCTTCTCAACATGGCCTGCCGATGGACGATACTGGATGTCGGTGGCGATCGATCAAAATCCAGCTGCTCTGCTTCTTTACGAAGGGCAATGATGTCAGTCAGCAATTCGTCCAGAATTAGCCGTGCAGATTTTACAGTGTTGAACTGAGGAGGGATCTCCACGTTGACTATGTTTCTGGGGTTGGTCTTATTGGGACACCGCGAATCTTGACCAATTAAATCAAAGTGCATGGTGAGTCGTGAGTATGCCTGTGCAAGCGGCTCGTCGATAGGCGCTTTCTGTGTCTTCTGCATGTCTGCGAGACGCGACAGTCCAAATCTGTAATGCATATCCATTGACTGGAGTTGGCCCTGCAGCATCTCTAGACAGACAAACAAAATGCAAGTTATTGCCGTAAGCCTGCATGAAACGATGTCCTTTTGATCAATGAGTCGACTCAGGTGTCGGATAGCTTTGTTGTATTGCTGAAATGTCAGACACTCGTCCTGTATCATCGATGACACTTGGAGGGCGGTACGTCCAGCCAATCCCGAATTCCCTGACCGCATTATATGTCTCCGATAGGCACAACCAACAGCAACGACGGCGTGGAAGATGCTTCGCTCAGCCGTGCTGGCCTGTATGAGCAGGTGATCCCAAAAGTCTGACTTTGAAACGCCAGCAATCTTGAGAGTAGGACACTGGCAAAAGAACTGGAAGGTTCTCTTCTCCTCTGCTGATTTTCCCATGAAGACAACGTCAGCATTGTACTGGCTGAGGGTTCGCCTTCTCAAGTAGGTAGACATCTCGGTAGCGTTCACGTGAATGTGCACGGAGCCGCCTCCCCAAACACCATATCCGTCGCACACTCGTCCCGAACGAGTGCATTTCAAGCATGCCGGTTGTCCCTCGTCGCACTTGACGCGGCGGAGCCTGATGGCAAAGCGTTAGCCCGGGATCATCCCAATTTTCAGCAACTTGAGCGGTCTGGATTGTTCTGTAGGACTTCGGAGGCGGGGCACTTACTTGCATGTACGGCACCCACTCTTGACATGCGTTCGTCGGGTCCATTCCATCACGTCTAAATCTTAGGGGAAGCAGGATCTGGCACGAGACACTGAAATCGAGAGTGTTGCCATTGCGCGCTGATAGCCAGGACTTTCTGCTTATTGGTGATTCATGGACGAAATTGTAGCACGACGGTCCGGGTTTTATTTCGGAGTTAAGGCAAGATTGACAAGACCTGCATAACCTCAGTTTTTTTAAGTGGGGTCGTCGGGATGTACGAAATCCTATTGGAGGATTCTTTTCCTGATATTGTGTAGTGACTAATCACATCACTCCGCGATGAGGACTTAGACCCTGGCCGGCTATAAGCAGCAGCTTTGTTCAATGTGGAAACGGGATTACGAACGCTGCCAAGGCTAATGGATCTCTCGGAATCGCTGCAATGCCATTGGTTCGTTTCTTGTCAGTACCCCATATTAAGGAAGTCTTCCAGAATATGAAGCCATCGCAAATGGTCTGGTTGCCTCTGCCTGCTTCTGCCACGCACCACGCGATGTGCGTCATGGTAGGCGAGGGCGTTCTACCTACAAATATAAATATCACCCTCAGCTCCCCCAAGACGTTTTCTTTTTTTTCATCAACCAAGACATCAAAATCGCCGGGACCACCAAGCCCCGAGCCGCATCCACAAATTACAATTACACATCAAGAAACCAACTGAAGCTCCGGGATCATGTCTCCCTCTCTTCGCACGCTTGGCCGGAATGGTCCAGAAGTCAGCGCTGTTGGTCTTGGCTTGATGAGCATTGGTGGCGTTTATGGTCCAAAGGGGACCGACGAGGAGCGATTTCGCCTCCTTGATCGGGCTCACGAGCTTGGCGCCACCTTTTGGGACACTGCCGACGTCTATTTCGACAGCGAGGATGTTGTTGGCAAATGGTTCGCCAAAAGCGGGAAGAGAAAGGACATTTTTTTGGCAACCAAATTCGCCCTGAAGATGTCGGAAGACAACAAGCTTATTGCTGACACGTCTCCCGAATATGTCAGGGCTGCCTGTGAGAGGAGCCTGCAACGTCTAGGGATTGATAAAATTGACCTTTACTACTGTCATCGTGTGGATGGGAAGACTCCAATCGAAGAGACCATGAAGGCACTAGTTGAACTGAAAAGGTATGATTTCTTTATTGGTACATCAGAGAAAATTGCTGACTTGGTTCTTCAGCGAGGGCAAGATTGATTACATCGGATTGAGCGAAGTATCCTCGGAGACACTCCGTAGGGCTCATGCCGTTCACCCTATCTCTGCATTTCAGGTCGAATATAGCCCATTTTGCCTGGAAATTGAAGAACCGAGGACGAACCTTCTCCAAACCTGCCGTGAGCTCGGCATCGCCGTGGTAGCTTACAGTCCCATTGGCCGCGGTTTGCTTACTGGCTTCAAAACCTGGGACCATGTAGCCGCCGACTCTTTTCTGTCTACTGTACCCAAGTTCTCCAAGGAAAACTTTCCCAAAATCCTGAACCTCGTCGACAAACTCAAGGAGATGTCCAGCAGAAAGGGCTGCACTCCGGCCCAACTCTCCTTAGCTTGGGTTTTGGCCCAAGGCAACGACTTTATCCCCATTCCCGGTACTAGAAGTCCCAAGTATCTGGAGGAAAACGTCCAGTCGGCCACTGTCGAGTTGACCGCGGAGGACAAAGAAGAGATTGCGGCGGCCATCAGGCAGACAGAACTGTCCGGAGGCCGGTATTCCGAAGCGTACGTGCCGTCAGCTCATGTATCCCACTGACTATGCTAATACTTTCTAGAAACGGCGCGGGTCTTCTTCTCCTCGATACTCCACCCCTTCAGAAGTGATACTATCACACTCAGAGGGTTCCTCCTTTACTGCTAGCTCGGGTGGATTGTATCATGCAATATTGTTGCCAAGATCATGTTTTGGGGGATTAAGGAGAGAGATTAAGAGCCGGTAAATGAAGGAACTGAAAAGGTGACGGCAGTGCCAGGATCGGCAGGTTTCAAATAAGGGAAGGGCGGTCATATCAGCAACCTTCGATGGCCAAATCTGAACTTTGTTCTTGTGCATGCTGTTACGAAGTACTTAACACAACTCTTTGCAAAATATCAATTAGAAACCTGAGTAAATGCAAAACGTCTTGCGCACCAGATTCTGAAAACTCCCCAAGTCTTACTGCAACTCCATGTTTTACTGATTCCTACCTCAATGCCCAGACGCGGTGTGCCTACCCTATAGCACGACATTCATCCTGGTCATATTTTGAATGCAAGATACCGGTAATATCGGTGAACGTCGAACCCGCTTTATTAACATCATTGGTAGACAAGCGAGCTAATCAGAAGCTGGTAATTTTTTTTTTTTGCATCGACGTGCGACACCCAAAGTTTTCCAGCGCTAAGGTTAGAGGTTGGGACGGAAACAGCCGTCTCCATGTCTGCTTGTAAAGTGGGTGATGGATTTGCAAATGGGATAGTTGAAGGCATGATGTCAATTTCACAGGCTTGGTGATGTTGTTGGTCTCCTGGCAGTACGTGTAGGGAACGGCATTAACCTGAGACGCGCGTGTCAATCGTTCGGGAGAGCTCGGTCATCATGTCATAACTGGTCCATCGACAGCACCTCTGGGAACCCGCTCGCTCCATCAGCCTTGGATGATTCTAGTGAAAGGTAAGGAGCGTGCCCGCTACGCGCTGTTCATGGGACGAGTCAGACTTCGGCCACCCCTAAATGAAATAGACGCTTTAGCATGCAAGCCAGGGCATTGGGCTCGTATTACAGCATCCCCTGTCTCGTGAAAAAGCGTGGCGCATGCCCCCACATTGCCGTTTCACTGAGGATGGCAGGGATTGCGGTTGATGCGTCGGCCAGGGGTGACGGCGATAAAAGTCTTGGATGTTTCGAGTAGGCCGGTTGACCGAACGCCCATAAGCCCATCATTACCTCCCTCCCATCATCGTCCTGCAATTCCACAGAAATTCACGAAGCCCTAGGTAGAAAGTCTGATCTCGATCCTTGATTACATACCGAAGCTCTAAGTAGCTAAGTCTAGCTGTGACGGGCCGACTATAATTATAAGCCAAGCATTTCATGTTTGGGGCTCAGAGCATCAATCGTTTTCGCCAGGATTTTACATGCAACGATGGAATCACATTGAGCAGGCGATCGGACGCGCCAACTCGCATTACTTGGGAGGGAGCCCCATGCAGCCGCTAACAAAGCAAGGTTGTAGCGGGGTGTTTTCCCGCGGCCTCGGTCGACGGGTTCGGCCGAGTAAAACGCCCTAGGCCCAGCCGGATGGCCAGTGGCAACATCCTGCATCCTGGCTAATTTGACACTGTCGATGAAAACAATCCGTTGTGACGACGCTAGGCATAAGCTTGACCTGATTGTGGTCTCCTTAATCAATCTGGCACGGTTTGTTCCTCTGACCCCAGGTCTGCCAGAGTGTAATTAATTACTGGATGGATTGGCTGTGCCACTACGGCACATGATCACGCAGCTTGCCGGTGGACGCGATGGAGCTTGCTTGACAAACCCTGAACGGCATGTTTGGACGCTGATCCCCTGAGGATATGCTAGATAAATATCCAATGCATCCTCGCGTCTTCAACGTCTTCTTTCCTCCTCATCCTCAATTTCACATTCTCTTTTTTCTTCACTCGTTGCTGTTGCCGACGACGTCCCTTCTTTTATTCTTCATTCTTTTCAAACAAGCTTTATCCACTCACTACCCTCTTTCGAGAGACCACTTTCTTCAGCAACAGGCTTGCTCAATATTCATATCCTCAAAATGAAGACCTCTGCCCTCATCATCGGCGCCGCTGCCCAGCTGGCTTCCGCCCACTACTTCTTCGATTCCGTTGTCGTTGACGGCAGTGCTGGCCCGTCTTTCCAGTACATCCGCGACTTCACCCGCCCGACCAAGTACAACCCGATCAAGTTCTCATCCAACCCGGCTGCCGACATTCGTGACAACTCCTTCGCCGATGGAGACGACATCAGGTGCAACCAGGGCGCCTTCTCTGCCGCCGGCCAGACAGATGTCCTGACTGTCTCGGCAGGCTCCGACGTTACCGTCAAACTCGGCGTCGGCGCCACGATGCAGCACCCGGGCCCCTCACTAGCCTACATGTCCCGTGCTCCTGGTGACGATGTCAAGGCCTACGACGGCTCTGGAGAGTGGTTCAAGATCTTTGAGGAGGGTGTTTGCAACACCGGCGGCGACTTCACCACCGACGCATGGTGCAGCTGGGACAAGGACACCATCACTGCCACTATCCCTGCTGACACCCCCGATGGCGAGTACCTTTTCCGTGCCGAACACATTGGTATCCACCGCTCGCACGTCAACCAGCCTGAGCACTATGTCTCCTGCGTGCAGATCAAGGTTGTCAACGGAGGAACTGGCAACCCCAGCCCCACTGTCCAGTTCCCCGGCGCCTACCAGGACTCTGACGAGTACGCCAACTTCAGCATCTACGGTGGTTTCAAGGACTTCCCCTTCCCCGGACCTGCCGTCTGGTCCGGCGGCGGCAGCAGCAGCGGCAGCGACACTGCCCCCCCTGTTTCCAGCGAGCCCGCCTCCCCCGAGGTCTCTGCTGCTCCTACCCCGGCCGCTCCAAGCTCGTCCGCTGTTCCCACTGCCGTCCCCAGCTCGGCCCCTACTTCCGCCCCCGCGCCTGATAGCTGCGCTTCAACTCCCCGACGCCGTGTTCGCCGTGTTCGCCGCTCTGGCCGCGCCCACCGCGCCTAAGTTAGAAGCCACCCGCTGTGTATTTGGATGATTGGTCTAGAGTGCTGGAACACTTGGTCCTGCACGACACGATTCGGCGCTGCTTTGGATTAGGTAGCCTGGCTTGTGCTAAGGACCGGAGGTTTGCAATGTCTTGAGATGTTGCTATTGTGGATTATATTGTATTTATTGGTCTAAGAGGCCGTGCATACACTTTTCTTTTGGCCTTCGTAGCAACGACGACTGCTTAGTTATACAGTCTCGTCTACATGGCGCTTTGTCTTTACCCTCGACAATAGATATATATGATAGTTGTTGGACAAAAAGAAGCTGTTCATTGACGCAACATGTGCTTACCTTGTCAGTGCCTAGTTCAACTGAAGTCAACCTAAAAGCCCAATCGCCGACCATTCTTCAAAACCCCTACTGCCTCGAAGGTGCATACCGGCTAACTGAGGTAGACGGCCCCATCGCCTTTTAGACTATTGAATGACGTTTCGGACGACTAGCATAACGCGAATGTCGATATTCCAAATAAAGGCGAGTAGCCATCTTCGTTGTTGCTGCATCGCCGCAACCCTCTGATATCCAGCAAGGCATAAAAGCTGATAATTCTGTTCTGATGTGCGCTGATGAGCATATATAATTGGCTGCTTTTGGCTGCTTGACGAAGTACCGTGTTGCACACTCTTGTACAACTAGCCAGCGTGCTGGCCGACTGACAGTCTCACTTTGGCAAGGAATTGTTGGTGACATTTTCTACATTTATTGCGTGTATCCATCATGAGAAACGCTTTGTTTTAGCCTGTATTAGGGGAGACAGACTGAATTCAAAATTCTGTGCCAGGAACCTCGAGCGGCTTTCAAACGATGAATCATTTCATCTAGCAAATTGACTTTAGGGAATGAAAAGCTTAGGGCGCTCAAGTCAGAGACAGCTAGAATCATATCGTTTCCAGACGATGCAAAGTGCAGCGGCGACCCTCTTGTCACAAATCCTAGCCTTGCTGGAGCAGTCAGGCGCGGCGTCTCGTGTAAGCCCCCCTCTTCAAAATCTTCCTAATTAATCAGAGGCTTTAACCGCAAATACATACCATTTGCAGGCTTTATCGTAATAACTCCACGAGGTAAGATATCCTTTTCGTCCATGGCGAGCTCCCACGAGAACGATCTGACAAGAGCTGCCAGTAGGCACCGCATCTCGGCCCTTGCGAAACCCTGGCCAATGCAACTTCGTGGTCCGTGTAAGAATGTAACAAAATCGTAATTGCTGGAGGCGCCACCGGTTTGATTTGGCTTCCCGGCTTGAGTGATCCAGCGTTCAGGATGGAATTCCCCAGCGTCGGGCCCCCATGTCTCAGTCGAACGGTTGATGAGCCAAGTGGATATTGCGATACGAGTGCCCTTCGGAATGGGGTGCCCGGCCAAACTGGTATCGCAAATAGCCTCGCGCATGGTCAAAGGAACAGTTGGATACAGCCGCAAAGTTTCGTTCATAATGCCGTTCAAGGCTGGTAGGTGCTCCAGGGCTGCAGCCAAGTCTACTCTTTGGTCTACGGGCTCATTCATTGGCAGACAATTGGCAATCTCCTGACGGAGCCTTTCCTGCCACGTCGAGTGCTTCGCAAGGAGATAACAAGCCCAGGTGAGAACAGATGATGTAGTCTCATGGCTAAACCAATGCGATGTCAGCTTTGCTTCTATTGTGAGCGTGACATGTTGGGAGAGAAATGCCCATGACTCACCCAGCAGCTAAGAATGTGAGAAGTTGGTCTTTCAACTCAATGTCGGAAAAGTTGCCCGACTTAATGAGTAAAGAGAGAATGTCGAAATGACTATCCTGGTTCTTGACGATGGCAGCTCTTTTGTCTTGGATCATGTTCATACATATAGAGCTTAGCGATGTGGTAAGGCGACGAAATACTCCGTTCATCCGCCACGGAATGAGCCGAACGGCGGGTATACCGATTATGAAGGATAAAAAGGCATACGCCATCTTTTCGGAAGATGGTTCCAGAAGTTCCTCGTAGATGTTCTGGATCGGGTCTGTCGGAGTCTTGAGCGTATTGAATTCACGGCCAAGGCCAGCAATGCCAATGATGTCAAGCGTAACTCTGCTTGCCCACGTAGAAAGATCGACAACCACTGATTCTTCTCCAGATCCCAGGTATTGCTGCCGAAGAACGGTTGTCAGAAGTTCCGCTTTTCTCCACATCATGGGGTAAAGGTCTTTGATGTGGCGAAAATTGAATGCGGGCATTGTATTTTTTCGCAAGAACTTGTGTTGATCACCCTCGACGATGATTAGTCCGTCACCAAGCACATAGCGTAGAAATCTGGTTGTAGGTTTCGGCTTGATGAAATCGTAAGGATGGTGGACCAGAATGTCAGCAAGCAAGCGTGGCTTGGTAACCAATAACTGCTGCTGAAGCGGACTCAAACACAATAATTCCTCACCCGGATACTCATTTGCGACATCCATAAAGAGGTCCCCAGGGGCTCTTTTTGTCTCGAACATGGCTCGATTTGTGACCGTGATAACGGTCTAGATAATGGATAGTTAGCAATGCACTTTCAAAGCAATTGTGCCATATGTGATGCGCAATAGCTTTTTCATGGAAACCCCCATGGCTCGCATCGGAATGCTTCTACAGAGACCTACTTTCGGACCAGGGAGATTGCATAGCGGACTGAGATAGAGACGGTAGATGTAGATCCAATATACTGGCAAGATTGCATAGTTTGCCAAAAATATGCCAATGAGACTGATGAACCGGGTTTGCGATGTCAATCCAGTCGCAAAGAAATTGACAAAGAACATGGACTCCGCTGTTGCCACAAGCGTCAAGCTTGGGAAACTGATGGTTTGCTCCCAGCTCAACATTGCCTAGATGCCGAAGAGGCAGCTTCGGTGGATGACTTGATAAGGCCGGAGCTTGGGGTTCGATGTTTGGTTACCAAAACCAGCTTATAGCTAAATGTTCGTGCAATTCAGCTCGCGCCTTCTGTTGAAACAAGTTTGCAAAAGGTTTCTCAGGAATCAAAAATTCAAAATATCTCGGAAGCAGAATTTGCATCTGTCGAACCCTGGCCAATAAAAGTTTACTCGAATTTTGAATGAAAAAGACAAAAGCTGTTGGAACATGGCCATTCATCTTCTCTCGCCCCAACTTCTTAAATCGAGTCCCCGCACGAGTCGGGCGTCCAAATGAGCTTAGCCTGGGGATGGTCACATGCACCATGACCAGTGGCCTGACGTAGATGCGGGCAGTTTTGTTTATGAAACCGGTAATACGAGATTCATAATCAGCGGAGGCTTCCGATCTTCTGGTAGTGGGATTGAAGTTGAAACCAGCCTACTGAAACACGCCTCTAGCAATTCGTTTTACTGCAGTAAGTGACCATTGGCCTGTCACTTCCATGTTTCAAGCTTTGGTCCGCGGGCTAGGACTTAAAACACGATTCGGGTGGGCAAGGCAGCCTTGTTCGATGTTTTGTTTTATCATCAACCCTGTCAGCATGCATTTCCGTTTCTCAATGAATGCCTGGTAGGAAACGGATTAGGTAGACTTATGCCAGAGCGCTAGTGTACGATTTTCAACCGTTCAGGACGATTGCCGTCGTATGTCGCGCCAGACCAGCCTCCGCAACCTATCTTGCGACGTTGCCTTCAGGGAGCCTTGAGTAATGTACAGATATTGAATGATTCCAAGGGCGCAACACATGCCGCTATTATGCTCAATTCTCACCACCTAATTTCAGCAGAAGGCAATCTTTGAATTTTCAACCGGATTTGATTTGTCGCGCTACGAAGACGGAGCCTAGAGTGATCGCCGTACTTGGTGGAGGTATCTTGGTCGTTTTTGCGTTACTGACACTAGTCGCTATCAAACGAAACACTCATGCATGCTGGAACGAAGATGAGGTTTCTGCTATTCCGGGGAATTTGGTGTGAGCGGCTTCGAAACCGGGCGCGCGGCACCAAATACTGCTTCCGTGCGTCGGCCTCAATCTCACGGGAACGGTACTAGCCGAGCAATTTGGAGCTCTACTTCGAGACCATACAACCTCGTGGTACTACTGAGCATGACTCGAAAAGCGTCGCTTTATTAGAAATCAGCGGCAGTTGGGGAAGCTTTGATCCAGGCCTGCCACATATCTTGTCCAGTTGAGTGACAACTTCGCATTCATGCAATTTTCAAAAATACGAAAGCTCCTGAATTCTTGAAAATTGATGCGGCTTTTGGTCCCAATTGTTGCAAACCGAAAGTGGAAAAATGATCAGAGCCGCCATTCTACTCAGGATTGAAAGCACAATCTTAACCGACGGTTGCCTGGGAGCGTGAATTGCACCAGTAGCGAGACAAGTTCAATATATAGAGAAACCAGTCTCGAACAAAAGGAACCAGTGCTTAGCTTGCGACAGGAGCTTGAATGCCAAATATGCTTCATTGGACTACACATTGCCTGCATTGAGAAGTTACCCATGAGACTCACCAGTCGAAAAACCGAGGAAAGTGTTGAGTTATAGATAAACCCCACAGCAAACTGACACGACGTCTGTCGCTTGATGCTCACTGCATTTCATTGGCAAATAACGATATATCCTAGACACCAAACCTCAACCTCCAGAGAGAAGTTCACTGTTGGCGTAGTACCTAATCGATAGAGCTCTCGTCTCAGGCGAGGAAATTGACAGTTACGGCTAATACGTGTACATAAATCGTGGATTCGACTCTCCAAGCTCTTCAATTTCCTCCTCCGTCATTCCACGTACCTTATAGTTCTCTTTGCCCGCCTTCTTCCTCTTATTCAGGGTACTAAAATACCACCAAAAAGCAAGATAAATGACGGACGACATAGCAATGAGTGCCATCGAGACAGCATGTCCTGTGATGAAGCGAGGTCCTTCGCCCGTTTGGTAAAGCTGTCACACATTGCATCAGAAGAGTTAGACGTACTGTTTGCCGATGGAGGTAACTTACAAATGGTGCTGGAATGCCCGCGGAATTGCCAATTGTGAGTTGTAACCCCGAGGCGACAGTTCGCTTGCCGT
Source organism: Stachybotrys chartarum (assembly GCA_001021365.1). Classification (NCBI taxonomy): domain Eukaryota; kingdom Fungi; phylum Ascomycota; class Sordariomycetes; order Hypocreales; family Stachybotryaceae; genus Stachybotrys; species Stachybotrys chartarum. The sequence goes on from LDEE01000011.1 coordinate 210,083, forward strand.
ACCGGGGATTGTTGCTTGGCAGCCAGGCGAGAGGAATACCAACAACAACATACAAGCCCATGGCGGCAAGAAAACACCCGAAATATTTAACATTACCAGAGGCAGTACTCATGAGGATGGCATAGCCAGCTGTGCATATCATTCCGAACATGACGACAAAGACCGCTCTGCGTTGGGTACGATCAGAAAGCCAGGCCACAACAAGATAGCTGATTGCACCGACGGCGTAGCAAGGGATCGTCAACGCTTGAACTTGGGCAATGTTCCAGGTGCCAAGGCCGCGGATGATGGTTGGCAAAAAGGTTGAATAGCCGTAAAGGATTATGTCTCCACCAAACTGACCGATGCAAAATAGCCAGATTTTCCAATCCTTCAAGCCTTCGTATACATCCTTTTTGTGCATCAGGTCGGAGGATTTTGTATGACCGATCTGCCGTCGCATGCGCAAGTCGATTAGTTCCTTTTCTTGAGCAGTCAGGTAATGGGCCGAGTCTGGATTGTCCGCAAGCCACCACCAGACGGCGATTCCAAGAACACAGGTCGGAATTCCCTCGAGTATGATGATCCATCGCCAACCCCGAAGCCCGGCCACGCCATCCATGAAGCCAATGCCATAGGCCAGCAGGCCACCCATTGACCCTGCAATGGCTGCGGACACAAAGAGATAACCGATCCTCAATGCATACTCTCGTTTGGTATAAAACATGGTCAGGTAGATAGTCAAGCCGGGGAACAGACCGCCCTCGAGAGCACCGAGAACAACACGACAAGCCAGCAGGCCCTCGTAAGACTGCACGATGCCTGTCAGGGTCGCCACGATACCCCAGCTGGTGGTGATGAAAGCTATCCAACGCGAGGGAGTGAAGCGCTTGATAACGAGGTTGGACGGGAGTTCGGAGAGAATGTAGGTGATGAACAGTACGGAGACTGCGAGTTGATACTGGTCGCCTTCGAGACCGAGATCCTCTTCAAGTCCGTAGAGCCGAGCATTGCCGATATTGACTCGGTCCAAAAAGCTGAGCAAGTAGAGAAGCATCACAGGAGGCACAATCCACAGATCAAGCTTCCGCAGAAGTCGTCGTTCCGCTTCTTCGTCGATGAAGACATCGACATCTCGTTGGTCCGGCTCTTGTTGTTCAGCGTCATTCAGAGTATGAACCAGTGACCGCTTGGCATCGGCAGAGGACGTGGCCATGATGAAGACCAGAGTGATACGAATAGACCGTTGGAATGAGCATGAAGAAAGTCGTTCAACGTAGCGGAGGCGTTGCCAGCTTAAAGCCTTGTTTGAGACCTGCGTCAATGCAACCAACCCCACATCACTTCCCCAGGCACTGGACGGGCCCTGGAACCAAGCATCGCTGGAGATATGTTTTGAGGAAAGGATCGGCGTATAAAGGCACGGTAATACCAATCAGAACATGCCCGGACACTGACTTGCAATCTTTCGGTGTGACCGGCATTTGCCGGTGGTAGATAGACGTCCGGCGACGTACGACTGCAAATTATGATATCAGGATCGTCAATCTCATTGCCTGTCCACGGCTTCCTCAAAGTTGCCGAGTGGGGCTCAGTCGGCAAGTCCAGCCTGTAGCCGTCCCTCTTTCGTGGATGGAACGTTGCGCCCACCTGCAAGGATGACGACATGAGAATACGCCTTTAGTATCTATTGCAATACCGCTTTACTCCGTCCACTGACACTGGGACCTTCCTTTCGTGAAAGCTAAGCGGCTGGCAGAAGAAGCCTTGCGATTGCGTAGAAAAGATCCATAGTAGCTAGACCATGCGAATGGGTAAATTTGGGCTTAAAATGGGTGTCTCTTTTAGTACCTGGGCTTTTTTGGACTGTACTAATGCTTATTATCTACATGGAGAAATACTTGGGCTTTTTTGAGTGTACTTTTTTCGACACATCCAAACAGGCCCCTTCTGGCCCATTTGCATGGTCTAATAGTAGTAGCCGGTGGATCATGATAAGAAAGCGCCAAATGGTGGCTGCAATTCACTAAGATAGGACATGCATACCGCGTCCGCCCACCACAAAGCGAGCTGCACAGCAGAATTGCAGATCCTCGATAAGCGCATAAATCTGCTTGAAGGCTTCTCGGGGTCCAGCCCTCCAGCCAGCAATCTGTTGTCATGTGGTTTAGACCATGCAAATTGACTTGAATGGGCCTGGGAGGGTATATCAATAAAGGCATGACCCCAAAATCCCAAGTTTTTCTCCACATAGATAATGTCCCGATCCAGAAAGCCCAGATACAAACGAGAGATACCCCATTGTGAGCCCAAAGTTACCCATGCGTATGGTCTAATGCAATTTTGAAACCAAGCAGCTCCGCCCAAAAGCCCAAGGTCCTTTTCTAGTGAACTGCTGCTACTCCAAGGATAGCGAGAAGAACAATGGCATCGCCGTACCGACCAGACAGAGACTCAGCGCGAACTGCTCACACTCGGCCAAGAAGGCTTCTCGCGGCGTAAGTCCTACATAGCTGAAACGCAGCACAACGTTCTTGACCTGAAAGTCCATGTATAGTTGTCATCGGTGCCATTCGCACAAGATAAAATGCTCCGGGGAACGGCCCTGTCAATCATGTGTCGGATCCAACAACGTGGAAAACTGTCGCTTTCCTGCCAAGGAGCGCAAGGTCGTTGTTACCGAGGGGTGGGTGACCAGCCAACGCAGGCTACCATGCACGTCTGTTTCTAATCAGTGTGCAGGTATCTCGCCAGGCTTGAGGCAGAGAATCAGCGTCTTCGTAACGCCGCCCAGAATCCCACGCCAGTGAGCCAGCGGAACACGCCTAGTAGATCTCCCGCCGAGGACGATACTCCCGGAGATAGATGCGACGACGCGCCGCCACTGTCCACCGAGGAGACCAATATGCTCAACCCTTTGTTCGATGGTAAGACCGACGACCATATGAATCAACGCTCTCGTGAACCTGAGTTTATTGGAGAGGCATCGTGCGCTGCCTTCAGCAACCGCCTCCTGCAATGCCTTGACGACGAAAATACCCCGTCGACTGCTGGCTTTCCCAACTACTATCGCTTCGACACCAGACGACAACTCGAGCAGATATACGATGACCATGAATTCCCCGAGCGTATGCAGGCCAAGTTGCTGCTCAATGTCGCCAGGCGCTTCATCGGGAATTATCACCCCTTGTTCCTCGAAGTTACATATATGAAAGAAGTGGATGCTGTGTATCGGACGGAGCTTATACCGTCCACATTATGGCTTTGCAAGTTTTTTTCGCTCATGGCCTTGGGAGAGATCTATACGAACCGTAGAGGTGTGGGAGCCGAGAACATTGTGCCAGGAACGGATTACTACGTCAAAGCCGTCAACCTGCTACAAGAGTCACTAGAAGAGCCGAGTCTGATGCAAGTCGAAGCACTGATATCCCTGGCTTGGGCTTCTAATGTTCTCGGTAGGGTACGTACAGCCTATGGCTACAGCGGAACTGCCATGAGGCTAGCAATGAGCATGGGGATGCATAGATCGCTCTGTAACCTGTCGCGAATCATGCCGGTGGAAAGGGAGTCTCGTCGGCGTACGTGGTGGGTCTTGTATTTTTTCGACCGCTTTTCCGCCTCAAAGCTTGGGCAGCCCATCTCCATCAGGGACGAGGATATTGATGTCGAGATGCCGAGCATGAACGGGTTGACTACGGAGGAGTCGGCCGAATTCTTGGACCCTGTCCCACTTGTCAAGAACATACAGCTCGCCCAGATAATCGGGAACATCTTGACAGATATCTACGGCATCCCAAAGGCAACAAAGGGACACTACATCCACCGCGTTCATGGTATACTCAACAAACTCCGAGCTTGGCATGAAGGACTACCAGAGGACATGAGAGTCAAGGAGCGCGGAACGCTGAGGCCCCACGCGAGCCTGCACCTGGCATACAACCAGTGCATCATTCAAACTACACGACCTGTGCTACTGCACCTCTTCAAGTCGCAGTTCAAGCTAGGCCCGCAAACCCAGGAATCATCACGCCGCCAAAACTTTTCGTCAATCACCCTAGCCCTGGCCGAAAGCTGCGTCAACGCGGCACATGCCTCGAGTCGTATCGTAGAGGGGTTGTTCCTTGACGGATCGATCGCCACGTTTGGATATTGGGATGCTCACCATATTTTCTCTGCGTCCCTCATCCTGATCATGTCGGCCGTCATGAAGCCAACAGCCGCCAATTCCGAGGCCTTGGAAACACTACTGAGCATCCTTCGTTCCATGAAGAAACACGGCAACATCCCAGCAGTCGACTATTGTGCGCGCCTTTGCCATGTTCGAAATCGTGTGTCAGACTTGAGAGGGCAGGGCCGGACAGAGTTATTGTCTTCCAATGACACAAATGCACAGGGTCGAGTGGGCAACAGAAACGATGAAACAGATGGGGTAGAGCCGCAAGCTATGGCCGCCAGTAGGCCAGCATATGAAGGAATGGTTATTGACTATGGCAGGGTCGATGTACTTGGAGATCCACTGCTTGGCAGCTTTCTTGACGAAGGAGCCGCAGGGCCACTACCCGACCTCTTGTTCATGGAAGATGGCACACTGAGGCAGCTCGGTTCTGAGATTGAGGAACAGGTTTTGCTTTCACTTTAGAGTCATGTTTCACACCGCGAAAATACCGCGAAAATACAGCGAAGATACACCCGCTTTACTACCAGGCTCTTGCATTGTAGAGTCCATGATAAGCGTGACATTCGATGCAATCCGTCAATGATAAGCTGGGCCGAAGAAGTTCAGACTTGGCGCCCCGCTGTGCGTGTGGCGACGGCCCCGCAATGCTTGCGCAGGCTTGGTTCGGCATCACATCAAGTTGCCGGCCAGCAATCATCAGCACATGAACACGGTATCAAACTCAGCCGTGCGCCTTCAAATGCGTCGATAAATGCTGAAAGCGCGCGGATCAGACAAGACTTTGTTTGGATATCTTCAGCAGAATCAAGCACACTGTGATTCCGATCTCGGGAAAAGCAGGCCCTCGGTTTCAATCATCTCTTGTTGCCGACACTACGAGGCTGTACTTCGATCAACTTAGTTGCGGCACTCCTCGCTCTTCCATTTGGATTCCTCGTCAAGTCACTCCAGCTTCTTCATCGCGCCAGCAACATGGCTTCCCGCGGCATCCGCATCGCGATCGACCGCGGTGGTACATTCACCGACGCTTGGGCGGAAGTGCCCGGTCGCAAACATCACATTGTTCTCAAGGTCCTCTCCGTGTGCCCGACCGAGTATCACGACGCACCAACAGAATGCATCCGACAAATCCTAGAGATAGCCCAAGGCATCTCAATCTCGAAAGACTCGTTGCTCGACCTCACACCAGTTGAATCCATCCGGATGGGTACGACAGTGGCTACTAACGCCTTGCTGGAGAGAAAAGGTGATCGTGTCGCTTTCTTGACAACGAAGGGTTTCCGGGATGGGCTGGAGATCGGCAACCAAACACGGCCAGACCTGTTTGATCTCTCCGTTCGCCGTTTGAAACAGCTATATGACACAGTCGTTGAGATTGATGAGCGCGTGACAATCGAAGGCTTCAGCGAAGACCCCGATCCTCAGCCCATCGATATCACATCGGATCCTTCACTCGTCATGGGTCAAACCGGCGAGGTTGTCAGAATATTGAAGAAACCCGATATGGATGCAATCCGGTCCGATTTGCGTAAGCTCAAGGCACAGGGATTCGAAAACATTGCCATTGGCTTTTTGCACTCTTATACTTTTCCAGACCACGAACTCCAGGTCAAGGAGCTTGCCGAGACGATGGGGTTCAAGGTGTCCGCCTCTTCTGTTTTACAATCCATGGCCAAATTTGTACCTCGCAGCCAGTCAGCCGTGGCTGATGCTTACCTCACTCCAATGACCTTTGCCTATCTCGAAAGCTTCCGAAAGGGCTTCATAGGTCACCTAGAAGACGAGAGTGCCAACAAGCTGTTGATCTCCCAGTCAGACGGTGGCCTCACTAGCTGGAAGAAGTTTACAGGGCTCAGAGGAGTCCTGAGCGGGCCGGCAGGTGGCGTTGTCGGGTTGGCGAGGACGTGCTATGATCCACAAGATGGCACCCCCGTGTTGGGCTTCGACATGGGCGGCACAAGCACAGATGTCGCTCGCTACTCGGGTGCTTTCGAACACATATTCGAAAGCACCATAGCCGAGGTCACGATCCAAACGCCTCAATTGGACATCAACACTGTTGCTGCAGGAGGTGGCTCTATCCTTGTCTGGGAAAACGGTCTCCTCAAAGTCGGGCCTAGCAGCGCTGGAGCGAACCCAGGACCTGCATGTTACGGCAACGGGGGGCCCTTGACAGTTACGGACGCAAACTTCCTCCTTGGGAGGATTATTCCCGACTTCTTTCCTCGTAAACTCGATCTCGCTGTGGTCAAATCAAAGTTTGATGTTCTGACTGCCACCGTTAACAAAGAAAAAGAGGGAGGGGAACTGTTTACTCCAGAAACCCTGGCACTTGGCTTTTTGTCCATTGCGAATGCAACAATGACCCGACCAATTCGAACGCTGAGCGAAGGCCGTGGCTACGGTGCCGCCAGCCACAACCTTGGTTGCTTCGGCGGCGCTGGTGGCCAGCATGCCGTCTTCATTGCTCGAGACCTTGGCATCAGACGGGCCATTATTCCAAGGTATTCGAGCATTCTTTCTGCTTATGGCATGGCATTGGCCGACGTTGTGGTTGAAAACCAAGAACCTTTGGCACTCACTTTCTCGAGCTCGGCTTTGGATGAGATCTCCAATCGTCTTGACAGTCTTGCAACCAGAGGTCTTGCTGAGTTGAAATCGCAAGGCTTTATGTCTGAGCTAGTCGAGCATGAAAGTTACCTGAATATGCGATACCAAGGCAGTGATACATCCTTGATGATCCCCAAACCTAGGGAGCTTTCCGGTTTTGGAAATGCTTTTACCGCACGTCATGCACAAGAGTTTGGATTTTCTCAGACGCGCGACATCTTGGTCGACGATGTCCGTGTCCGCAGCATCGGGAAATCTCGAGTATTGGATATTTCCAGTCCTTTCAAAGAGCTTGGCAAGTATCAGTCTGAAGAACCGACTCTAGTTCCGACCCCAATCTTCTCGCGCTCCATGTTCTTCGAGAAGCATGGCTGGACGGAGACAAGCGTTTTTCAGCTTGACAGTGTTAGTGCTGGCGTACATATTACTGGTCCAGCGATGATTGTCGACAAGACCCAAACAATTGTCGTCGATCATGACAGCAAGGCCGTCGTCTTGCCCGAACATGTAGTGCTCGAAGTCAGCAAAGCTGAGACACAAAACGTCGATATCGAAACCGTGGACCCCGTGCAGCTCAGCGTCTTTGGTCACCGCTTTATGACCGTAGCAGAGCAAATGGGACATACAATGGAGAAGACTTCGATTTCAGTCAACATCAAGGAGCGACTGGACTACTCGTGTGCCGTATTTTCGGCCGATGGCGGGCTTGTTGCTAATGCGCCTCATATTCCCAGCCATCTTGGCTCCATGAGCACTGCAATTACCTATCAAGCCCAGCGTTATAAGCCCGGCGAGCTGAAGCCAGGCGATGTCATCATCAGTAATCACCCTCAAGCAGGTGGCACTCATCTGCCAGACATCACCACCATTACCCCAGTATTTGATGAAAAAGATGAGGAAATCATCTTCTTCGTAGCCAACCGTGGCCATCATGCCGATGTAGGCGGTATCGTACCTGGCTCTATGCCTCCCAATTCGACCGAGCTATGGCAAGAGGGTGCTGCAATTGAATCCTTCAAGATGATCAAAGAAGGCGTGTTCGACGAGGCTGGCGTGGTTCACCATTTATACGATGTCCCCGGCTCGTACCCAGGCTGTAGTGGCACAAGGACCCTCAGCGACAACATTGCAGATTTGAAGGCTGCTGTCGCCTCCAACCAAAAAGGAATTGAGCTTATCCGAGCTCTTATAAAGGAATTCAGCTGGCCAGTTGTGCAGCTCTATATGAAGGCCATCCAAGACAATGCCGCGCAGGCAGTGAGGGAGCTGCTGAGGTCTTTTGCAGCGAAATACGAGGAGGGCGTCCTCGAAGCGGCAGAGATGAACGATGACGGAATACTATTCAAACTGAAAATTACCATTGACAAGAATTCCGGCAACGCAATTTTCGATTTCACTGGAACGGGCCCGGAGCATTCTGGGAATCTAAATGCTCCTCCAACCTGTTCCTATTCTGTCATCATGTACTGCCTCCGCTCAATGATCTCGGCTGATATTCCACTAAATCAGGGCTGTCTGCAACCCATCAAGGTCGTCTGCCCAGACAATACAATCCTTTCGCCCTCGCTGACAGCAGCGACCGTTGGTTGTACGACTGAGACGTCTCAAAAGCTCGCTGATCTCATTTTCCGGGCGTTCAACGCCGCCGCCGCTTCGCAAGGCACAATGAACAACCTTTCTTTCGGTTGTGGTGGCACCGATCCCGTCACTGGCGAAGTCTCGAAAGGCTTTGGATACTACGAAACGATAGCCGGCGGCGCTGGTGCCGGACCAGGCTGGCATGGCGCCAGTGGTGTTCACACCCATCTCACCAACACGCGCATCACCGACGCCGAGATTTTTGAGAGGCGGTATCCTACCATTCTCCACGAATTTTCTATTCGCAAGGGCAGTGGCGGTGCTGGCCTGTATCGTGGTGGTGACGGTTGCGTTCGGGAAATCGAGTTCCGTAGACCTCTGCAAGTCTCTGTCCTGACAGATAGGAGAGTCACAGCACCCTATGGCTTAGAGGGCGGAGAAGATGGCCAACGAGGCCAGAACATCTGGGTTCGAAAAGACACAGTGACTGGAAAAACAAGGCATGTTTCACTAGGGCCACGAAAGACAACCCACTTTGGTGCCGGTGATCGTATCATCATACTGACGCCTGGAGGCGGAGGCTATGGGACGAAACACTCGAAAATCAACGGCACCGGTATACAGCAGACCATAAAAAGTGCGGCACAGTCAATTACAACTGGCACAAGGACATTGATGACGAACGGGACGTTGGCCATGAGAAGTAGTATCGCGAGTGGAAATTGACTTGGGAACCATACTCAGCTGGAGTGATGATGATGTCCATGAGCACGGAATGGATGGAGAGTGCTTTTTTGTCAGAGCTGTTTACTGTTCATTGGATTTCGGGTGTGCCAAACACAAATAATAAACTTGAGGCAGCACCAGCTATGATTCTTAGCAACAATCGTTACAAGTCCCATGTGTGTGACTGATGTAGCTCTTTGCCGGAGCCTCCAGCTCGCATTGGGTCATTTTGTCGGTGCCAAATCCCCAAATCCTGTAGCAAAGACACTGGAATCGTTGCTTATAACTTGCCATGTCCAATGTCTGCGTTTTGCGGATGGTCTCGCAAAGGTTATCCATGGGCCAAATGTTTCCAGGCTATGTATGTAATATGCATTGCTGAATGCCGTGGTAGCACACTTATATGTAGATCCTAGCCATGTTACGCCGCGAAGGCCTTAATCAACTACGTAATTTCCCTCGGAAGGAGCCAAAGGGTTGTTTCTGATGTAAGAGGGTAGTTTCAAGTGAAGTCTCAAAGTTGCCTGCGTCTCGATGTCTCAGATTTGCTTTCCCAGACGAGACGTTGGAATTACGAATAAAACTATCTTCTCAAGGCATCGGAATCTGAAACTTATCCTAGAGGAAGTCTGCGTGGTTAGCCACGAAGTTGAATATGGCATCAATGTTGTCTCGGTTTGTATGGTGAGCAAACGCATCGACGATTATCAGGCAGACAGTGATGAAGCTCTATATCCAATACATAGATTAAAGCATCAGAAACTTCATGCGCCCTACAGTCTAGTTGTGTGGCTTTTCTGGATGTACCCTGCTCATGTATTATCATGTTGGAGAATTGTGGACTCCTATAGCTTGTTTCTCTACTGATAGGCACAACCAAATAGTACCTACACCTTTCGCTGATAGCCCCAAGCAAGTCCTGATACGGAGGCCTCGACATATCAGCGGACTCACTGATTTGGGTTATAAATTGGCTGAAAAGCATCATTCATTTGCAAAACGATAATCACCAAGCCCGCTGGCCGTGCGGTGGCGTCAGTAGCCCTAGGGGATCGTGGCAAGGGGTGTCGAAGGTTCCAATGGGTAGAGAGTGATGCCCTCAAATCGATGTAGGCGTAAAGAAGTTTACCAATGATGCATTTCTGGAAGAATCAGGCCACATACTTCTCCTTAGCAGTTTTAGGAGTTAGCTGCTATGCTTCTTAGTTGAATGTACATAGCGACCAGTCTCTGACGGAAGACCCTGCCTTATTCAACAGTAATTCCCTTTGTAGTTTCTCCTATGAGGGCTTAATAACCTGGAGTCAGGTCTTGCATGGTTGACTTACTTGTAGCAGCATTAATAAACTGTGTAGGCCACTTAAGCCACCTGCGACTTGCCTCACAAGTCTTCATTATTTCATCCAGTAAATGTTGCGCCCAGCCTTGCATAAACCAGTATCCCCTCAAAGTGTGCATCAAGACACAAAAATGTCCAAGTATAATCAGCGATATAGGATCCTTCTGTTCGAGACCCTCAGTCAAGGAATTCTCCACCTGGTAGAGCCACATCATTACAGTCTGCATCTCTCCCACCTTATTTATTGCTGCGTGGTTCCCTTTGCCAAAGGTAATCTCATAACATCCTCTCATAACTTCCAGTTCCCTCTTGTATCCTGTCTTGGCTTCTTTCGATGCACACAAGTCAATGACATCCGATACTTGGTGTAGCGACATCCGCCAGTCTTCGTCCATGGTGTTACTTGCATCGGTAGTTGAATTTCTCCGGTCTGTGAAAAGATCCTTCGACATTGGATGATACTCGGTCAACGGACCGGAAAAGATGGATGACCAGCCAGCAGTCCGTATCACAAGCCGCACGCCTCTCAGTAGAGACAGCCACGGAACCTGGCCATTCTCTGCAACAAGAAACAGGTTGCCTGGGCAGGGTCCTTGGGCAAGGGATGTAAAACACACAAGCACTGAGGTAATATAAAGAGCTGGACTGTTCCCCATTTGCATCTGCTGAAGTAGAACCGTCGCGGCTTGTAAAGCTGCCGTAGAGTGTTGCTCAGCAATCAATTTCAACCTGATTGAGTCATCTGGCCGCAAACGAGCCATGTGGTATGCCGAAAGTGCCAGGACGAGGTCAAGGATACATGGATGCTGGAATCCGAGGCACGGTACGCCTTCCCGCCAAAGCCTTGCGTCCCCATCAGGCTCCAACGTCGACGATGTATTCAAAAGGTAGTGATGATATATCTCGATGTCGGCAACATTGATTCCTATGCTGGGTGTCTCGCCGACAACCTTGGTACTTTCAGAACATAGACGAATTTGTTCAGCCCATGAGGTCCAGTCAGATCGCGGTCGACCTCGTCGAGGGGATGATGGTTTCGTGTCTAGCCTCTCTGGCTGGAGTAGAAGCGGCGCAAAGTCACAGCCAACTCCGAACCGGAGGCAATTGCCGCATTGAGGCTTGGTTTCATCGCACTTCCATTCATTAGACTAGTGTTTGCAAAAAGCGTCATCGGAGTTGCACTGAGTACCTTTACCTTTCGCCGCTTGCATGTTTGACAGCCGAGCTTGGACTTATGATGACGTCTTCGCATGTTGATATGTGAACTGATCCCAGGTCGTAGCTGGTTGCGACAACTTCTTTTTCTGAAGAGATACGAGTCTGCAGATAGCCAAGAAAGGTTGGGTGGAAGGACGAGTGCATAATGCATCAATAGTCCCACAACCTCACGCGGCACTCAGCAAGCCGGACAGCAATGTCACAAGGCAAGCCTTCAAACATCAGTCCAGCAGCGAGGGTGGGGATGTGATGCAGGAATGAATTTTCGCTGTCGCGGGTGAAAATAGATCGGCCCACAACAACAGTGGAGCCAGAAGACGCTTGCAAGTTAACCAATTGCACAGCCCGGTCAAGGAAGGGTGCTTGAATCGTATCCATTTTACGTATTACATGCGAGGAAAACGCGTAAATTCTTTGATTGGATAGCCAGGGCCCCATCGTGTGGTGGTGCCGGGGCCGTCAAAGCGCCGTCGACAAGCCAGGCCACGTTCGGGTGACGTTGAATGGAAATTCAATCCGACCATTGGTGGGTCGTGTTCGTTGCTCTACGAAGCTGAAACAAATACATGGCAGGGTAATCCGAGCAGGATAGAATTCGGCTAAAGATACGAAAATTGTGGGAGCATTCGAGCTGAGTTATCATCAAGTTTTTCTCCTTTCGCGTCTGATCGTGTGGGATTGATAAGAGTTACTTATGTCTCTGGACGATTCCTCTTAATTTGTCCTTCCTACACCCTCCATCATCCTCTATAATTCTCATTCTCATTCTCATTCCAAAACAACACCATGGACAACACCAGTAACGACTCGGACCCAGGTTTTGCCCCCTTCGACCTGTACCCATATGACCCTGCACAGCCTCCAGCATACGCCTTCATGGCCCTGTTTGGAATTGCTGCGATTCTTCACCTGGCCGCCATGATTCCATACCGGTCGTGGTTCCCCTTGCCAATGATCATAGGTTGTGTTAGTAAGTGGCAAGTATATCTGCAGCATGTGAGTATGTATGGCTGACGGTTGACTGCAGTGGAAACGGCTGCGTACTACTTTCGAACAAGATCACATGGCGATGTACGAAGGATCCTGCCTTTTGTGGTCCAAAACGTTCTTCTCCTCGGGGCCCCCCCCTTCCTCGCTGCTAGCATATATATGTCGCCTCGACGAATAGGACGAGTCTTAGAAAGCGAACACATGGTCTTATCTCCACGAATGCTGACCAAAATGTTTGTTGTCGTGGACGTTGCCTGTCTGATTACACAGGTGGCTGGAGCCATCATGTCCGGTAGCGACGACCCCAACGAGGCCAGTCAAGGCAACACGCTCATCACTGTTGGCTTGGTCCTGCAGATAATTGCCTTCGTCTTCTTCGTCACTTGGGCCGCAATCTTTCATAAACGCCTCAAGTCTGCCAGCTTTGACGCCAAGCTTCCTACGATTCTGCGCTGGCAGAAATATCTCTATGGTCTTTACGTCATCAGCCTGCTTTTCATTGTGCGCAACATCACTCGACTGCTGGAATATAACGGACGGTCGGGAGAGGAAATGTTGAGTAACGAAGCCTACCTGTACGCCTTAGAGGCCTTTACGATGTTCCTCATTGTGGCTGTATTTTTGATAGTACATCCAGGACGACTGCGCATGAAAGCGAGACAGAACTCTAGGGAAGGTCACGGGGATAGCAATTTCCGGCTTGAGAGTATTTCCGAATGAGGAAGAAAGATTTTGGTTCTATATGTGGTTAGTAAATAGATTACTCGTAGTCTTTCATGGTAACTGCTATTCTGCAACAAGGTCTTTGACAGAGAAGCGGCGCGACCCGCCGTTGGGCCATAGGCAGCAAGCTGCTACGATAAGAATGGAACTGGAAAGAAAAACCCCGTAGCTCTTATACTGATCCTACTCCCGCTTTTAATTCTCGTAGTGTCACAGCTTGGACCGCGGAGAGGTCAGGAGACCCACTTATCTTTCTGCAGACCAACAGGAGATTGCAAGGACCCACTTATCTTTCTGCAGACCGACAGGAGGTTGCAAGGANTCTTGTCAATAGAGCCTGCCCACTGGTTGTCAGTGCCTACCGTAGCAATAGAGTCTGTCCGCCGATGCGTTCCCCGTCCACCCACTGCCCAGCCGAACCGTGACACGTAGCCCTTCATTCAGACTTCAACATACATTCTGCGCAGCACAATCTGGATACAACCAGTGTCGTAGGAGGCACCTGAAATGTGAGAAAAGGATACTATGATGCAGAGTTAGGGCCATCAAAGGCGACCAGCACCACGATTCCCAGCATCTTTTCTCGAACTAGGGATTCTGGCAGCATTGACACACCATCTGACTTTTTAACAATCCGTTCTACCTACATAGTCGGTCCTGTTGTCAGTGTAGAGCGTAAAGCCCGAGTGCCTTACATTTCTCCGCATCACGATCATGGCTTAGAAACCATAGGCAATCACGGACGCCAGCCTTACACACTATCAGTACATGCGAACGTGCAGAAGCGTCGTATTCAAAGTAGCAAAGCTCCTTGGGGAACCCGGGGAGCAGGGAGAACGACGACACCAAAATCCCCTAGAAAACGTTCATGCTGTATCATAGCAACCAGTGTGGGTATCCTACATTTGCCCGTCGAATGATAAGGCTTGCTCCCGGAGTTTCGTGCCAAAACCTGCGACTGTGATTCCAATTTGAAGACAAATCAGACAACTATCTTGAACTTATGCTTAATTTTGGTCTCACAGCGTGCAACTGTAAGCTCACTTCTGGCTAAACTACTGTTTAGTATGCCTATGGTATATTGTCTTGAATTCTAGAGGTTTTTACAGGGTACATCAGAGACCGTGCGAAATACATGACTAGATACTTGCCACTTTGAGTTGATAGTCAGATAGATACAAACGTAGACCTAGCTCACAGGTCTAAAAGCCCCTCTATCATACTCGTACAAAAAGGATAGTCTATGAAATCAGTATCAATCATACTGCTGGCTCCTAATGCTTCACTATATCTTTCCCTAGAAAGTCCAGTGCCTGTTTCAGACCACCTTTCAGCCGGTTTGATAACCAAGATGGACCCAACGAACGGTGTTTCTAGGCGGAGCACGCCATTACCATTGACAGCGGCAATTTTGCTGTACTCGTGTTCCGCATCGATTTGTGTGGGTAATAAATGTTGCCAATGTAGTTATGCGATCAAATTATAGTACCTGATTTGTTCGAGCAGATGAAGAGCTTGCTCAGAACGTCTCGGCCTGTCGCCAATGGAACACCGGGTATGGGAATGGAGCCGCCACTGTAATGGCATTTGATCTGCGACATTTCGGAGCATTCGATCTACCTCCATAGTCTCCACCGCGCTCGTGGATGCGTCATTCCTCTGTTGTAGGATGCGACTGGCTGAAGCACAATCAAGACGCCTCCATCTTTCCTTTGGTTCGCAAGCCTCCAGTTCTCCAGGCGTTGCGAATGGGCTCTCGGGCGAGCATTCGGGTAGCTAGAGCGTGAGAGAAAGATACCGGTCAAGGTGAACCAGGTTGGACCAAATTAGTTTCGGTCTTGAATAAGAACGCTTTGTAGGACATGTGGAAGACGCTCGACGGTGCCGCATCTCTTCGTGTTTCGCGAATTGAAGCGTGGGTGGCGACGGATTGATGTAGGACGGCGACAATGCCCATGTCCTCGGCAGATAACTAATGGTATTCCGTTATTGCAGTGTCAGCCTCTGTGTGATTTCATTGCCGGGCTTGTTCTTACCCCAGGGTTTTGACCGCGTGAGAGCTGTAATATGTCCGGTGATCCGTTCGGTGATCCCTGAACTACATTGGTGGATTCACTCCTGGGTGTTGAATATCTCTCTTCATCTTCATATTGCTGCATTGATGAAAGGTGCAGGCTCTCAGAGCGTTCATCTTGTCTTTCCAGGAGCTGCTCCAGCAAAATTTCAACCCGCTGAAGTTTGTTGCTTCCGGAAGCCAAGCCATCTGACTGAGATCGATACTGACATATGCATTGCTGCCCACGCCTCAGACAACCATCGTACCTGTTGGAAGATGACGCCGAGGCGGTGAAGGTGCAGCGGGATTTCCTCCGTTTGCATTCCCAGCAGCTCTTGGTTCCTCTGCGGACCGTCCGCCGCTGCGGCCGCGGCATGGTCTCAGCCTGGCACAGTACGCGGATAATTATTGCAAGACTGGAGCTCTGCGCGGAGGAAGTAATGTTAAGCGCTGGACATGGAAAGCGCTACAGGCTTTCCGATTCAGCAGAGGCTTGATTGTTCATCCGCCGCCACGGCGGACGAAGCCCAAAACAGGGATTCTCCGGCTCATCCGGCGTCAACACTAACATAATCCACAAGCGTATCATTGAAAAGATGCAGAACGGCCGTAATGGCGGAGAAAACGTAAACATAATTCACGAGTAAGACATTAACTCGAGATTCTCTGTCACTCAGCCTTGCGGAAACTAGTAGCCCCTATCAAACCTACACAAGCAATCGTGAGAATAAAATCTACCATCAGTCCTTGTGATGATCACCTGGTACTACGAGCAAGAGGGTTAGGGGCCTGATATTGTCACACAGCTTTGATGATTGCCAAATGTACAACGAGGCCGTTTCTATCATTGCAGCAAATGGTTTCAGAGTCACAACCTTCGACACTCCAGGGATGTCGAGGTCCAAGAACGTTCCACCAGAGATGTATCAGCATGTCACAGCACAAAAGCTCGCCAGCTGTATTATAAACCTTCTCGATTAGCTAAAAGTCAGCCTCGCTTCGTTCTAGGGTTGCAGCTCGGGCGCCAGTACCGTCCTAGCCCTAATCGTCGATTTTCCAGAGAGAGTCCGCAATGGCATGCCGCTCGAAGCGCCCACTAAGCTTATGGATAATCTCTCAGCGATTGCCAAAGCCGATGAGAACGTCATCCTGGAGGAGTTTTCCCAGTATATTCGTGCTTCCGTATCTGGCAACCCGGCGGCTTGGGACGCGATGGGCGACGAGGCGCATGCAAGACTGCGCAAGAACTACATTCGCTGGGTCCGCGGTTATCCTCTTACGGTACCTCTCTCTACTCCAGTTGACAGCTTGGATGATTTGAAGAAGCGGCCAATTGATTGGACTATTGGCGCGTCGACACCTACGGAGACCTTTATGGATAATATTATCACAGGCGTCAAGATCGGTGCTACCGTCAGTACCTTGCCAGGGATGCATTTCCCATACGTCTCTCACCCAGGTGCCTTTGCCCAGAATGTGGTGGACACGACGAGGAAGTACGTGGGCACACTGAATGTCGCCTACGGTAACTTCCACTTGTCCAGTTCAGTACAGTCTGTTTCTACCCGGTTACAGGGCTCATGCTTCAGTAACGGTCCGGCACTATGTCAGTCTGCTTATAGGCCGAGGCACCTTATATTAGCTATAGTCCTCCTGGAGCTCAACGCGATTGACTACCTGTTAAGGCTCCATTTTACTTCTGACAGCATCTTATCTGCTCGTCCCTTAGCTTAAGTTAGCCAAACAATATTGGCGTCTGCAAGCCAATTCTGTCAATCTCCGCTTGACTCACTGTGCTCGAAGCTTCTTCCTTTCCCCAATCCTCATTCCTCCGGAGGCTAAATACATGTCTCGCAATGTGTTAGTTGTGGCATTCAATACCTGGGCCATTGTGTCGGGTTACGCATTCATACACAAGAGTCAACCATGGAGACTAGCTGCTATGACGGCAGGAATGGACCCGCTGCCGGTAACGGTTCTGAGCTCTAGGGTAGTTGAAGGAAGACGGCGAATTGGGCATAAAAGGCCTCGGCTTTCCGTAGCTATATTCAACACCAACAATTCCACAGACATCACGAATTGACCTGCGCCTTCCCTACCCATCGGCCGTCCGCCGATAGGGCTGTTATTTTTCATCTCCTGCATTCATTATATTGAGATCAAATGGTCTATTTACCTTATTTCATCTAATCGGCTCCGATACCGACGTTTGAAGCTGCCGCTGGTGCAAAGGTACATCTGTTCCCTTAGTCTGTTTGGGCTGAGTCTGTCTTTGTCAAGGAACCGTTTCTGTCTTCCACACTGCCGGTTGCTCATAGCTTACGACGCCGACAAATTTTAGAAGCCAAAGGCTTTTGTAATATAGGAAGCCGATTATAAGATAAAAACGCGAGGCACTGGATGCTTGTTCTTCACTTTCCGAAGGAACCACGGGATATCGCCGGATAGTGACAGACTTGCAACCAGTGCGTATTGGCAAAAGCTTGCGGGCATGGCGGTGATATCTTGAAAGTTGTTTACGTGGGCAGTAAGCCTTTTGACACCTCTGCTTCTCAAAGCACGACTGCTGCGGATACGATCAGGGACTTCCGGGTCCAGATGGGAAATACAGAATCTTGATCTGCTAACCCATGACCCTAATCGGTGGCTTTGTAACTCACGATGGCATCGATTGTATCAGAGATACCGATACAACCCCATTGCAATTCTATGGCTTCATCTATGGCCATGGGGATAGGGAATCCATGAAAACCAGATACTGGCGTGGTCAGAGTATCCGTAATCGCACGCACCGCTACCCATAGCAATGCCGGTGCATTGGTAGGTGATAATAAAATTATAGGCCGCCATTGACGCATCAATGTAGTCAATGTACGCGGAGATGCGGCTATTTGACGACTAGCCTCTCATGTCCTGGTTGACGAACTCTAAGATCTGGCGGTGGAACTACGTTCAGATGAATGCAGGATTTCTTTCTAGACTATAGGCTAGGGCCTACTGATCGTGATCTCTTCCTTAAGCTCTTCTGTCATAGCTGCGATCGCTTAAATTTTCCCTACTCCAGCATAAGACTGTACTAGAGCCTGCACGTTCGTTAATGGGGTCAATGTGTAATCATATCCGGGACTCGTATAGGTTCCAACCCTGGTGATATTCACCCCCGCAGTCCCAAAATCATTCAAGGCTCCTAGGTTTGCATATCCGTCCAGTTCATAGTCACCCTCTGGGCTTGTATTTGGCGAGTCCTCCGGAATGACTAAACCGTACGTCGAAAGGGCCTCGCGGGTGTCACCCCGAAAAACGTTGCCTTCGACGAGCACTTGATTGTCAGATCGTGAATGTATCGCCTGGTAGTGAAAGTCGAGGTAGAAGTTGTTATAAAGATGCTGGAACCCGAAACGACCAGCTATTTGGCTGTGTATTAGAACTGTTCGACAGAGTAAATATAGGAGGCAAGGATCAGTCTACCATTACCACGAGTTCCCTCGTTGCGCCAATAGTTATGGTGATATGTGACTATGAGGGATGTCAGATTTGAAGTTACCATAAAGAAGAGGCGGCGTTGAAAATTCTTCACAGAAAGGTTTAGTCCTACCATGTAATTTCCCAAAGTCTTCAGCTCGGTTGGAGTCACTGTTTCCTACTAAGCTTGATTTCCAGTGGTCGTGGAAGTAGTTCCATGATATAGTAATCCAGTCTGAAGCATGGCTGATATCGACTTGGCCATCCTGGCCCAATGATTGTTGTTAGTGAATTCTTTCTTCAAGTATTATCTCGCGACCTAATAAATCTCAACACAACATACATATCTATCCGGTCCAGTTCTGTTCAAGTCCGGGTCGGAGAAGAACTCATTATGATCAATCCAAATGCGCTGAGACTCTGAGATGCTGATTTGGTCGTTGCCAGTAACAGGATGGAATTTGATATTCCGGATGATAACGTTGGATTGTTCGGTAATGGATATGCCGTATCTAGTAATATTACCACCCGTCGATGCGCCAATAAGCTGGGTTAAGAGCATCATTAATACACATAAACTCAACTGCATTGACTGCATACTTACGCTTTTGTTCGACCCAACGTTGAGCCTCCCAGAGAGAGCGATGTTGCCTCTTAAAACGATGTTTAGGGGGTTTGTTCCCTAATCGTACAGTCAGATTTTATGTGCACCAAGTCCGCGAATATCCCTTTTACAACCCTAACAGCAGATTGTAGCGCGGAAGCCGCAGAAACGGTTGTCGTTGGCCCCCCAGCGCCTCCAGATACGGATCCTGTTGGGTTGGTCCTTGCATATCCCTCGAGAGCAAAAGCACTCGTTGGAAGAGGAGCTGCCTGCGGAACAGCGATAGTTGAGCCGAACAAAGAGCTGGCAGCGATTAATTTCAAAAGAAGCTGCATTTTGGGGAATGAAATACAAAAAGCAGCAACGACATCGGCAACCAAAGCACCAGAAAGTGTGTTGCCAAGACCGCTTTTTATACTCCCCAAGCCTTTAGAAGAAGACCTCCAATTGCATACCACCCTCAAATCGCGTAATCCTCCCATCCCAGTGCTCACAATTTATCCACCAAGCGGAGTCTGCCAATTTGATCGTGTTACGGGACAATTTGATCCAGCGACCTACGTAATGCGCGCGCCTGATTGTTTCCCTGCTCGCAACAATAGGAGAAAAATTGACATTTGACGCGACTTTATTTATGGGCAGCGATACAGTTGGTGTAAATATTGTTTTTGCGGAGAATCGACCCGCCCCCGGAATGGGTCCTAGGAAATACATTTTTCCTCCACTTACTCAAGTGATCAAGGTCCTTCCGGTGCTTACTTTTAACCAACCAAGGAGCTAGGATAGAGCACCGGGTAGCCACTACGGACATGCCATTCCCGCTGCTGACACAAAAGACCAATTACAACACTGAGTGAGCTATGTGAAATTGGCAGAACGTGCTTTCAGGTCTGGATTTCACGTTGAACTTTGGCGAGGTTGAGCAAAAATAGGGCGGTATCTGCGAGAGTATCGGCCACGCAGCTGGCGTGACTCAGCCCCAAAGGGATGGCGGCCTGTGCATTTGAGGCCATCCCTCGGTGTCAGGTTTCGAGCATTGACGAAGCAATCCTATCCTTGACAGCAGCCACGGTCAGTCATCTTACCTAGAAGGGCATTGCAATTGAGCAACGAGTCACCTACTGCGTCAACTGGGATGTTTGGGGGTTAAAACATTGGTAGGTAAGTGAAATGAAGGTGCCGACTACTATTGTGCCATTTCGGTGGTTATAAGAGATCCGCTTATGATGGGCGCTGTCAGAACCCCAAAGTCTCGTCTATGCAGGCATTTTGAGATGGTAGGGCGGCTGGTAGTTTATTTTCAGCGGCGTAAATGTCTTCAAGATCAAGAATTCAGTTGCTCGGAGGGATGAGAATTCTCCCTAGCCTCCATAAAGAGCCCAAGTAAGGCATTGGCAATCGACGCATTGATCTGGTCTACAGTCGACAACAGCATGACGAGCGTATTAGAAAGGTTCATCGTGAATTCAACTTCCTGCAACGATAGCCTGCAGACTGTCTTCTCTCAGTCACGAATGCTCCATCAGGATGTAGGAAGGGATATCTTGCTCCTATTAGCAAGTTTGATTTCTAACACAGTCTTTCATCTACCTTAGGATCTGAGAAACCATGTCGAGGCAATCCAGGAACTTAGGAACCTAAGAGGCCAATCTAAATTACGAATCCATCAACCAGGGACTCGGGCTAAGCGGTGCCAGGAGGGATAGAGCACGCCGTAAGCGCTCCATGATGACATGGTGCCATTCTTGCTGTTACTCCCTGACGAATGATGATCTGAGAACAGAGTCGCGCATGGAGTCAAAGACGAGCCGGTGAAAGAGATCACAGGCCTCGGATTCAAGGTTCGCCTTCGCGTCGGCTCCAGCACGCTTGTCCAACCCCTCCAGACGAGCTAGCACCCTCCCAGCGTGGTATTGCAGCGAAACAAAGGGAAAGCTCATCAGAAAGCCTGGCGTGCTGGTGCGGAGGCCTGTTCAACTTCCGCCACGAAACTGGGATTCCACCGCCGCCGGCAGGGGCGTGCGGTACCCGATATCGTTGCTACTGGCGGGGGCCGTACTGTACCCGAAAACAATATCGCCGGCAGGGGCGTGCTGTACCCGATGTCACTTCCGCTAGTGGAGACGTGCTATGTCAGGGAACACTGCCGCCGGCGAGGGGGCCGCAGATGGGGAGACAGACGGAAGAAGGATGAAGAAACATGTGAATACTAATCATAGACCTCCACCACGTAAACGAAGCTCTTATCAGAGCGGGTCTGGCATAGTAGTAGATATTAGTTGTACTAGAATGGCTAGGCTGCCTGCTCGTATATCTAAGTGGACTCAAGCGATAGGACTATCGGCGAAGCTACCCGCTTCTCCCCACAAGAAGCAGTTTCCAATATGTTGCTTCCAGCTTCTCAACTAAAACTTCTAACTTTTATGATATCATGGTCAGCTTCTTAAGAGATTATGACAGAACCCCGCTGATAGGGCCTGAGATTATGGCCCTCAAAACTATAAAGTTCATGGAGAGATCCCATGTATTTGGAATTAAATTTACAGTGTAATTAACCCTATCCATATTTTCCAAAATGCGCCAAACAATTCACGTCTGGGGCTTTCTGTTAGCCGCTCCTCTGTTCTTCAAGGCTTCAGCATCATGCCTTTACAACGTCGTCAAGCTGGACGGCTACGGCAAATTCTCAGGCACAACTATCAACGTTACTTCTACCAACCAACCACTACCAAGAAAGGTTGACGCCTGGCTGGGCATGGACTATGCTACACAACCTGTCGGTGACGGTCGCTTCCGTCCTGCCGATTGGCCAACTCCCTTTGACGGCGTCATACCCGCCACCAAAAAGGGGAAATCTTGCATTCAAGTCGCCTCTGGATTTTCACCCATTGATCAACAGGATGAAGCATGCCTCAACTTCAATGTCTACCGCACACACGGCAAACCCAAGGGTCAGAAGCTGCCGGTTCTTGTATGGATCCATGGAGGGTCGTTCAACTACGGTGAAGGAGCCCTCTTTGACGCCGCCAGCTTCGTGAGCTTGTCAAAAGAACCAATGGTTGTTGTCACAATGAACTACCGCCTTGGCTCCTTAGGCTCATTGCCCTCTCGGCTTTTTGAGGATGAGGGCTTGCTGAATCTGGGACTGCAGGACCAGAAGCTTTTTCTACAGTTTGTGCAGAAGTACATTGCGGCTTTTGGAGGTGACGCAGATACCATCACACTAGGTGGAACGTCGGCCGGTTCTCACTCGGTTGGCATTCATCAATTCCACAATTACAACGAAGACACTGGAAATCCTTTGTTCAACAGAGTGATATACGAGTCTGGCTCGGTAACAGCACGAGCATTCCCCAATGCCACAATCCCTCTGTACCGGCAGCAGATGGACGAATACATGATGGGCCTGGGATGCCCCCAGGGTGATGCCAAAAAGGCGCTTGCATGCCTCCGTGCTGTAGGCGTTGATACGATCCGAGATGTCAACACCGAAATTTTTGAAAAGGGCAGAGAAACACTTACCTTCCCGTTTCAGCCAGTCCAGGGAGGTCCACTGCTGGAAAAGTTTGGCTCGCAGTCTGGCTACGACGAGACATTCTTCCACTTGCCTACTCTAGTGATATACAGCACCAACGAGGGCAGTCGCTGGGTCTCGACCAGCCTAGAGACAAACAGCGAATTCGTTGACTACATGCACATTTTGGCCCCAGAAATGAACAACAACGACTTGGACCTACTGAGCGAGCTGTACCCGGACCCTGCAACGGATCCCTCGTCGCCATATGCAGAGTCGACCAACAGCACTCAGTTTGAGCGCCTGGCCACAGCCTGGGGGGACTATGCCTACCTTTGTCCGTCTCAGGAGACAGCATACCGTGTGTCCCTTGCCCGAGTGCCAATATGGAAGCTGCATTTCAACACCAACAACTCTAATCCTGCATGGTTAGGTATACCCCATGTGGCGGATCAGCCATATATGTGGAATGACCCTTTGGTGCAATACCCCGATATCGGCCGGCAACATCATGCCTACCTGGCGAGCTTCGTTGTTTCCGGGGATCCCAATACTTACAGATACTTAGACACGCCTGAATGGCCGCAGTATGAGCCGCAGGGCTATGAATTGGATGATAAGCCCGGTATGCAGTTGCTGGTAGAGCCTGAAGGTAGGACAAGAGCGGTGAGAGATGATGTACGAAGAGAAGCTTGTATGTATTGGAGGGATCCCGAAAGGGCACCAAGACTCTGGAAGTAAGACTACTCTACCAATCTCCATGGTATAAAACACTTTTCTTTTACAAAGCACTATATTTGTTTCTAATAATGCATGAACTGTAACATAATACTTGAAATGGTCTTTACATCTTCAAGGAGTCTTTAACGGTTTTGAAGGCTTTAACTTTATGAATGATTATAATAATTATAATAAATATTGAATATATCAGCAATGAACATAGTGTCAGATTATTAGGACTTCTTCAATGTCCGCATATTCGATAACATACCGCTCCCACAACAAGCGGAAGGCACTCCTAGACTAGGGTTTGCAAATTCCAACGATGTTATCGTTTAGACAGGGACGATTTTACCGGCTTCTCAACCAGCAACAAAATTGGGAAAATCTTGCCCCCCAGAAGTTACAGCCATGCGGAATATTGTTGAGTTCGAAAGGTATCGGCTTCTCTTCATCATCACCAGCAGCAGGCAAGAGGAAGAACAATGAATGCAAGCCAGAAAAGCGAAAACAGCAACTTGTCGAGCAAGACAAAGTCATTAAGCGAAATCAACACAAGGAGTGGAACCGGCGGGCAGCAGCTGTGTGTCGTAAGTAGAAGGACCAGTCGGTGCGCGAGCTTGAAGAAAGCGAATAGAATCTGGAGACGCGTCGCTCAGCTTTGCGAACAAAACATGAAGGTCTCCTGGAAGGGACCAGTAAGCTGAAAGGTTTGCTTAGCTCCTGTGCCTTTTGCGATGATGTGAATATTGGTTGGTGGCTTAGGAATAAGGCGAGCAGATCTGTACGAGAGGCAGAAAATAATGCTCCTAGGAATCTCTCCATTTGAACTCATAGTATGAAGTTTCAATCTGTAACCTCTCAGTGCATCGACGACAAACTTTCTGACTCCATACCAAGCCTCCTGCTATTCCGATCGAAGCATCCCGATGTCGAACTCAATCCAAATTATAGCTAGTCATAGTAGACTATCAGAGAATAAAGCACGACCAGATGACTATTGAAGCTCGTGCCAGTGAGTTCTCGAGATGAGACCTTTTGAGTCTTCACTGGGAAATGCGATCTGCAGAGCCTTTTACGGTTATCGTCTTCTCGTTAGAATGGATGCACATGCTTGGCGCTCCATACTCAACCACGTCTGAGAGATGCTTTTGAGGTTCTCTTACCCAACACTGGAGATATCTCTCTTGTGGTAGGTTGGTTGCACAAAGTTTCGGGATGCTCCCGAGAGAGCTCCGTTTCTTACCGGTTATCGGGAGAAGGTTATCTGATATGAAAAGCATATTTTCTGAAGGCTCTACAGTATACGCTCTGTTTTTTCTTGAGATAACTCGCGTGAAACGAGTCTCTTCTTATTTGAGTGATTCATAGCATAGGAAGTAAACGCAGCGAAGTCTCTTCCTGAATAGGCTACCACTCCTGATTTAGTCCTAGAAAGATGAGAAGAGGAACATCGAGAAGGTTCTTTGACTGTAAATTCTTAGCCTGCCGAGTGTTCCTAGTGTTGCCACATGTGTAGATTATCTGGATTATGATGCACTTGATATGGGGTCAATATAAGGTGGTGGTGATGTTGATGGTAGAAGCGTCATTAAGACTTTCCGTGCTGGCCAGTGTACCGGGCTTGTACACGATTTACTGGCCCTTACCACACACCGGCTAATTCGCACGAGTAGCGTCATCGTTACATTTGCACATTTTCCCAGGTAATACAGGTATGATGTGTTAGATCAAGGCAAATGGGGCCAGATCAAACTAGGGCTGAGGAATTCACAATAATCCCCACAAGGTTAACATCTTTGACTTACTGATGCATATGCTCCTTATGGAATACAATCTCCAGCGTTCTGTTGCTACATGTTAGTATGGATCCCCGGTCGAAGGACTTTGAACTTGCTGTGTAGCTTATTCCAAAACTTTTCTTGCGTCTTGGTACCTTCAATACTCTTAACCAAGTTGGACGACCTGTAGCTGCTTCACAAATTTGAACGGCAGTCTATATCAATTACCTAAAAGACTGTTTGTATCTTTTCACATACTTGCCAACCTCACAATCGTTCAGGCACCGCCCGTGGGTGTTGCACCACCTAACGTAGCGCCTACTGCTTCATACCTCTGCGCTGCGGAAGAATGTTGATTTGAATAAATGACCCGTTCTGCTAATCTCTCCGCTGTTGCTGCCTAAATCTGTTATTACGGAACCTGTATTGATCATGGAGACTGTAATATAGCCACCCAAGGCCGATTGCGATAGCATTGAAGCCAACTCTCACACAAAAAGAAGCAAGCCTAGCAATATTTTGATGATCAAATTAATAGCAATTGTAGTCTCGTTGTCTTCTACAGTGTGGAATTTGTGCTCTAGCGTGCGGGTATTTTTCATCAAGATGTCCAATCTGTCTACCTCTGCGTGGATATGGAAAGCGAAGAATAGGATGGACGTATTGGCCCAGAGGTGAATAGAGTGTCTTGCAGCTTCGAGTCAAAGGCCGGAACTAGCGCCAGTGATAACGATGGTCTGTCCCGTGAAAGTTCGGTTCGGGTATAGTGAACTAATAAGAAGTTGACATCGGAAGTAAGGTACGATTATTGGTTGATCTGCGCTATGTTGGAGTAGAATGATTATGTAAATGGCTGATTTGAAACCCCAATAGCGAAACTTACACTGTTCTGAGGTAAAGAAAATGTAGGAGTGTAGTCCTTCATATATGGCATGAGATACGAGTCCTTGACCATGGCAATAAACAACTATTCTTGACAGCACAACAATGCCCTAGTCCTGACCTCGAAGAGCTAGACTAATGTCGGTCTCTTGGATGGTTGTGAGACTATGCCTATGCCAAAAAGAATAGGGAAAGCTTTTTCAATTCGATACCATCAGCTCACTGTTATAGTCCGATTAATTTCGGCATTGCTTGAAATCAAATGCGAATTGCGCATCACCTTGTAGGAAATTGATGTGATCATACGTGCTGTGAAACTAGTTGCCGAGTGACCATGGTAAATTAACGAAGTAGATCAGCTCATGTATCCAGATAGTCGGACTTGCTGATTGAGATCGAGACTTGTGGCTGTTGATACGCTGGAAGTAGCAATTGACGTAGTATTAAGCTCCCTGAATGTCATAGGCTCGTCTGTCGACACCCTTGAATGCCTGCGGCACCTGGTCGTTGAGTTGGAGAATGGGTATCTCCAAGGCGGTGCTGTAGCTAGCACTGAGGCGCCACGGGCTACCGCAACTGTAATAATCAGTGATAAGTGCTCGATGAAGTTCGGCAGTTTGCCATCAAGGTCTTGTCCAGCGTGAATTGGCCATGGACCCATTGCTGGCAAATTGAACGATCCTGATGATTGTATAATCGTAATACTAAATATCCTTGAAGACTCGGCGATGAAGCTTGGGGTCATGGAATGAGATTCTGTCAATGAAACTGCAACCGCGTACTGGAAGTCTAAAGCAGAGGTCTAATAATCCGAGAAACTTCAGGTCCAGAAGATAAGGCAGTCCCTAAACCATGAGGGCATGAGGATATACCTATGGTTAAAGCGCTGTATAAGGGCCCTACGCCAATAAGATCAAGTGTTGTGTAGTAATGACTTAGGGAAGGTAAATGCCTTTGCCCCGGGGTATTTTGGTTCGAGGGCCATTGATTTGATGACACTATCATTACTTTGAAGCGAAGGGATATAAATAAGACTATTTTCATATGCATTGTTCTGACGCTCATCTTCTGTACAAGGGCAGCACAGTCTCGCTACACGGTGTCCTCACGTCTGGAAATTAGCCAAGAGTAACACATCGACATCATCAGTGGCGTGCCGCAGATATTTTTGAGACGTCGCTGGCCCATGCTGCTACATTCAGCCAATGGCACGTGCGAAGGTTCGCCGCAACGAAAGGCCTTTTCTTACGGCTGGGCACGGCTCCTTTTGTGACTAGAGGCTACAGGCGAGTTGGAATAGAATTGAATTCCACTGTCATAGCTGTGATACTACTATGGCAGGCGCACGCGAAGTAACGATTGGATTGAAATGATTCGCCTTTTCACAACTCAAAATCTTGGCGCGAACGGTGAGGCAAGGATAGATTGGGCCACTATCATTTTAATTAAGAAGCGATGGATTGGAGCTTACCTAATATAGAATGGATTACGAGAATATCCGGTGGATAGGACTTGCAGGATTTAGATAACACATAATGTACTAGGGTTATTGAACTATGTATCCATCGTGTTATAGCCTATGCCTGGCTATTTTGTATTGCCTCAAGCGATGAAGGGTGGGTACCTCCCAGCTTTGGTTTACCAGGCCAATGTCTATAAAGAGCATATATCCTCCCCAGGTTTTGAGCATAGAAAGATTTAACATCAACAGTGCGCCATTAAATCTAAGCAGTCAACCGTCACCATGAGAATCGCCGCACTCTCCGCCAGTCTCCTTGCTGTCACCTCCGCAGCTTTAGCAACTGCCCTGCCAGCGGAGCCCCAGGCTGCTGACGGCCTATACTCAAGCTTTTTTGATGAGAGCGGCAATGAAGTGACGGAGTTTATTCCTTGGGATGAGCGCGGAAATACCACCTTCGTTCCAATCGTCTCAGTCATCGCGGCTGCCGAAATCAGCAAGCGGTCGACCGGGAAAATCGTCAAGCGTGCAGAAGGATGTCACGCTACCCAAACTATACCCGACTCTGTGACCGATCAGGCCAACAAATGTCTTATTGATAGTTTTTCTAATCCACACTCTATCACCGGCAATGGCGTTGCAAGACGCTCGGTGTGTTTCTATCCAAATACCCTTCTCCAAGTTTATGCTAACCTAGAGTGTCACATAAAGTGCGTCTACTCGAATGCTCGTTCATATTACTGCGCATATAATAGCGGGCCTATCATCGGTGGAGGCACTACTACTACTAAATATAAGTCTGATATCGCAGGCTCATGGGATTACGTCAAGAGAACACTATGTGGTAGGAACCGTCTGGGATATGCTCAAGTCATAGGTGGCCGGGGCTCTGCGACCGCTGGATACACCTTCAATGGTGATGGGTACTGCTGGTAGGTGTCTGGCTTGACCTAGCTGGAATAGTGACAATTGTTGTGGATCTTGCACTACCTCTTTGTCAGAGTTCCGCCGCCACGGATATACCGGATGTGAATCTAATGTATTTAAAACTGGAGGAAAACCCGTCATCAAGGTGCTCTAGCGATTGCTTATAATCTAAGCACCAGCATTTCCCCATTATAATTACTATGATGAAGCAATCCATATGTTTTGAAAGCGTTACATGATAGTCATCGGACCATGGTAACCCCTTGTGAGGCGATTTAGGTCTGATGTGTTCCCAATTTTACCGCGCCAACTGAGGGACGAGCCGCGGGTACCAGATCTCCGCGGCGGCTAATCTCTGCACCGCACCTTGTCTTTGTTAGTAACGTGTACTCAAGTTTGCGACTGCTCACTAAGGAGGAGGCGCAAGCTGCTCTGGAACGTGCCACGGAGCGAATGTGAAAAACCTAATATCATTACTGATGTGTTTGACGAACAGCGGACAGATTCCTAGGCAAGAGCTGATGCTAAAATCTTTATGTGAAGACAAGACACATGAGTGGAACCACGAGAATCTGAAAGAGCTGCTTAGCTTCGGCGCATCATGAGCCCACCTCAATCTAGTTCGAGATTTGAGGATTGAACCACACTTGTCGTGGAGCGTTGCTCAATGCCAGACGATACTTAGACTTCAAATCCGATATGAAAAACGATGATTTTTAGTTTAAAGCTTCGTGGTAGGTCTGTCTTCCTTTGTGGCTATAATAGGCACCTGTTATGCCCAATGTTGAAATATAGCATGTAGATATTAGTGGACTATGTACGTGACGAGCAGACAGTTCTTATAGAGACCAAATATTAAAAATAGTCATCCAATGTGAAATAGTAATCTTCCTCCTTCTCCGTAGTCATATTTTCTTTCCATACGCTTTTCTTAGCCGCTCACTTGTCCAATTCCTTCTTTTGTTTGGCAGAAGGCACGACCTTGGATTCGAAAGCCTCCTGGCCCATCTTGCGCGCTCTCCAACCGAATTCGAGAGTGAGAGACACTACTTGTTCGCCGGCATTTAATGACAGCTTCGTATATATGTTCCTAGCCTCATCAATAGGATGTTGATTTATTTGCTGGCGTATGGATCCACATTGAGTCTGCTGCCAGACCCTTAACCGCTGGTGTTTTGCGACTGGTCCATGTACAATATGTCCTGGCTTCCACTTAGATATTCTATACTAGGCCAGGTTGGGTGGTATTAAAATAGCCAATATGGCTCTATTGCTAAAGAATGTTACATTGTTTAATAGTACTTGCATATCTGGCACCTGACAGGTGTTTTTCAAACGATGCTCCATTTTACTCCTGGTATGGATAAATGACTACGTGGTTAAGACATGTCTTCTAGCCCTGTTGCCCAGGGCTCCAGTTCTATAGCTCTACTTTTTATTCGTTACGTCATATTAAATATCCTCTTTGTATCCAATTGGAATCAATGCGGATATTAAAGAATGTATTTTATCGGGGCATATTATCTGCTGAACTATCAAGTGTTCTTGGGCTCGATGAAACCGGCTATCAGACCTGTAAGTGCATTTGTTTTCTGGCGTAGCAGTGATCATTGCTGCGTGGTGGTATGCCAAACGAACTCTTCGATGGAATACCTTATCACTCGGAGGTGAGGTTTCTTGATGAGATACTCGTCTTGACTTGGCAATGATTAGTAGATTTTGCCGACAAAGAAGGTCAACGAATACACCATCCATAGGCCTGTGAGGCTACAAGCTTACCATCATGAGATCAATTATTTACAGCCTATATGTGTAGCCGTATAAGAAGCTATGCCATTGGAAGAGAAAGCTCAGCACACAGTATTAAGATTTCTGTAGCACAACTGTTCATCGGCGCTGAGCGGCTTTCTTAAGTTAATATACCATAGGTAGCACTGTATACAATGGTCCCATTAGAAACCGTTTCTGTAGTGTAGCACAATCGGGTGATTAAAGCCACCAAAAAGGATCAAAAGAGGGCAGCTTCATCTATATTTGCTTCATTCAACGGATGCCTAGATCAAAGGAGAATCCAAGTGCAATTTCGCACCGGTGAAACTACAATTTCAGCAGCCACTGCCGGTGGCAGCCTTGACCTGGAGTTAGCCATTGCGTGCACGGGCCACACCTTATTTGAACGATATTTGGCGCCATGCCTACCACCTAACAACGGATTCGAGGAGGCCATCTCTGGTTACAGAGCCCGTTTTTAGTGGTTCTAGCGATACTGTATGAACAGTGGGGAGCATAATCTTATTCGCCCAACCTCTTTGGGAACCAATAGTTAGAGCAGAGCGTTATTCAGCAGAACCTCAGCCATAGAAGGTTTCTCGAATCACATTAAGTATTAACAAACTCCAAATCAATGTCTAAGAACGTGAAACAAATAAGCTCATAGCTACAGCACCCTTAGCGTCTCTCGAGAAGCGGCATGTAGATCAGAGATAGCCGTCGTTGCCTCTAAGATGGCTTTGCCTAGCACACAATGACAGTAGGGCGCTCACTAATGAGAAGCCATCAATACCTTCAGGCGTATATGGATACTTGCATACAATGCCATACATAGCTCTGGATTCCTATCTGTTGAAACCAATTTGAATTTCACGACAGGCTTTCGCCGAGATGCAATCGCCGTTGCCTTTGGTTTGGTGAATGTTCCAATTCTGGCTCCCGGGCAGCATTAGCATACGCAGCCGCCAAAAAAGCCTTCATAATTGAGAGTGTCAACAGATATACCCATATTAAAGACGCAAAAGATGCGTTAGGCGGTCGAGACTATGTTGATTTTGATAGGTACGCCCGCGGAGTATGCAGCATAAAGCAGTCTGTATATACCATACAACGCCCTCTTTGGCTACCGTGTCTGTAGTATGTCTAGCCTGTTCATTAAATTATGCTATCAATATGTGTTTGTGCTGGGACATTGACAGTCTCTTTTACTTTCTTCCTATTTCCTGGATTATAGTACTGTATGCACTAACACCATCTACAGTCTCCTTTCCGACGCCATTTCCCACTCACTCCAAAGTGTACCCCGCTCTTTCATTCATATATGTATAGCGTTAGAGATGGCTCTCCAGTCTTGCAGGCCTATGTTGCGTGGAGCTAATATGACGAAACCAGTGGGGATAACTGAGGCTTTGGTTTATTGGTCTACTAGAAATTCGTGTTATGTTGTAAAAGCGCTGGAAATCGCTCCAAATCTTACGGTTTGTTGAAGAGAGCGAAATCCGGCTCCATGCAATATAGAACCATAGAACTCGGACATGATGTAGAAGGAAGTGGGAATGGGGTGGTTGGGGTTGAGGTGGTTTATAGATTAGAAACATCCATATATGGCTCTACGTGTAGTGGGAGCACAGAATCCACAGCGTTAATGACTTCAACCTCAGTAGCCCATTATTATCCACACTAGGTGAAGTCCAATTTGGCTCCTTCCCCTTTTTTCTTTTTCTCCTGTATGCTATGGACTATAGATGTGTACCGTGGGAGGATGCCAGTTGATGGTAGGGTTGAGGAGGCGTTGTGGCTTCTACGGCGGGCATTAGAGATGAAGTGAACAGCGGCGTAGTTGGTCGGATTATATTATAGATGGTGGTGAAGGGCTGGGAAAGTAGGCATTCGCTGGCTCCATGCTGTTTCACAAGTCAGTTGAACCACCTACGGGTGCTAGCGGCTTCAAAAGGCAGCATCTAGGCCGATAAAATGATATAAAATAGATAGACCATTTGATCTCAATGGAATACATGAGAGAATGTCAAAGAATAGCTTAATCGGCCGTTGGCCGATTGGTAGGAAATGGCAGGTGCATTCGCGATGTGTGTGGAATTGTTGTTGTTCGAATTTAGCTACGGAAAGTAGAGGCTTTTTATGCTAGATTCGCCATCTCCCTTCTATTGCCCTAGAACACAGAACCATTCTCCCACGCGGGTCTGTTCCTGCCGTCACAGTATCTTCTTGGCTTAATTGGCCACATTTCTGGTTAATACTGTTTTTTAAAGCTGTAGATAGTAAAGGTAACATGGCGATACTCTGATTAATGATCTTATTAATCTTATCCAGAATCATATTTAAACCAAGTCTGGGTCTGCAATTTGCTGTAATCATGGTGTGTATAACTTAAGATGCAAAATCTACACTATCATCAGCTTTCCACCTTTATAGATCCCTTATCTAAGATGACCTAAAGGATTGTGCTTGCTCTATGCTCTTTTTCCAATCATACTGCTGGTAGACCGAAAGTGCAATCTAATCGCCGTTTAGGAAAGAGGCATGGTAGAAATGGAATTATTTCTGAGTCTTGTTGTGGAATGGCGCTATGTTACTTGTAAACCTAGTAGATAATGGTCCGGGCTTACATATCTGGGTCCTGTAGACCCTCAATAACTTGGGTAGTGTTTTAGGTTATTTGAGGAGGTCACATAACAGAGTGAATGGAAACGGCAATTTGCGGCCTGACTTAGACTACATGGCAGAAGGCTGTTGATAGAAAGTATAAATAAGTGATATCCTCCGGGAGCGAGGCGTAGGCCAGTGTGTACTGCAGCGTGGTGGTCTTGATGCTGTTCATCTTCTTGGAAAGGGTCAAAAATCTTTACAAACCGGAAGGAATCTCACGGCAGCCATATTGTCGTAGACGTGGATGACTATCCCGTTGCCAAATTGTGGCTGGTAGCCACCCAGCATCTCCACGTTGCTGTCGTGCTCGTTGACATTATTGGTAGTGACGTCGGCCAGCTCTTCCGCCGCGGCAAGCAGGGTCTCGAGGGTTCCTAGCACGAGCCCACCCCATGCAGGCACGGCTGGCAAGGTACACATGTTGAAACCTGGCAACAACGCCGATATTATTGACTCGGCCTTGGCCCCGCGCGCCTCGGCTGCGGTCTGTGCATCGTCGCCTTCTCATTGTAGCGCAATTGATTTGAAAGAGGACGATTGGTTCGATTTAGAAATGAGGCTATTTTCATTGACCAAATCCTGAGATGCCGGAGCAGCACAGAATTTCCCCTTGCCTATATGGTGAAGCACCTATGTTTTAAAGATAGCCTGTCCATCATTATCCTCCACATTGACAAATCAGAGTAACCCTGCAGCCATGGCCCCTTGTGGGCTTCGCCAGCAAGAAAACGCAAAGAAGTCAGTCAAACCTACAAGATAGGCAGCTTCAGGCCTCGTTGGGACTCTCCGCCGTCAAGTCTCCAAAGTCGAAGCTAGGATACATGCGCTCCAACTCCCTCATCTTTTCTCTTAAATAATCCCTCTCCTTCTTGGGCATCCTCTCAAATCCAAACAGAAACCGCACCAAGAATACAAAGTCCTCCATGCGCATCTGTAGTTCTCTGCCATCACTGTCTTCTTCCCACGGCACCACCACAGTCGTCAATACCTCGGCGGCCGTCGAGGTGATCTCGCATAATTTCTGCAAGATGCCGCTGCCATGACGGCCAATGCTTACCGCACTGTTGTCTAGCTGACAGACTAAACCGCGAAGGTCGGACGAGAGTCGTCGTACGGGAAAGTGTAGGGATAGGCCCTCGTGGTGGCTGGGCACGGCAGCGGAATGTAGAAGCCGCCCGTGTAGTGCGAGCTGCCACAGGAGGGTGCGGAGCCACAAACGTGTCACATACAGATCTGCGTGCTGCAATTCATTAAGCCCACCCCGGCCCGCCACCTGATATGTCTTCTGCACGGCCTGTACGTATTCTTCGTGCTCGTCCAGTTGAGCCTGCTTAGCCTCCACCCACTCTGCTGTGATCGAGGACGTTTTGTCGACGATATCATGACGGGCGGAACAGTGCTTCAAGAACTCGTCATCCACAATGCTGAAGAGCCGCACGATGCTCCCGAAGCCTAAGTCCACGTGCTGCAGGATGCTACCGTCGAGTCTTGGGGGGCCCGTTGACAACATGGGCAGTATGCTGGGATATCCCGACACCACAGTCATAAATCGTTCGTGGATGTAAACCTCCCAATACAGCCTCTCTCGCCTGGCCTTTTCGGAAGCAGGCAGGCCATTATCTATCCAGTCGTGCTGGTGCACATTGAGCGTTTGGACCATTGCGGTCGCTTCCCGTAGGATCAGAAGACTGCGCCGGACATTCTTGAACGCCATCATGGATATCTCTAGAAAAACGCATGTCATAATGCGCTTGACTGTGATGTAAGCGTCGGTGTTATTGTAGCCGAATTCTTCGTCCACGTAGTGACCCCGAAAGCCTTGCATTTCCGCTTTGCGATGTGCCTCGAGACTGCGCTCAATCAAGTCCACCATCTGGTCGGCGACGTTGCCGTTCAACTTCCAGGACGTCTGGCCAAGGTTGATGGTGACTGCCGCAAACGCGTATATTAACGCCGCATCCTCGGCAGATTCACGCATGGCCTCGATCGAGTCCAGTACCTCCTCGGATGTAATGATTGGACTCATAGGATACACTAGATCCTCATACTGTGGAACCAAGTTTCTCATGTAGTCTTTGTTGTAGGTGTCTCTGGTCTCGTCAACTGCCAAGTTCGAGTCATCGCTGAGCGATGGAAGCAGAGGCGGCTTCAGCTTCGCACTTTCCACCGGCCTTGCAAACCGCGGCTGCTCGGCCGTGGAGTTGAGGCTCTTTATTTGAGCAACAAGCCTCCCTCTGATGGGCGTCTTGCGCTTCTGTGATGGTGGCCGAAGCACGCAGCTCATGTTGAAATGTAAACACTGCTGACAGGGAATCTCCCCGTTGCACTTGACTTTGCGAAGGCGACATGTTTCGCATGCCCGCTGTGTCCTGGTCTCCTTGATCAGCACGGTCTCCTTGACCACGGCCGCCGCTTCTCCCTCGGTTGTGGGCCCTGATTCTTGACGCGCCGGCGTCGTCTTTTGGGTGATGGGGATTGGCTCCCGACGCGGCCTGCCCCTCTTGCGTGCAGCTGGGGGTTCGCGTGTGGATCGTGTCTGGCTGGGCATCGTGGACAAGGAGCGGACCAGGGATTCACGATCGCCTTTGATCTCGAAATAAAGCGGATCCGCATGGAGCCATCTAGAGGCAGGATCGAAAGAAGATGGAGAAGGAGAAGCTGAATCTGCAATTGACCACGGGCTAATTTTACAAGGCGGTGGCGGCAACAGAAGGGAGGGGAGAGGCCGGGGTAGTTGTGGAGGCGGTGCAGAGTAAGCACAAGCCCTGTCACCACCAGCATTTCTCCTCACCTGCCGAGCCAATGGACTAGGATGGCCTCCCTCATGCTTGGAAGGCCTGACCGAATACGGCAACTGCATGCGAATATCGCGACGTCTCCACAGCTTCTATTGGGCTGTACCCACGCACCCTCCACTAACCATTTCTATACCATATATTAGATACTAGGAGTAATTAGCTCGGCAGCCAGGACATAAATCTACCACTTACCTACGTGGCGGAAGATATCTCGGCGTCGCCTCTCGCCTCTATGCAAGCCCAGAGGAGAACATGGTGATGAAAACGGTCACAGAGAACGATAAAATACACTGTCGTGGCATCCAGAAAGGCGAATACCACCAGGCCAATCATTGAGTCCTCGGCTGCGCAATGGAAGCCTTTATATTGACATGTCAAATAGTACAGAGGCAACGTATACCAGAAACAATCTCCGTCATCTTCTCCCTACCATCATCGATCTGCGCGCTCGATTTCGGCCGTCTCCGCCGCAAAAGACTTCTCCTTGTCCGTCAGTGCGGCCGCAGTGGCGATATCTTCAACAACTGTGCGCTTGAATTTTCTGGCGCTGATGCGCTGCTCGAAAAGAATGTCCAGTTCGCCATAGGTGCGTCCCTTGGGCTCCGGAAGACGAAAGTAGGTCCAGACGGCACACATCAGGCACGAGCCAGCCCAGAAGAAACCGGTCCTAGCGCCCCAGTCCCAGGCCGATGGATTGAGCATGCGTGGTGTGAGGATGTTGGTGATGATGGAGGTGATATTGTAAGCATTACGTGCCGTTACCACGGCCTTTGTTCGCAGGCGAGTCGAAGTCAGCTCCGCCACCAGAGAATAGCAGACTGGGCCAACAGTGGAGTTGTATGTGAAGGTATAGAGGATAAGGAGGGAACCTATAGCCCACTGGGCTGCCACATTGCTGCTCCCCGCAAAAGACACGCCGCCAGTGGTAAGCAGCAAGGCGCACATGAGGAGTTGGCCGGACAGGTACAAGGTTCGACGCCCTGCTGCTTTCATCAGAAACCACGAGCAGACCGTGCCCACAACTCCGAGACCAAACTGTGCCATTGTCATGCTGAACGAGTTCTCAACAGCCATGCCCGCCTGGCGATAGAAGTACGTTGAGTAACCCATGAATGTCGAACCGCACAGCGTTTGAATCATCCACGTCACACATACAATTTCGGTCCGTCGTAGATTCACACCTTTGAAGAGATCGCCGTAGCTTGTACCAGCACTCTGCTTCTTCTCCATCTCATTGGTATGGATGATCATGGAGATGGTATGATCGGGATCGAAAGCGACGGTGCTGTCACGAGCGGTGAGGCGGATTATGGATCTCTTTGCGTCTTCTATGCGATCTGCGCGAACCAGCCACCAAGGAGACTCAGGAGCGAGCCAGATGCCGATCATGAGTGGAATAGGCCACATCCATTGAAGAGCAAACGGGATCCTGTAGCCCCATTCGTCGTCGCGGTTTACCATCGCGCGCAGCACTCCAGAAGCGATGAACTGGCCCAGAACCCACGCCATGTTGTTGTAGACGGTAAGATATGCCCGCAAGTGCGTGGGGCAAACCTCGGACGCGTAGGTGGTTGTCAGGGTTTGGAAGACACCCCACGGGATGCCAATGAGGATTTCTCCGATGAGAAGTTGAACCAAGGTGCGGGAAAAGAAGATGATGAAGATGAAAGCGGTACACAGGACCAGAGCTCCAATGAGAGTCTTGCGGTAGCCGAAGCGGTCTGCAATGATGCCATTAACAAACAAGCCAAGGATCTGCCCACAGAGAGCACCGTTGGACAAGCCGGACTGCCACTCGGCTGTGAGCTCATAGCTGCCGTCAGGTAGCTGCTCGCCGAATTGCCGCTGGAAAGGTGGATAGGCGTAGAGGCTGTTGAGCAGGGTCATGTCGAAGCCTTCCATGACTAGGCAGGTGGAAAGAAAGAGGGACCAGAAGCAAGCCTTTCGGTACAGCTTCAGGGACTTCCAAAGTCCCATGGCATGCTCATTCTGAGTGGCAGCGGCGGCTTCCTCAATAATGGACGTCTCCAAGCCAGGATTCGCGGCCAGGACGCGGGGCGCCTGGTCGGTGCTAGGCGGGTTGAGAACAGCCATCGTGTTGAAGTGACGGGCTAGGTCGCTCGTTGCGATGACCTCGAACAAAGATCAAAACAGTAGAATCCCTGGACAAGGTAAGGAAAACATTAAAGGTCGACAGGATCAGTGTCTTCAGATAGACGGACTCAGGCGGTCGATGTCAATCTGGAGAATGACATTGAGACAGGAAGCCGTGGACTCCTTATAGTCCTGGCTCAAGGGTAAAAAAAAAAGAGAAAAAAAAAAAAAGGCAAGTGCTGTGTGAGCTGATCCTGGTTCGGCCCATACTCGACATGAACCCCAACCTTGTCTGGTACCGAAAGTCGTTGACCGGACCGACGACAAGGCTTTGTGGGAGAAGAGGGAGGGTCGCGTCGAGAGCATTGGCGCTGTGGCTTGCGGGGTCCCCATATTCACTTCGCCATGTGAGTGTCTGCAAGGAGACTCCAAAGATGGAGGATCTGCGGAGCTATCCGGTGCCGCCCCTGTTCGCAAGGCCAGCCAGAAGACCTGGGGGATTGTGACGAGATTTCTGATTGGCAAGTAGTCGGGCCGAGCTGTTTTAGTCGGGTCGGACTGATGGCAAACACGATTAAAATGCTCATCGGTCTACCCTCCATTCGGGGTCGGCTGACAGGTCTGGAGTAGCGCCAACACTCGAAAGCAGGGAGACGATACCAAGAGAAGGGAGGAAGGTCATTTCCCGCTCTAACGGGCATGGCTTCCATCAGTGCCCATGGGCTCGGGCTAAGGTCCAAGGCTTGCTCACTTGACGAAAGCGACAAGTCGGCTGATGGCTCATATAATAGGACCTAATTAGCACTACGTTAAACCAGGATGCCAAATGTCCGGCAGAAGCCGTGCCTTGCTTGGCAGTTCAGCTTAATTTTTAAGCATCAGCCTGACCTCAGCTATGCCCCAGAACGACGCAGATCTACAGGCGGCTGCCAAGTTCGTGTGGAGCTGCGAGGCCTGAACGGCATGGTTTCCTCGGACCGACAACAAGCCAGCCAATGCGACCAGCCTGCCACGCATAATCCTGGCATTCACGACCAACACTGTACATGGACGTAGGCAATGCATGAGACCCAAGGTCGGAACGACGAGTTGACTCGGACCTAATCTGCGCCGCAACTTCGCAGCGCCATCTCGTCCCACTCTGTCCTCCCTTGTGCTTCGCCTGGTTTGCACCATAAATCCCGAGAAATGTAGCTTCCTTCGGCTGATCCGGGTATCGGCCCAATCGTGGACTATCCTACCTCCGTATCTACGCCATGAGCCGATCTCGTCCATCACAAGTGACAGGCATACGCCCTTCGATTGCTCGGTCCGACAACTGCAATCGTCCTTCATGCATGTTTTTTTAGCCGCGATTGACGTCTGTGTTGGCAAACTGCAGGACTATTTATCCTGCCTGGTCTTCCATCACAGCAACCCTTCCTTTGTTGTCCATTTTCCATCATCACGTCGCCAGAGGCTGACTTTCGCTATACTCTCTGCTGTACGCGGCGGTTACATCAGCTGATCGCTTCTGCTTAATTGCCGAATCTCTTCATCTTGAACACGATTGGCACACAATTTTATACTACCCAAGATGACTGTCAAGGGCTCTAATCCTGTGGCTGAGCGCATCATTCAGCCTGATGGCACTGGGCGCCCCCATAATTGGGGCCGTGTCGGGCAGTGGTGGAAGCACACTCCCGTCTATCAAATCTACCCAGCTTCTTTCTGCGACGCCAATGGCGACGGTATGGGCGATCTCAAGGGCGTTTACGACAAGCTTGATTATCTCCACTCGCTGGGAATCGAAATGATATGGATTTGTCCGGTCTACGATAGCCCTCAGGTCGACATGGGCTACGATATTTCAGACTATGAAAACATCTACCCTCCATACGGCACGGTCGAAGATGTGGAAGCAATTGTCAATCGCGCCCACGCCCTTGGCATCCGAGTTATTATGGACCTTGTCATCAATCACACCTCTGACCAGCATGCTTGGTTCAAGGAGTCTCGTTCCAGCAAAGACAACGATAAGAGAGATTGGTACATGTGGCGCCCTGCCAAATATTCCCCCACCGGCGAGCGTCTCCCCCCCAACAACTGGCGTAGCAATTTTGGCGGCGGCAGTACCTGGGCATGGGACGAAGCCACTCAGGAGTACTACCTTCACCTTTTTACTAAGGAGCAACCGGATCTAAATTGGGAAAATCCCGAGATGCGCAAAGCCATCTACCAGTCCGCCATGGTGTTCTGGCTTGAGAAGGGCATTGACGGCTTTCGCGTTGATACAGTCAACATGTACAGCAAGCCAGTCGACTTACCGGACGCCGCCATCATTGACAAGAATAGTTTCTACCAACCCGCAGCTCATCTCTACTGTAACGGACCCCACATGCAGGAGTATCTAACTGAAATGAATGCAATCCTCAGCCATTACTCGGCTGTTAGTGTGGGCGAATTGCCCCTGACCCCAGAATTGGCACACGTTTTAAGCTACGTGAGCGCCAAGGCCAAACAGCTCGATATGGTCTTCCAGTTCGACGTCGTTGATCTCGGCATGGGCACAACACACAGGTACGAGACGACACCTCGCAATTGGCAATTGCCACAACTCAAGAGCGCGATTCAGGGGAATCAAGACGTCATTCGCGGCACCGATGCCTGGACCACAGTCTTCCTAGAGAACCACGATCAGTCGCGCTCCGTATCGCGCTTTGGAAACGATAGCCCTGAATTCCGTGTGCCTAGCGCCAGGATGCTGGCGCTGATGCAGGCCTGCCTCAGTGGCACGTTATTTATTTATCAGGGCCAAGAGATTGGATGTGTCAACGCGCCACTCGAGTCTTACCCGATAGAATACTACAAGGATGTCGACAGCAATCTCTTCATCGAGAAAGTCAGAACACAGACCAGCGATGATCGCGCTGGCGACATGAAGAGGGCACTAAAGGCCGTTCAACATTTGGCAAGGGACCATGCTCGCATCCCCATGGCTTGGCAAAACAGCGGCGACGAGAAAGCATGGGGTTTCTCACCGCAATGCCAAACCCCCGCGAAGCCGTGGATGGAACCCCATCCACTAGGAGGCGAGATTAATGTCCTGAGTGAGAAAAACAGACAGCCCAGTGTTCTTAACTTCTGGCGACGAATGCTTCATTTTCGTAAAGAGTATCCCGAGCTTCTGGTTGAGGGTGAATACCAGACCCTTGATATTTCCAACCCGGATGTGTACACCTTCACCAAAAAAGCAAAGAACGGTAATGAAACCGCACTAGTAGTTCTCAACTTCACTCAAGATGAACAACAATGGAAACCTCCCACAGCACAGGATATTGAGTGGCCAGGGCCTACAGCCCTTGACTTTGAGCCCTTGATGTCTACTCTCTGGAGGCCAAGCGAAGAAGCTACCTACCGAGGCGACTGTCAACCCTCAAGCGAGCCTCTTGGCCCCTATGAGGGCCGCGTGTATCTGGTCAAGTCGTCTCTGTAGACTGGGCTGAAAGGCTGCATTTTACGCCGCGGTTGTTCCGGGCATCTACTGTCTCAAGAATGATGGGCCGATGATCGGCGAAGTTCGGAATTCTCTCTGTTTATATAATACATCATTGTATTTAGCTGGCATATCATGGAATAATACGTGCCATACCATCTCCCGAAAGCTCCCAGCGTTACAGTGGAATTTGGTCAGGCCGAGCTCCAAAAATGTTCGAGACATGTTGCTGAACTGATGTATACTGAATTGATTTACGCTGTAAAGACCGGCGCGACTTTCCGTATCCTGCAAAGAGTTCAACTCGTGACGTGGCATACTTTCTGGGTGTATCGAACATTCTTTGCAATAGGCTAGGTTATAATTTAGGGACAGAAAGACAATGACCACAAAGTGATCCAGTAAATGGTTCCTACTCCGAGCTGAGCCTGGAACAACATCAATAGATGCGCCACGAGTTAACTCTGTTGGGTCTCGAGCCACTAGGTTTAGGCTTGTCCTTCTCCATGATCGTAGGCCTGGCAGAACAGACAAAAAAGCATATTTTTTGATCGGACTTGTACACCTTTAACTGCATGAGACGGTCCGATAATGCTTCACCATGTAGGCGACTAAAGACCTCCTTCAAGGTTGCTATATCTGACACAGAACTAGATCTCTTGAGCTCGACTCCAAGATGTGGATATGGGACACTCGTCAACTGAGAATGTTGATTATGACAGCAGTGATGGTTGTAGATTCAGAAGCCACGTGATGTGACGTACTATAAATGGCTACAAGCA
Organism: Stachybotrys chartarum; assembly: GCA_001021365.1. Taxonomy (NCBI): domain Eukaryota; kingdom Fungi; phylum Ascomycota; class Sordariomycetes; order Hypocreales; family Stachybotryaceae; genus Stachybotrys; species Stachybotrys chartarum. The sequence continues at coordinate 252,414 of LDEE01000011.1, forward strand.
ATAGTAACGACCAATGTGTAGCATGGATGATAAGTTAGGTCGAGGAGTGGTGCGCGTGGGGGGAACGTACCTCCATTACATCTTGTCACCACTAACTGTGCACAAAGATCATGTTTTCGGATTCCAATCCTTACTCTAAGCCGGTTGTAACGTCGTATGTCATCCATTTCGCCTTAAAATCGACGAATTGAATATCAGCACTACAACATGAGGCTACCTTTTTGATCCCCTATCACAATAACACCTCGAGGATCTTCTCCAATGTCTCTCATCTAGCTATTGATCGATGTGGTTGAGGTACTGGATACCTCCCGAGTTCAATTTCAAGTGCTCTGAAATATTTCAGACGGTTTCAATCGTCTTTGGTTTAATGGAGAGCGGTATATAGGACAAATCATTCCAATGCATCTGTCAGCCCCTCAAAACGGTGCTAGATCGAGGAGATCGAGCATACTGGCGATACTTTTAGCTATTGAGTCGATAAGGTAAAAGTTGGGACGACATGTCGATTTACATGGAGATCAGATACAATACTTGCGCTCTAAATGCCTAGACAAAGAGGCAGAGCATCTCAATGGCATAGAATTGGATGTTCGAGATATATGAGACGCAATCAAGCAGAAGTTTAAGTATCCTTTGTTAAGCATCTGGGTCCGCTCATTCCAAAAGTGGAAACGATGGCGTGGATGGGTGGGAAGAAACTTAGAAGAATAGGCAAATGCCATTCAAACATCACTTGCTGAACCCTCAGATGTAGGAGAAAGAACACAACCTCATGGACTGGAAGGCATGTGGTTCATGACTGAGCCCCCTTAATGAAGTAAGGGGACTAAAAGTGGCTAACCCTAGCCGGCTGTAATACGGATTTCCTTGGAACTTAATTTACCTCCAACGCCCAACCTGCATCGATGAACAGTACATTTGGACCCGCAGTTTCCGCCTTTAGTCTATTTGGTTGGGGATCCTGCCGACGCTGGCCATGACAAACACGCTGGTCTGAGAACAATTCCGTGTTTAGTGCCGAGCGACAGGATTCTTGGGACTCCAGACGTTCAAGTAGAAGACCAGATGATACAAATGCATTATAATCATGCATGCGCTGTAGTTGTCTCTGGATCGCAGAGAAGCCTCAATTATACGCAGCAAAGAAATCGCAAAAGATGAAGATATAGCTTCCAGCCAGAGTCAAGGTGAAGACTTCCCCCCTGATACGCGATGCTTCAAAGCCAAACCTTTTGGATACATGAACCTAGGGGTATTGCATATACGCTTGTCCTTCCTGTCTTTTGGAAATGGTCCACAAGCAGAAGACGATTTAGCGGTCGTGATATATATTGATTAATCTTTACTCAAGATCCAAGTTTGCTCTCAAACGCTTTCAGGTACTCCAAACTCCCTGTAGCGGTACTTGCGTTGAAGGCACGGACGTATGAAGCCTATCGTCACATCTCAATTCCATTGTCCGCGAGGTGGGCCCGCTAGGCGTGGGTGACCGTGCAGATTGTCATTCCGTCTCCGACTCTCGAGAATTCAGCGCGGCAATCCATGTCGGGAATTGCATTCCCGACATTATCTGCTATGCCGAGATTTGAAGTCATGATGTACGTTCCGTAAACTTCATCAGCATTTCGTCTTAGATATTCGTGCTTCGCCATAAAGCGCAAACCTTGCGGGATAAAGACCTATTCAAGGATGATGAAGATGCTATGACCACATTTGTCCACAGCAGCGAAGGAAAAAAAAAAAAAAAAAAACTCACGTAACCCTATCTTGTCCAGAACTCGGAACTGTGGCCATTTGCGGTCGTCAAAGATTAGGTTCGGTTCTTGAATCGTCAAGTCACAGGTGAGTATTCCAGACGCTGGTACCAGGATATTACACAAGAAACTCACTGTTGAAACACGGGCAACAGAACCCCTATATACACTTTGGCGGAGGGAAAGCCGGTTCAGGATCCAACGTCCTCGGTTGTGCTGCGCGGGCCCAAGGTCCGTGGCGGTGCTCTAGCTCTTCTCGAAGATACACCATTGATTGAGACGTTGGCCCATTTTCACAGAGAAAGAATACCTGAAAGGTGCTGCCTCCTCATCTACTTTCGACTATTCATGATTGAATACTAATGAGAGATCAGAGTGGTTCATGCTAAAGCAGCTGGAGCATGGGGCGAATTCGAATGCACCCAGGATATCATTGATTGGTGCCCAGCTGCCTTGTTCAGCAAGGTGGGTAAAAAGACCGAGATCTTGGCTCGTTTATCCACCGTTGCAGGCGAAAAAGACTCGTCAGATACACTACGTGATATCCGGGGGTTTGCGCTCAAATTCAAGACCGAAGAAGGGAACTGGGACTTCGTGGGAAATGATCTACCGGTTTTCTTCATTCGCGATCCGGCCAAGTGCCTTTCGCTCAACAGATCGCACAAACGCCATCCCCAGACAGCCGTTGCCGACTCGAGCATGTTCTGGGATTTTCATAATCACAACCAAGAAGGTGCGCACTGTTTGATGCAGCTTTTGATCCTCGTGGTTTGCCTGCTTCTTTGCACAAACGTCAATGGATTTGGGAATCACACTTTCAAGTTTGGAAAGCCGGAAGACGGCACCTTCAAGTACGTCAAGATCCACTTCAAGCCTGATGAAGGTATCAAAAAAATTCCAGAGGATGCGGTCCGGCTCGCAGGGAAGAGCTTGATCATCACGTAAAGGATATGTACAATTCTATCGAACGTGGAGAGTATCCGTCCTGGACTATGATGCTCCAGGTCGTGGATCCCAAAGAAGCCGAGACTTACAAATGGAACATTTTCGACATCACCAAGATTTGGCCACACAAAGATTACCCGTTGATGCCGGTTGGAAAACTCACACTCAACAAGAACCCGGAAAATCATTTCCACGATCTTGATCCCTGGCATCGCACCATCCGCAAAACCTATGGTGCATGCCCGTATGTTCAGCTATCCTGATGCCGCAAGATATCGTGTTGGTCCGAATTACCAACAACTATCTTGCAACAAGGCATTGAACACGTACTCTCCGTACCAGCGAGACGGCCCAATGCGAATGGACGGCAACTATGGCTCTGACCCAGACTACGGTAAGCATATCCTAAGCCCTGGTGCAATTAGTTGCAATCATGCTTTTCCTCGAATTATGTAGAGTCCGTGCTCATATCCCGCTAGTACGCTCATCATTCCGAGCCATCAGGAGCGGGCCTGCTGATGTTGCTCACGGTTAATGGTTGGGTCAAGTTCAAGCCTTTTCGTCAGAAGTTACGGACGAGGATTGGGAGTAGCCTCGAAACCTATGGAAACTATTTAAGGAGAACGGAGACGATGATAAATTCATTCATAATCTTTCGGGTCATGTCAACAAAGCATTGCCAGAGGTATAAAAAGACACCATCCGTAAGTACATTCTTGGACCCAAGATGGATGAGTTATCGACCAAACATCTTCCAGGCATGTGGGCAAAGGTTGATGAAGACATTAGCAAGCGTCTCGAGAAAGCTTTAAATGAGAAGAAATCAAAGGTTGACCACCAAAGAGCAACCCCCAGTCAAACTGCACTTGCCAGGCATAGAAAATAAAATCCTACAATAGAGGCACTGTCAACAGTGATTTCGCATGGTTCATATTATAAACCAGTTTTCTCCGCTAACTATACTTTTTCATCTTCATAATGAGAATTTACACCATAAATTAGGCAGCTGTGCAAGGTTTAAGGATAGAGCTGCAGTGGTATAGAAGCAACTGTAAAAAATTCATATACCAACACTCGGCAACATCATGTCTCTCGATACTGAGCATTTTGAATATTAAGTACGTTGATGAAGAGCTACAGAAACAGAGTACATAGGATGGTCGAAGCTCAGTAACTCCCCTAGAAGTTGTATATTGGCATTGAAGGAGCGACACCTGTCAATTTCTCTCCGGTACTCGGCATGAACTTCTTTTCTTTGTACCACTCTTGTGCAGTCTCTGCCAGGGACATCACCTCATCCATCTGGAAGTCTGGCTCTGGAAGGAGATTGTAGACACCCTGTGAATAGTCCGGAGCAATGTTGTGTAATTGCGCTAGATACTTTTTCTATTTCATGATTTAGCAGGAAGCTTTGCATCGAAATAGAGGGATGGGAAGGCACTACCTGTATTTCCGGATATTTGACCAGAGCAAGATACTTGGCCGTGTTCTTGCAAGTATTAGCCCGTTTCTCATCGTTCATGACTCTAGTCCACAACTCGGTAGCCTGGGCATAATCGTTCTTTTTTCCTTCGTGCCAATAATGACTCTTTCTGCTGACAATGTTGTCGCTTACGGCATATGGCGCTTCTGCTGTGTCAGGCCGGAACTTGTGAGCAAAACTATTCGGGGCATATTGCTTATTTCCTGCATGATTGGCGTCAACTCTCATTGGGCCATCGAAATTGAGTGAGGCATATGAGCGAGCCATGAAAGGACAGTTGACAGGTATCTGATGGAGATTGACACCAATGCGGTGGTACTGTGCGTCTCGGTAGAAGAACATGCGGAATTGCAACAAAGGATCCGGCGAATCTTCGATTCCTGGAACCATGCTGCCGGGAGAGAAGGCTGCTTGCTCTACGTCACGATGGAAGTTCTCGGGGTTCTTGTTGAGTACCAAGCGCCCAAACTCCTGCATGGGGAACTGATCTCTGGGCCAGACCTTTGTCACGTCAAAAGGATCAAAACCCAGCTTCTCCGGGTCAGCTTCGTTGGGTTGCATGACCTGCACATGCGCCGTCCATTCGAGCTGTTCCCCATTTTCGATGGTGTCCCAAAGATCCCGCTTCGAGTAGTCAGGATCTTGACCACACATACGAACGGCTTCCTCGTCTGTGAACTGTTTCTGTCCATGTTTGGCGATGAAATGGTACTTGATGTAAACGAATTCGCCATTGGCATTCACCCATTTGAAGGTGTGGCAGCCGTATCCGTGGTTGAAGCGCCATCCCTGCGGGGTGCCATGATCGCTGAAAAACATCAAGCCAGCATGATTGCCTTCCGGAGTGTTGGCCAGGAGGTCGAAGAGCGCGTCAAAGTCGAGCAAAAAGTTCTTTGGGTTCCGGCTTTGGGAGCGAATAACGTCTGGACCTTGAATCGGGTCACGGCAAAAGAAGACGGGCTAGTCATGTTACTATCATGGCTTCAACGTGGTATCGGGTAACTCACAAAGTTTAAGCCGACAATGTCGTAATTTCCTTCCATCGTGTAGAGCTTGATGGCGAAGCCGCGCGGGTTTCGACCCTCATCTGGGAACTCGCGGCCAAAGGTGACGGTGGAGAACCGAACAAAAGCAGGTGTTTTTTCTCCGACGCTGGATAAGAAGTTGGCTTTCTAATTGGAGCAAATGTTAGAGCACTAAAAAGGGTTGATCACTTGTAGCTATCGGAGAGGTCCATACGGTTAGGCCAGACACATCCTTGGTGCATTCGAAAAAGCCGAAGGCTCCAGAGCCGCACGGATGCACCATCCCTAAACATGAACGATGAGTAAAGGTTTTGCTCAGAGATAATCTCAGGATTATGAGAGAAACCTACGCTCCAGATTTTTGGACCTGTTGAAATGTTGCTGCTTTCTTCGCGCGTCTTTAGCAACACGCATCGCAAGTTGCCACGGATACAGTGACTACGTACTGGAAGAGAAAAGTATCACTAGCGACGGGGATGCCTCCAATCGTCTTGCTATGCGCTCTGGACCGCCACATCGTCAGTCATTCTGTATCCAGGACAGCGTAATCGCATTCTTACGGATCGGGGAACGGGATGCCTTCATTGTTTGTGAAGTAGAGCCCATCATCCTCGCGCTTTCCACCACTGACAGCACCAGACACCTTGGCAATTATGTCGGCCGGTCCTTCATTGGCGCTTTGCATATGGCTTGATCGTGGGCCTCGGTGCTCCCCTTGAACACCGGCCCCGATGGCCTCTGCCGTTGCCCTCAACGGGTGCTGCCTCGGGTCTAGCTGATTGGCGGTGGAGCTCAACATGGTCGAAACAGAAGCATAATCGAGCAGTCGATTGTCATACAGAGGCCCTAGAGAATGCATGACAGAATCTGCCGCTTTATACCCGTAGCGTGAAGTATGTCGGACCTGTCGCTGTCAGCAAGCAACTGATGGAGTGCTTGGTATATTGTCATAATTGCGTCATGGCACTCATGATCCTCCAATCCTAACTCTTTGTCCTTTTGCATTACGGCCATGATTGCGGTCGTAGTTCAATTCCATGATTCATCATGTAGCGGGGAGATGTCCCTTACGTCAAGCTTACATCAATGAAGCTTTCAACATCATATAATTCCCAGATGAGTTTCAGTCTTCTTAGGTTTTTGCCCTCCTCTGCAGCCTTCTAGCTCTCGAAACTGAGCTGATTATTTCTACTATTTCTGTTTCTTCAGTTCGAACGATTTTGAAGTACGTTTCGTAAGGCGGCTCATTCGGGCGACTTGCTGTCCAGCCAGGTCGGTCCGGCGGAGTTTCTTACGGGAGTAATGAATACAACTGTATCAGCCAGACTAACCCACCGATTTAGGAAAACAAAAGAAGATAACGTCATGTCAGTGGGCCCTCTTGTTTAAGAGAAGATGATAGCATAAGGGAATGAAGGTATGCTGACCATTACGTTGCCAAATCAGCTCTGGCATTCTTCGCTTAGATACAGGCCTCGAGCTCAATCAATACAATCTTTGTCCGTAATGGCAAGCCCACTGCAGATAGCCCTCAAACTCGGAAACCTAGCAGCCAGATTATGCTGGAGCTTCAGCCTAATTCATTTTGCTATCAGCCCGTTGGATTGCCATTGAAAACGAGGAGATTGACAGTGCCAGTGGGCACTCCGGTGAGGATGTTTGGCGTTGCCAATTGTTGTATGCGCGTGCAGAGTAATCCAGGATTTACGCCTTCCAAAGTCGCAAGATAGGCTCCCAAGCCAGCGACATGTGCCGCGGCCAGCGAACTCCCGGAAAGGGTTTGCTAAGTTGGATATTAGCAACTCCATGTTACACACCTAGCATATGGACTTACCGTTCCGCCACCGAGCCAGGTTGTCTGAATATTTTGACCTGGTGCCCACACGTCAAGCAGAGGGCCGTAGTTTGAGGAGGAAACCGCCGAGTCCGAGGCTGTGGTTGATCCAACTGTGCATGCCGATTGTGCTGATGCAGGTGAGAAGTTGGCTATGTTCGAGGCACTATTGCCTGCAGCCACAGCAACGAGCCTTCCGTCAGCAACAGCGGAGTTCACTGCGCTGTTCAAGGCGGCTGAGTAGCCCCCCCCTACAGAGAGGTTGATAATAGCACCGCTGGGACAACGCCGTGTAGCTACGTCTTGGGCGACAAAGTTTAAGCCCGAAATAATGCCACTCGTGGTGCCGGAACCGGCTGCACTAAGAACCTTGACACCAACAAGAGTGCTTCTTTTAGCGACGCCGTATGTTGTGCTACCAATAATGCCTGCCACCGCAGTTCCGTGGCCATTGTCATCAGTATTCACGCTGCTGGCAAAGTTGGCCCCCCAAAATGCACGACCACCGAATTCCTGTAGAATGGGTTAGTGCCCATAGAAAACAAGAGTTAATTGGATGGACGAACTGGATGGGTGACGGTGATTCCTGTGTCGAGGATATAGACGCACGAGCCAGCGCCCGCAGAATCATCATAGACGTAAGCGGTCGGACCTCGGGCACGGTGAGAGATACGAGCTAGGTTCCAGGGCGCATTCGGCTGCGAAACATAGGCAGCAGCTGTGACGGTAGCATCTTGTTCAATATACTCAACCTACATAGGCTATGTTACGGACCACACTGCTTCAAGTTGGGGATCCGCCTTACCTCGGGATGTTCGCGCAATAACTTCAAAGCTGAGCTGTTGAGATTACCGGCAAATCCATTGAAATAACCATGATAAGTGCGGTCAGCCTTTGCTGAAAATGAGCTCAATGCCTCGTCGAGACCCGTTCGGCTAAGGCTTGACAAAGAGGACCGATCTTTGAACTTGACAATGTATTGATTTGCAATCAGTGAGTCTACGTCTGCCGATGCATGCAAAGGCGCTGGCGCTGCGAGAACCACGGGAATGAGAACGAGCACTTGCAGGAGACGCATCTTAGGCCTCACGAGAAACGTCAAGTTATATCGAGAAGTTAATTGTACAGTTTCATCCCGCGGCTGTCGCCCTGAACTTATGGGCATGATGCGGTCACATCAGAGATAGCTGTCAACGCATGAGTGCTGGCCCAAAACGCCACAAAAGTCAGCACCTTCCCAAGAAGGAAGAGTTCTGCCAGCTTTTGCGCGGTTTATGGAACTCGGCATCGACAGGACCACAGTTCAGAAATGGGAAATCTCTCCGCCCAACCTTTCGAAACCTCTTGCCAAGCCTTCTTCTTTTCGATGTGGCAGGTGCAATTTAGCGTTGTGGTTCAGGTTTGCAAGACCGCTTGGCGACGTGCAGAAGCTGAAAAACTTGAGGTAGGATGCGGACATGTGGTCCTAGGTTCATCATGCAGGACGTGGGGTTTGGCAGCCTTCGAGTCTTCAAATAGTTGATTTGAACAGATATGGATAGGACAGATGTGGAAGGTAACTATATCTTTCCGAAAAAATTTATTCGTCGTTTCGCTTCTCAAACGCTTGTCAGCCGAGAGGTGGTCGCATGTCAGATTCCACCCTGATGCATTCAGAGGGACAGCATATTGCCTTACGTCGTCTTTCAATTGATCTGCCACAAAAGCTTCATCATTTTCAAAGAAAATTCGTTGCCACTTGAAAGAAATCTATGAGATCCGCGAGATGTTAAGTTGCTGGATGCTCTATACACGGGACCCAAGCTCTTCAGCTATGATGCTTCCACCCTTCTCGCCAATAGTGAAGGCCAAATTGGCAGTGTTGGCGGCTTGATTAACAGGCACAACACTCAAATCGACAACTTTGAGGTTCTTGGCGCCATAGACATCGAGATTGTGGTCTACAACTCCTCGTTCATGTCTGGGTGCCATCTTGCAAGTTCCAATGCCGTGCCAGTTCTGCGATAAAGCATTCCGAACCCACTCACCGAGTATCCGATCGTCTTCAGCAGTGTACTGAATGTCCTCCACGTCATTCGGAAGCGGCTCTGACCGCCTTTTAATTGCAGCGGCTGATGTGGCGGCAAATGGAGGATGTAGCATAGCGACCTCGCCGCGGTACACGTCCAAGCGCCGAACTATCTCACGCGTCTTTTTGTATAGCCATGTAGACATGGCCAGATCGAATCCGGCCTGGTCGGTCAGAATGCCGCTGAAGAGATCCAATTTGTCGCTCATTGATGGGCCGGTGATATGGACATGACCGCGCGCATATGGATGCAGCAAGAAATTCCCAGTGCTCAAAAATCGTGCATCCCTATCTTCCTCTGGAATTTTCGCGATGAAACTAGAGCACGTCAGATTTGAAGACGTGTTTGGTGAAAGAATTGCTTACCCTCCAGCAGTCGAAATCGTAGCAACAGGCTTATTGGGGAAGTTCGCAAAGTCGCGCTTCCATATCCCACGAGCTTCGGTACTCATGCTAGTGTGGCTCTCGATTTCCTTCTCGGTTGGACGGAGCTTGGAGGTTATTTCTGCCGAATTCCAAGCAAGCATTTCGTTTTTCTCGGCCAGCATGGTTTGAAGAGTAGTTCTGCCATCCAGGAGCACGTCGTACGTGTCGGTTGTTGGCTGGCTTGTGTAATACGAAAGTATCAATGTATTATGATCCTGAAATGCCTCCCCGATTCCGGGGAGATCAACAACGACGTCGACGCCAGCAGTGCCTAGCACCTCAGCGCTGCCAATTCCCGAGCGCTCAAGGATCAGTGGCGTGCCCAAAGTACCCGCGGACATGATCACCATTTTCCTGGCCATGATCTTATGAATAGACGGGTCATTTTGGTAGAGAGGATTGCGGCAGATCTCGACGCCCACAGCAACAGTATTTTCGGTCAAGACACGTACAACCTCATGCTGTACTAGCACGTGAAGGTTCGGATGTTGATTATCTTGGAGCCGGGGGTGTAGGTAAGCGTGTGCAGCGTCAGAGCGGACACCGTCAGGACTGATGTATCGCAGGTTGCGTTGGATGGCTTGATTGTCGTCCAATGCTTGAAGATCGATGCATTCGCGAATACCAACCCTGGCTGCAGCTCTGATAAAGTCGTCCTGAAATGACTTGATACTAAAACCACCGTCCGAGACCTGAATGGGACCACTGGATCCATGCATGGATTGCGCGCCGGGCCCGTGATATGTTTCCACCTGGACCGATTAAATTCAGTACACTATCCGTAGGTGCGTCAGCAAAGCGGATCCATCAAATTACCTTGTTCATGAACGGCAAGATCTCCTTGGCTGACCAACCGGGCATCTTCCAGTCCAGTTCCTCCCGCTGGGGGCGGGTGTACGTTAGCATGTTGATGGACGATCCACCACCAAGGACACTGCCCGCAGGGACGCTCATGACCCTGTTCCCCGCCTCAGGCTCGGGATCTCGCCCACTGTAGGTCATCATCCTAGGATTATCAGTACCCGTGTTGAGAATGTTCTCCATGAAAAATATCGGGTTAGTGATGGCGGGGTCGTTGAAGTTGTCTGGGCCTCTTTCGACAACCAAAATGGATAGATCTGGGTGTGCATCACTGAGTCGAGCAGCAACCACGCAACCGCTGGTCCCCCCTAAATCGCAAATTAGCCCCTCGCAACACGCGAAAGCATTCTGATAGATGGCACACCTCCGACGATGACCACGTCCACCTCGGTCAAGCCATGGGGAATGGAGTCGTACAGCCCTCCCATTGTGAGGAAGACGAACAAAAGATTCAAGGCAGTATAGGCTGCGAATGAAGATGAGGGATGACAAGGCCTGAGCTTGAGTAGAAGATGTTAAAGCTCAGTCAACGCATCCTTCTCGCGTCTGCTGCGCCCTCTAGGTGATTGTTAGACCCGCCTTGCCACGTATGGCCTGTAAATAGAACTGGCCAACGGCGGATTTAAAAATTCAAACAATCTTGCGACTTGAGGGGCATGTAAGCCTGCGTCATACTACTGGGCCTGAGAGTGAAACCCCTGCTCATCGCGTCCCGCTTGATTGCAACCCACGACTGTTGTTGAACCGTGATTGTTCTTGTCATTGTTCATTGTTTATCCTCCTCTGGTCCTTGATTCTAAACCTTGTACGGAATATGGGGAACTAATTGTGCTCTATCAATTTGAGGGTGGTATGATAACGTGACCCTCGGATTCCACCCACGAGACTCGTTCTCGCTATTTGAGTTGCGTAACATTGCAAAGCCGTTCCCTGTGCAGAATGCCTCCGGTTTGACACAACCCATTACCCTAATCCGGTAAGACCCGGTCGGGAACGTAATACTAATACTTCGGACCAGATCGATAAACGCGACCATGGTATTATACTGAGAAGGGTGCGCGTTTCGAACACATGTGTAATATCCTTAGGTTCACGAAGGTATGTCTAAATAATGCGAGCTGAGCATCGCGAGAAGTACGTGCGCGTTCGAGGCGAGCTAATTGACCTCTTTTGTCCAATAACAGGCAAGCACCCTGATGCAGCGTGACAAGAGCACACCATCAAGGCTGTGTAGATGCATGGCTTACCTGCAGGGTGAGCTGGCTTCACCCCAGTCAAATGAGGGGTTCCACTGTGAGTTGTAACCGAAGCCTGATCATCAGAACCGCACAGCCACCACCGAGCGACAGGCACGCCGAAACGAGGCCCGGCTTGCCTCTATCACCTGGAATTGCCAAATGATGGCTATCGGCTGCCTACACTTTTCGTTACCGTCGTTCCCTTGGACTGCATCCGTCATTTCTCTTGAGGCCTTGCCGTTGTGCTGAGCTGCTTCCCTATTGTCTTTCGAGGAGCGACGGCAGGCAATTCTTCTTTCTAACTACCTGGGCCTACAAAATGTTGCCCTTTCGAGAATGGAGTTGCATTCACAGCTGGTAGATGGGCCTACAGAGCCAGAGAAGCTGTATCTAGAGCTCGTGAGAAGCATTGCTTCTAGCTTGATTAACTTCAGGCCCCTGTTATCATTCCTAACACATGGGGAGCCTTTGACACAAGGGGCCCGACCTGCAACGGAACTTCCTGACAATAAACCCTCAATCATCAGAATCATCGAGTACCAGCACGGTGTGCCCAGTACGGGTCGAGATCTGGATGAATCCGAGCTGAAGAATCAGCTCCAACGTGGACCACCGCATAGAGTGTTCCTAGTTGAAAACCTATCCCCGACTTCACTCCTACTGCTTGGGGGGCATCTTAACGTTGATCCTCAAGTTTTCTTGGACTATTTGGGAGCTATACCGGAGGAATACGACTTAACAAAGGGCGGCAAAACAAGCCGTGCAAGGCGCGACATCATACCTACGCCCTGGTTCCGGTTCGAGTCTATCGAAGCCCACGTCCCTGTCTCCGCTACCAGACAGTCAATCGAGAGTCACATTTCGATCCGATACGTCAGCCCGTTAGAATTCCGCGGTGCGCATTCTGATCGGCGAATTCTCAGAGAGAGAATCCAGGCGGACCTTAACAAGCTGAATGTCGAGAGAGTGGCTGGCCTGTATCTGCCCATGCCGAGGGATGGATATATATTTCCTCACCTGGCCTTAGCTCGTCAATATGCCACCCTCTGGCACGGCAAAGCGAGTCGCGACTCAACGGACGGTTGGCAAGGTTCGTATTTTCCAGTCGCCACAGGATGACAATGCTGAGGAAGACCCCGGCTAATGCCACGAGAACAGTAATTATCCTGCTCGATCCACCGTTTCGAGCCCAGTCGGGAGATTACGGCGAAATCAAGGACTCCGTTTACAACCCCATCGTTCGTCATCTCACGCCACACGCCGGTGCCGGCTCTTCGGTGCATCCTGTACCGCTGACCAGGAGAGGCATCGACTTAATGGCGCACTATCTGACATGCGGCTTTCTCGGGCAGGGAGTCGGGATTCCATCCGTGTCCAGTGTCCTTAGAGATCTGGTCCTCATGATATCATACGAGTGGACGAATGTGGCGACCTATTTCGAACGTGACCTGAATACTATCGAATGGAGGCTAGAGCGAGATAGTCTGCCGATAGAAGCACTTGCTGAAATGCAACAACGCCTCTTCTCCAACCGGCGCCGCCTCAGGAAGTACAAGCAACTTCTTGATGGCCAAATTGCCTCGCTCCAGGACGACTGCCTCCCGGCCAACTTTGCCATTTCCAACCCCGCGCATCATAGCCAGGGGCACGAGCAACTAGAGACAAGCCCCATCAATGCACATCTGGTTGAGGCGCGGCAACTCATGGAGCAAAATCATGCCAGGCTTCTCGAGAGCCTCGAGTTGATTGCCTCGCTCATCTCTGTCCGCCAAGGCATCCTGTCCCTCTCACAAAACCGGAACCTAGGCTTTCTAGCGCTTGTAGCCACATGGGCCCTCCCGTTCAATGTATTCGCGGCCGTTTTGGGCATGCAGACCGAGTTTGGATATGGACAATCGAGGTGGAACTTGTTCCTTATACTAGCCTGTTCTACTGCTGCGTTATTATCTCTAGCATATTTGGTTTACGTCTGGAGTATCCGGGGTTTAAAGTCGAGATCGACAAAGTTCGATTGAAAGTGTACGGTAGTAGGCTTGGGGCTAGGATGGAATCGAAATAATGCATCTTTGTTTCCAGCCATTGATATAACTTTGTCTAGACAAAGCCTTACGGTAAGAGCGGTCAATGATGTTTAATACCGCTTTACCCCTTACTATCTCTATTTAACACTATTGCGAATGTCATAAGTTGTATATTACTAGATATGATACTTAAACTCTTATATTACATTGTATGTTACCCTAGTTACCTTCTAATATAAAAGATCCCGCCCAATTCTTCCTTTGTAATTATAATCCGACCTACCCGTGACACACAAGCACCTTGAGAATATTTTTAAAACCATACTAACCAACATGAAACAGAGGTCTTGTCGTTGTACAAGGAGATTCAGCAACCACAAAAAGCAGGATTGGACGTGCCTGACGACATCACCCTTCTCTTTGCTGATGCCAACTGTGACAACATTTGAAAATACCCTACCGAGGAGTAAGTGAAGCGAAAGGGTGGCTTTGGAGTGGTTTAAATTATATTCCAGAAGTTAGAAAGAACTGACCAAGCAGTTGTATTATTTCATGGAATAAGTGGGTCATCCGCGCAGCTACAAGTGCAGCGGCTGCAGTTCTACGGTATGCTACCTTCTTTAAGAAATGACGATGAAATCTCTAACTGTCAGAAAGGCTTAGGCGCTGCAACAGCTTGCTGAAGCATACAAGCACGACATGCAAGAGATCTGTGTGTTCGACGTCGGTGACATCAAGCCAATGGAACTGTCCTCATCTTTCTCCCTGTCCCTTGCATGGGATAGGATATTCACTCCATCAAATCAGACACCTTCACCCCATTCTTCGACCACTATGAACAACATGAATTCAGCAAGGACTCCTATGGGTTTGCCTACCTTCTGTCTCAATATGATCATCTCATGAGTCTCCGCCGCTGCGAGCACATTGAGGACTACACCCTTTTCCGTCATCAATCACTCCGAAGCCGAAAACATTGTTAAAGAAGGAGGCATCTTGAAAGAAGGCCGAAAGGCTATTCTTAGAGATGGACTCGTCCAATAGAGCTGCCATCTTCCAACTCGTCCTCCGTCCGATTTCAGCCTGTCGCATCAATACCAAGTTGCATGTAAGTCGGGGGCTCCACACTTTGTACGGAAAGCAGCGCCGAAACACGACGAATGTGCTTGCCCAGAAAGTTCTGGATCTTTTTGATGCCGAATTTGACCTACAGGAAATATACGACCACAATCCGTGGTCCGGTAGAAAATTGAACCACATCATGGACCAACCACATCTTGGTTGTATGGGAGAGACATGGCATGACACAACAAGAGACAAGACCACAGGTCTCAGTTATGTGCAAAGAGGCAAAAGTCAACAGCCATTGCTGGCCTGACAGGTGTCGCTGTGGATGGTCATGAGGGATTCGACCTGAACTCACAATCGAAAACTCGGATCGCACACACCCTTCGCGCGGCGACTTGCTTTCAAGACTGAAAGTGCCTCCTTGAGTCCATATGCGAATTCTCCACGGTTCTTTGTGATCTACTGTCGCGGAAACCAGCAAGTGAAATGGTCTGTCAAGGTGGACACAAATTCGTCCAGCTTCCCGCCATCTCGGGGACGATCCACCCGGACGACAATGAAGACCAGTGTGTCTTCGGATCAATTGACTGAGACGGCGTGGCAAAGGCCTTTCGATAACTCGTCCAGATCGACATCACCTCTACCGATGGGGTATTTGATCAGGTCAATCGGTGGCTTGACAGTCGCAATGCACCAGAGGATTTCCGCGACTTTATCGAGGCAGCTGGCGCTGCGAGCATAGATGCTGCCTTTGTAAAGCACGATGACAATCGAAGTTTGTTTCCATTTCTTGGTAGGAATGGCATTGGCGCAGTCGAGCTCTCCCCCGCTGCCTTGAACGGCCTAGCGAGGACAAGGTCATCGATTCGCCAAGACCCCAGACAATTCAAGAAGCCGGAAAAACCTGTAGCTACGTCTTTACTTCGATGGGCTTCAAATGACGGAAAGTTCCTGTAATGCCTCAAATGGTCTCGTTGCGGTTTTAAGTCTTGCAGAACCCTGGCCCCGGACGCTGTATGAAGGTAATACCTATTCCAAGTGATTGGGTGACATTCGATAGAGCCTCACTTGATGTGTGATGACCGATCAGTCATACCGCAAGACAAATGAAGCACCAAGGCTGCAATGTCTCCAAGCTAGTTAAATATTGCTACCACTGCTGCTTTAGGCGATCTACAGCGCTTGATCCCCAGCCATGTTGACAGACTGTTGCATTCGGAGATGATTTGATCTGCCCCTGTATTTCTACCAAGGCGATTGGACCAAAAAAGACTGTAATCACTTCTCGAATCACCTCCGACCGGATTCTTCACCATTTCGTGGCAAAGGCACGAGAAATTTATACGCGAGGATGGCGTCGATGAAGCCCTGCCTCGCTACGCTTTCATTATATACACTGTTTACATCCTCTCACTCCCAGTATTTCGATGATTATGAGTTCGTGCTGATTCTCACTTTCGAGCCGCTCATGCCGCTGCACCTGCAGGGCGGAGGGCAAATGATCGTATCGGGAGGGGCGAAGGATAACCTACTCGCGGAGATTAGTTGACCACACGGAGAGGAAGGACGCAAAGCCTGCCATTATTGTTTCTACCTGACGCTATAATGTTGTTGCTGTATCTGAATCTGAATCTATATCTGCATCTACACCTGCATCTCCTGCTTCTGTTTCGAGTCCTGGTTTGCAATGTTTCCCGTCCTTCACCTCTCCGTATTGTGCGAGGTGCTCGGCGAAGGATACTGCAGAGAACTTGCGCCTAAAGTGAAGGGGGAGGCGGTTGGACTTGGTATAGCCTAGGCAGTGAAAGCCCCATTCCACTTCACCCTGCGACGCTGTCCTATCCAACCAGGGCACGCGAACAATGGCCACGAACCGAAACGGGTTCCCAGAGTGCCCATCGTGGGGGTCTGCCGCCTGGGGCTTTCGCACACGGCTTGTGTGTCCTGTTTCCTCGGCCCTCCTACTGTAGGCTTGGAGCTCCCCAGCCTGGGCGTCCGCGACAAACGCGCGCATGGCGGCCAACGACCCGTGGCGGGCGACGCCGGCATGAAGAGCGCACCGGTAGTCGACCAAGGTGGCACTCGGAGCCTTCTTCTCGTTAGGCGAGTATATGCCAGGCTTGACCCTTATGCGTGGCAGGGTCGCCACCACGGCCTTGTCCAGCCCAAACTTGCGACGTGCGTGGCTGGGCCGCAGGGGCAGAAATCTTTTGCCGTGCGACAAGCAGAGAAAGCAGACGCGACTGCAGATAATAATGTAGAGGTAGCCACCAAAGTCGCCGCACCGCTCGCACTCGGCCGTGCACAGCTTGTCAAATAGGCGCTCGCAGGTAATCTAGCGGCTAGTTTGTATGGCTAGGATGCCGCGCGGAGCATTGCTGGCGTGGAGCGCAATCGCCCTGTGCTGGGGGAGCGAATCAACCAGCTCCACGGCTCGCCCGTTGATGGAGCGGAAGTCGGCAAGGGTGCGCACGTCGAGTTGGACGAGAATGTCGCGCAACAGCTCTATAGGGAGCGTGTCCAAGACGCCGAGGCTGGCGGTGGGCAATGGGCGACGAGGGCGGCTGAAGTCTCGGGATGGGGATGGGGATGGGACGAGGGGTAAGTTGTCATCCAAGGTATGGTCGTTGAGGCGCACCTCTAGGTAAGTGACATGAGATTGATCCGCCATTGAGGTTGTAGTGGTATCGAGAAGTGTAGTTCAGTTCCGTTCTATTCCTACTCGGTTGTAGCCGCTAAGCAGCCGTGCCCGGTTAGCGAGATTGGCAGACAGCCGAAGCCGGCTCCGAACGTTGATCGGAAGTTACGCCCCACTTCACCAACATCAACAAGCATTGAGCAGCTATCTCCCTACATGAAGTGAGAAAATGTCTATGTTCTTACCCTAGTGTTGCCGAGCTATAAAAGCACGTGGCGTGCTCCTCTTACATCCCTTGTTCTCATCGACCATATTCTATGCGACTACTTGGGTATTAGTCTCTAAAATCGCGCGCTCCTGCCAGAACTCTTCTCTTGCGCAGCATTTAACAACTGTTACCATGGCCTCATCTCCTCCTACTACACCTCCGTCACGCAATTCCTTCTATGTCTCCGATGACATGTTCCCTTATAACCAACGTGTCGGATATCGATGAAAAAGAGGGCTCGAAGCGGGCGTTACTGATCGGTTCACCGGTTGGGGGCGCTCATAGGGCAAGCAACAGACAGGGAGCGAATGGGCGACATACTTGTGAAGTACGGTTTCTGCCTCAAACGATGCCCGCAAAGCGGAGAATCGGTGCGGAATCTTCCCTGAAGGGAATCCCAACGTTGTTTGCGTGGTTGCAGCCGCGACGAGGAGTCAGCGTGGGAACGAGAGGTCGCGGATCACAAGCGCATGGGAGTTCTCACAGAAGCGTTGAACGAGGCCCTTGTTTATGCTTTCCAGTCTCAGGTGTTTCGAAGAAGCATTCTGTGCCGCATTCGTGACAGAATCTCTCGCACAATGCCAGGACAGTGTACACAGACAGAGGATCCGGTAGATCGCCTTCTCTTTCGCCGAGCTTGAAAGGCTTCGTCTGTGTTTCCCAATCAGTCTGAGGCAATCTCGCTACGTCCTAGATGCGGGAAGGCTTCATGGGGTATCAACCGGAGATGAATTTGAAGTAGCAGCTTCTCTCGAAAATCGCACAGTCTCACCTTCAGACCTCTCCATCGCGATCGCGGAGGTTGTCCAGGTAGGGGGCGCAAGCTTGGGAGTTAGACTGCAATGGAAGAATGGACTGTCAATGACCGGCTGGAGCACAGGCAACCCTCGTAACGAAGGTGCAGGATCAACTGCCAGTGTCCGTATGGGGCGAAGACGGTTTCGTGACACAAGTAACAACCGACATGAATGCATCGTACTTTCTTCGGCCAGCAGAGCAAAGCGAGGACGAGTCAGCTATCGCTACAATCGCGAAGTCCGACTTTTCTCAAGTCACAGTCCGTGCTAACCGAGGGTTTATGCTCCGAGCCTGGAAATTTCAGAACGAGAATGAGGAGCGTGACCTTGTCGCGCGCTCAAGAACAGTAGTGGAAACGTTTGCTAGAGCTCATCATATTATCTTGCTGGAAGGCGAGCAAATCCTCTCGGGATGCCTCTACGTCGAACTCGGCACTATAGCAGCCACTCAGAGCCGTGAGCGCATTCCTGTCGCCAGTCCTCAGAATTTAGCACACCCTGATGACCGGTGTATATCAAACCGCGCAACGATGCGGCGAACAAGGTCTTGTTTGTCTCTATCATCGACGTAATGTATGAGGAGGTCAGTCTGCTCAGCGACACCTCGCCTGGTGGTATCGAGCTCAAGGCTAACAGCGGTTCGTACGTGTTTGGCGAAGTTGATTACACCAACACCCTGGTCGGCTCTATAGTCACATTGCCGAGTGGTACCAGGCCGAAACAGACCATTTCTGTTTGACCGTCATGTTGTTGTTAGTGTCTATTCCCTCTTGGCCCCTCAATTCTGGGACCATTTGAGGGAAACCACTTGCACTATGCCTAATTGGGAGTGGTATGGCAGCATGACCCTTAGACTCTACCAACGAGGCTTATTCTGGTTACTTGAGCTGCGTAATATTGTCATACTGTGCCTTGTGCAGGATGCCTCCGGTTTAATAATAGCTATAGCGCCCATAGCGGTACCCGCAGCCCGATTGAAGCTATCGAGGCTGTTAGCGCCTACTGCTGTAGCCGTTGTAGCTATGGCTCTGTTAGGGCATCTGGTTGCGATATGGTGGGCCGGGGAATAGCAGGGCAGATTGTTTTCTGACCAATCGGAGGTGTAGTCAGTTATGTGTCCCTAAGGATTATATTATGCGTCCCTATTTTACTATTTCCCTTCTTCTTCCTGCTACCGAAGCTTGGGCTGTCCGGCATCGGGTGGTATACGGCCTGGCCTGCCTGGTTGTGCAGGTTTTGTCAACACCCATATCACGTAGAACATTCGCTTCTTTCTACATAATCATATCGTGACCTAGGAATTCTGTTAAGGCTGAACCGCCAATACCATGCCTTCCATGAAGAGAGGGGGTCCGTGAGGGGAAAGCGGAGAACCAAAAGCCAATTGAGTAACTGAAATTATCTAGATAACTATATAAAGCAGTTCGTGCCTTCGACAGTCAGGAATATCCCATCAAATAGAATGCAATTCAACCGTTTTGCACTCTTCCGAAGGCTACTTGAAGTAGTCTCGGCCCTCGTCCCTCACCAAGAGCACTCGGAGCACGCTGTCTGCTGGAGGAACCAGTTTCATATTCCCCCTAAATTGCAGGACCGACCCGGAGAAGCCGTCCATGAGAGGAGTGTAGGTCCTTTTATAGGCGATTTGTATCCGGACTGGCAGGATCAATTGCGGAATCCATGGATTAATGCCGGCTGTTGGTTGCTCAGTAACCCTTGACGATCGTTCGTGCTGTAGCGCACAGAAGCGCCGAGAGTGCAGAGTAGACGATAAAGTCCCGCCATGACACTTTGGCATTATTGCTGTGTGCACCAGTCAAGTCTGCTGAATGGACCAACATCTTGCCGTCTTCGATGGGGTTTTTCTTAGGTATTGCTTGCTGGTGCCGTTGACGGACAGCAGAGTTCTATTTTTATGCTCAAGATTCGGTGCCGTCTAGATGGATATACAACTAACCTTTAGTCAGTATACTCGACGTCGGTCACAATCGGGTTAAGCTAGGCGCACTTACTATGTTTGATCTTCGTCTGTGCAGGGACTTAAGCTTACAAAGTGGCAGGCGTACTGAGAATGCGATAACTACATGTCTACGATGCCAGACCTTTTGAAACAGCACTATCTACTCATATACAGCTGCTAGCTAGTTTCCATTGCGTTGTTGATTGATACCAACTGTGACGTTGAAGCTGTTTGGCCTCCCTGCAGGGCCTGATTGTTTCTGCACCCGAGGCTGCCAATCAAATGCTACATTGTTCCGTACATTGAGGGAAATTGAAATATGCGGCAGGCCTGATCCACTTGACGCATGGGACGCACGCAGTGGTCCTCGTTGCCGGATCGGCAGTGATTTTATCCCTTTTCTGGACAGTACTTCTTGGCCACCAAGTAGCACCGGAGATAATCCATTCTCCTGAACCCAATTGTGGGTAATTAGGCCCATGCCCGTTCCGTTTGTGTAAGCATCAAGGCCTTGTGTTCTATGGCCGCCCTTCCAGATTCCTATGGATCTTGCCTGAAAACACAGGGTAGCTCGCCGAGCCCAATTAGCAAGTGTTCAGGCTGGCCTGAATCCAAGCTGTGCATTTCTGCAGCAATAGTGGGGCAAGTCATCACTGGAGGCACAAAGGGGCCTCATGGGCGGTATTGGAGTTCATGGAAAAGGAGGTTTAAGAAATAATAAGAGAACTTCTCCTGATCAATTGAATCAGTTCCGCTCTCAAATACGAAGGGAAATTTTTGCAGCAACTGCCTTTGTTCGTGGTTGCCATCATCATGCTACCACAAGTTCTTCTAAGTACCCTTGGCTTTCTTGGCAAGGCCAGTTGTAGCCAAACTTCAGGCCATGGGTCTCCGAATTATCATCAATGCCCAGAGTTGCCCAAAGGCGATTTGATATATGACGTTTATATGGGATACCCCGAAAATTTCATGTGGGACAAAAGGCGTTGTGTTGCCTATGTTAGGTAAACAGCTGCGTCAGCCACAAATCATGTTCAAGTCAATTCTGCAATATCTGACTTTCATAGCAACCTCTATAACGCAAGCCTCAGTATCTATGACCCATACGAATCACGGGTCTTGGAGACCTTCCAGTTCCCGGGTTTGAGTCATCCGGGAAACAGCGCAATTGATAACCCTTTACATACCAGTGGTTTGGTTCTACGACCAGACTCATATCGAGCAGAGACTCTGGAGATAGTTGTCGACAATGGAGATGCGTTCTTCTCAAACGGACTCAACGTTTCGGGGCCTGACTATCTCCTCACCATGGACCTAAGTACCAAAGAGATAACACATCAGCTCCATCTCAACAACGGCCTATACGCCGGCTACGCCGACGCTGAACTAGGGACTGATGGCAACACTTATGTTCTTGGCACCTATACGGCTAATATCCTGCGCGTCACCCCCGACAAGAAGCTCTCGACTTTCTACGTTGAAGAGCCACTTGCGCCACCTCGTCTATACGGATTCACCGGCATTACCCATGTCGGCGACACGTTGATCGCCAACAACAACATTATCGGTCAATTCGTCCGCTTCAGCGTACACGATGACGAGGGAACTCCGATCATTATCAAGCAGACTCCCTACCACAACTTCACCACCTCGAACGTTCTGAACTTGCCTGAGAAGTACGAGGACACCATCCTACTGGCAACGGAGAATGCAACTCCCGAACATCCCTCAGGTGGAGTGGGTGTGTTCAGATCACAGGATAAACTCTTCCACGAGATGGAGTTTCTGGGTTTCATTCCCAGCCGCCTAAACCAAGCTTTGGCCACATCAGCTCGGCAAATGGCTGACCGGATTTACGTGGTGTCGGTCTACACTGACGGTGCCAACATTACCGTTGCAGGGCACACTAGTAAATTTGTGTTCCAAGACTTCACGGAAGAGATTGATGCGCTGGTCAACACACAGTCAGATGAATTGTGAAGAGGGAAAGTCCACTCTGGATGGTCTTCCCGCAGAACGGGCGAGATTACCGAGCCTGCATATTCCCTCGTCTCATAAATAGCTTTCCACTGTACCAGGACTAGTGGCTGCATGAACAAAAGCGGATACGGAGTTGACATAGACCATTGGCCTCCTTTGTTCTGTGCGTCATATAAGGCCATGTTCTTCAGATAGCGGTTTGATACAAGGAGTTTTGTCAGGTTGCCCAGTACCTAGTTGTGAGATCCTGGCATTGAGAGTAGAAACGTCTTGATGCTGGACTAGTTGGACCTGCCTTGTAAACAGCGGCACAGCACATGGCCGACCACAAAGAACCGCACCTATTACAGTGAAGGCGCATGTCAAGGAGCTACACACGATTGTTACATTGTTCCCGAATGAGCGAATGGGGATTTTTATGCATTCATTAGTTCCCAGTCGCTGTTTTAGATCCGTGTAGTAAAAAAGAAGAGGGACGGGGACGACATGCTGCAAGGCATCTCGAGACTTTGCGCCACCGCTTGGCTTTCCTCCACTTCGCATAATACTAGGAATTCCATCTTCTTGTAGAAATACTTCATGTGCATTCTATTTGATTTAGAAGAGCGGCCGTTTAAGCCTCGAAGCTAGTGCCTTGACGGCATTCTGCGTCCTCCTTGACTCCTCTTTGATACGTCATTCCAAGCCTGTCTAGCAGACATAATTCCTGTCTTGAATGTAACAACCCTCTTCAATTTTAACACCTTCGAGTAAAAAATTTCTGAAATGTGTGCACACACCCGTGTGGTTGGTAAAGAAGCGGTTACTAGGGCACTGCTTGCCTTGCACTTTCTGTCTGAGAAGGATTTGTTGCAGCCTTGTAACACCACATTTTAGAAATATGACAGTTCGTATGGCTGGGACTGAGAGTAGTACATCATCGCCATGATTATCGCACCCGCCATGAGGTTAAGTCTGACCTTCATAACAGTGAGGCAATCCCTGAACATCTATCTATCGAACTCCGCAGCCCCAACTGACTAAATCAGGGTGAAGAGTCCTATAAAAAGGGACGCAAAGCTTCTCAAACTGTGCATCAGTATCACTGGGGATGTGCGAAATGTGAGAGTGGAGGCTAGATCAAAACGGTCATCTATTCTAGTTCAAAAAGCTAACTTCTATCTCTCGTATATGAGAATGATTCCAACAATAAGGAGACCTCCGACTAATTCCCAAAAGGATTCCATGCAGGACTGGCAATGATTCTTTCTAGGCCGTAGCTCAGGCTAGCACAACCTGGGCAACCTGAGCCTTCTCAGGGTTGGCAAGGGCGGCCTGCTCGTCCCTTTCGGCCTGCTCCTCCGCCTTTCGCTGCTCCAATCGCTCCACTACAGTCGGATAAGCCCATTCCGTAGCCTCGATGGCTCCAACCTTGAAAGCCTGCTCATAGAACTTGCGGAACTTCATAGCGTCCTCGGTCTGGATGTCCTTGGTTCTGTCGTAGATCTCCTTCAGCCTGTACCGGTTGTCGCACAGGTGCCAGGTAATGTAGCCGTGCATGAAACACTCAATCGTGTCCATGATCTTGGGATCCTTCTGAGAGAACACTACCATCATTTGTTCCGACGACTGGAGGGTATCTTGGGTCAGCTTCTCCAAAGCCTGGTTCAGGGTGATGCCTTCGGAGACGACATAGTTCTTGACGAGGCTGGTCTGGTCGCGAGGGTCGTCGAACTCCTTGTAGAAGGACATGAGGTCGTTAACCCAAACCATCCAGTTTTCCATTTGGGCGATGGCGCTGGTGATTTCCAAGAAATGCTCCTGCTCGTTGAAGTTTTCCTTTGGCCACAAAGATCCTCCGACACAGTGTCCTAGTCCATTCATACGACGAAGGAACCCAGGATAGTCAAAGGAGCCTGGGAAGCCATGGAAGTTATATTGCTCAATCCAGCAACCTTCAAAGACTATTGTGGAAGCGTGTTAGTTTTCTTGCTCTTTCTTGGAATATTTTGGGGGACTATTGTCGAGTATAGACTTACAGTCCAGTGTGCTGCGAATGAGGTTTAGCGAGCAGAAAGGGCCAAAGTGTCTCAGCACATTAGGGAAGTGCTCGTTGACCAGCATCCACCAGGGATGCTTTTGCGGGTTGCCACTCTGAAGATCATCAAAGTATGTCAACATCTGAGGGTGAGGGTCGTCCTCGCTATCATCGAGGATGAGAGTGTAGGTGTAGTGGATGCTGAGATCTGCCATGAGCTCCTTGGAAACCTTGGCCCAGGAGTAAACCACCATGCCGACAATGGTTCGAAGGGAAGCCTCCAGTCTCTTGGGGCTGACCTTCAAAATCTGTTGCTGCCGCTCTTGTGCGAAGTGGGCCGCAGCCTTGTTGTAGGCATACTGGAGATTTTCAACACGCTCCTCCCTGGTGTAGTTACTGTCCCTGTACTTGACATTCTCCAGCAGCCGCACAGCGGTGCCCAGGAAGTACTCGGTCGGGAATGCCTCCATTTTTTTGAAGATTGAGAAAATGTTCTGAGGATGGTGGTCAGGTTGATGTTGTAGACTTGCTACTGTGAAACTGTTGGATTGATGGCTGATGAGAAATGGTCAACCTGAGACGAGACAAGCCTTTTAATAATTCTCAAGTCGTCTACCTAAATGCTTCCTTTTGGTGTCGGAAATAGTCATCAGGCCTTCTCATGAAGCACAAAATCCCCTTCGCTGAATCGCCTCTCGTTGTTTTCCATCTACAGTCGCCATCACGGATGGAGCCTACGGCCTGCCGATTGTGCGCCGTGTACGGCCGTCATGTTGGCCTATTGAGAACTTCATGCCCTCATGAATCTACCGTACATGAACCACACAAATGCGTAAAGCGGGATCGCAGGAGCTGGCAGATCATCGCTCCACGGTTCGGGGCTACCGCAGCGCTAACCAATATCAGCAATGCAGCCCTGGTGCATGCTCGTCATTCCATCGACGCCATCTTGCCTCTGTTCCGTGTGGGGCTTCAGGCCTTCCACAGGGGGCAGACCCCATTAATGCTCGGCAGCTGCCTTAATGTGTGAGACACCGTCGGGCCTGAAATGCATGTCCTGAAGCAGTAAAGATCTGCAACCAAGGTACGATGGAACTGAAAGATCATTGATAGGAAATATGATCAACATGCTGCCGCTGTCTACAGTTGATAGTAGCCGTATCCAATGGGAAGCATGAGCTCATGCTCGATAGGTGAGTTTGAGATGGCTTCGGCCGCGTCTCGGCTTGATTGACTACTCACGACAGGCCTTATCGAAGCGTTGCGCGTTCCAGTGATAGAAGGCATTGATTATCTTGTCGCAGTACTGAGTGCGGAACCAAATATAACCTAAGTATTTTGTGCTGCATCTATCTAAGCATACGATCTTCTACTACATCGATTAACGAACGGGAATTTCGCCTCGATCTGACATTCTCCCAACACCAGTGTAGATCTTGGGAAATATGACTGTCTTATTGCAGGCTGCCGCACTGGCTGCGGCTGCCTACACGCTGTCAATTCCAATTCAATCCATCTACAATCTTTACTTCCATCCCCTCAGCAAGATACCGGGACCGAAACTATGGATCGCATTTCCAATTTTGGGTCAAATCGCTCGTGTTAGAGGGGTTCTCGACTCTTACATGTGCGCGTTCCACCGCGTTTACGGTGAAGCGGTCCGTTACGGGCCTGACGAGGTTTCGATTATTACCGAACAAGCATGGAAGGATATTTATAATCATCGACCAAATCAGCTGGAAAGAAACATCCTGTCAACAACAAGGCGCCCAGATATTTTCGACGCTGTGGAGGTTGATCATGATCGATATCGCAAAGCCATGTCTCATGCCTTCTCCCCAAAAGGTCTGCAGGAGCAAGAGCCCATTGTCAAAGGATACCTTGATCTACTGATTGAACGTCTCAATCAGGTGGCTGCGAATGAAGGGAAGACAGACATGGTCCAGTGGTACAACTTTATGCTCTTCGATACCATCGGGGACCTTGCTTTCGGTCAATCCTTCGGTGGCCTTCGGGATCAAGTCCTTCACTTTTCAATTTCTTTCACCTTTGAAGCTTTCAAGCTCTTGACCTATATGGAGGCTGGAGCACGGTACCCGTTGCTCCTGAAAGTTCTTGAGCTTTTCACGCCTAAGAGTATCATCGAAGCTCGGGACAGAAAGGAGGAGCATGCCGAGGCTACCGTGAAGCAGAGACTAGAAAACGGTTCAATGCATGGCCGTGGTGATTTCATGGATGCCATGTTGCGAAACCGCGGCAAGCCTGGAGGTCTTAATGACCGAGAGCTCATTGCCAATGCCAGTACTTTAATCACGGCCGGTAGTGAGACCACCGCCACGATCCTCTCCGGCATGACATATTGGCTGCTGCGGAATGCCGACAACTACAAAAAGGTAGTCCATGAGGTACGATCTGCCTACAGCTCTGACTCAGAGATTCTCATGATTACGACTACCACCCGACTGCCTTTTATGATTGCTTGCTTCCAAGAAGCCTTCAGGCTCTATCCACCAGTACCAAGCTGCCTGCAAAGAGTCACACCGGAAACTGGCATGACTCAAATTTCCGGCTATGATATTCCCCCAAACGTATGTTGTCCAAGACATGAATGAAGCACTATGAATGTTAAAATTGACCTCTATCAGACCAAGGTGGGTGTACACGCATTAGCTGCGTATACGGATCCCAGAAATTGGCATAGGCCGGACGAGTTCCTCCCTGAGAGGTGGCTTCCCGAGGTTGAAAAGAACCCAGCCTCTCCCTTCTACAAGGACCGCCGCGCCACGCTGCAACCCTTTTCGGTTGGGCCACGCTCTTGCATCGGCAGAAACATGGCTGAACAAGAGATGCGTCTCATTCTTGCCCGTCTGTTGTGGAACTTTGATCTTGCGTTGTGCCCAGAGAGCAAGGACTGGAAGGAGCAAAAGACGCATTACCTTTGGGAGAAGCACCCTCTAATGTGCAGTGTAAGGCGCCGTGTCTTTTAAGGAGGACATTACTTAATGAGAAACACTTTAAGCTGAGGGTGGCTTCTCACAGTCAGTCTGCGGGTATTATGTTCCTCAAAGGGGGCCAAATTGATGCTGTAGACAATCAGAATAATGTTGGAATGTTTGTGATAAAGATATGATTAACAGATTCTGGGTATGTCTGATCTTGGGACGAAAGACCGCCCCATCGTAGCTTGACTGAATATTGGCAACATGACGTAGAGAATTTAGGCACGCGGAAGGCTCGCGCAATCCATTCAAAATCGAGAGTGGTCTTCCACAGAGCATCCAATGACATACGGTTCTTGAACAAGTCTATCAAAGACGCAGAGAAAAGAGAATTGAGTTTCAAGTTAGAAGGGTAGAGGCGCTTGTGCGATGAAAATACTATGTTCTCTTGGATGGATGTGCCATGTTGAAAAATCTATCCAATTATGCGTCGGCATATGCAAGCATGTACTTTGCAACGTCTTTTGTATACTCCTTGGCCAGAGCATCACTGAAACAACCGTTGTTGTAACATAAAGTCAACCGAATGGCATCCTTCCATGTATCCATTCGAATGAAGCTTGGATGGTGGTCAGTATCGATCAAGAGAGGGCGATGCGTCCACAAAGGGGGAACCCACGCGTTGTAGCCAATCACCTCTACACCCATGAAACAGTCCTCCACTTCGAACAGTTTCTTGCCAGTCAAACCGAGGACTTCATGGGAAATGATGTTCTCGGAGCGGCCGTCGTTACAGAACGCCTACACACAAAACATGTTTAGCATGCAGTACAAGTCACTAGGTTAATCTCTAGGAACTCAAGAGGGTTGTACATACTGGTGCGTGAACTTTAGGAGTGGCACTAGAGGTTCTAGTAATGCACGTATTAGCGTCAACGACCTGGAGCCAAAATGGAATCAAACGTCTTTCAACATACGCGATGAGATTAGATGCAAAGTTGTGATTTGCAACACTAATCGGCAGCAGGCAGTCAGCCTGCCCTAGCCAGAAGTTGTAATCATCTCTTATCTTCTTGGCTAGCTTGTCCAGGGCAGTTTTCAGCCCCTGGGGATCGTCTTTCTTGATGCCCCAACTCGCTAGCTTCTGGAACTCCACGACGGCAGAGGCCTGCGCATTGCCATATCGTTGTGTAGTACGGTCTTCCGAAAGATACCCACGTCCATCTACGGGTAGTGGGGAGAAGAGGAAAGCTGTGTCTTCAGCAGATGCGGGGATCGGATGGTGCTTTAGCATTGCCAGAACTGTAGCGGCATGGCCTAGGTGACCAATGTTGTATTTTAGACCGAGCCTTGATTTGACAGCGTTTGCAATCCTTTTGCCTTCTTCAACACTCATGCAATAACGAAGCTGAAGCGGATCTCCCGGGTGATTGGTAACTGGGAGACCCCAGCTCAACTATGGACGATAAAAAGTAGTTAGTATCTGCAGGCTAGTGAAAGATTCGGCGGTCTGCCTGGACGGGAAAGAGCATGAATTGCGTACGTACCCCAACTTGCATTTGACTTTCCAATAGCTTCCTATGGACTGCCTTGTAATCGTCTCCAAGCGTCTCCATGCCCACCAACATGACATCAAGAATGGGAGGGTCTAGCCTCGCTTTCTCCTCACCCCATCGATAAGCAGGTACAGTGTTCTCCAAGCCTTTTTCAAGTATTTGGGTAGCACGGTGCACCAATTCTGATGTGAAAGAACGGGCCTTTCCATCCCAACTCAGGTGATTGAACAGGAACATAAGATCCAGCTTAGTGCCAGGTTCGAGAATAGTTCTCTCGTGAGCAACATCGGCAGAGATGACGATATCCAAGGAATTCGATGGCTGGGGAACTGCTTCTGCTCTACGCTTCTCGATACGTTCGGCACGCAGTTCAGAGCTAGTCAACGATGTCGCTCGAACGTAGATGCTATTGTAGGCCCAAGCACGCGCTTCGTTATGCGACTTGAACGGCCTGTATTGGATATGTGGTAGATGCGGCTCCTTGTTTTGTCCCCAAACACCGTAACATGCAATCGAGGGGTTTTCGAAACGAGCATCAAGCAACGCTCTCACGAAAGCTCGCTTCAGTCGTGGAAGCGTAAGGTCGGGAATATCGCCAACACGTAATACGATGTTGTTGTAGAGATCGTATGTGCCAACTGCATTGGCATCTTTAATGCCTACTAGAGCTTCAACGCCGTTGGCTTTTCTCTGCAGTATGGAGTTGTTCTTGGGATAGGGATGCCAGCGAAATTCTGCGGGGTCTAAAGTTGGCAGCGGAAAGGCATATTGCTCCGCCTTGGGCGAAGATGCATCTGGAGGAACAGGCCGCGTCGAGTCGGCGGTCTGTTGGCCGCTTGAACCCATCAGGAAGCCGTGATAACCGAGATTGACACAAACAATTACACAGATAGTCTCGAGGGTAAGACGAGCAGAAATTCCGCACAAGAAAATGAACTTGTGTGTGATTGTACTCAGAGACTAGGATTCTTCGTCTGCTGTGACGATGATGTTCGACAAGAGTTTTGGCGAGCTGCATGAGTTTTACTTCACCCTTGACCATGCGCTCGTTTGTGCGTCCCCATGCTATGCCTTCATCTCGTGTGTCTGGCCTAGAGCCTGCCTGGGTCCTGATCATTAAGCGATCGGACCACGAGACTGATGGTGCGTTAAAGCACTTCATTGGCCTGCGACGAATTTCATATCGGCGCATAATGCTCAGAATGGTGGTGTGCGGGCTTTGATGTGCGGACCTCGTTGACTCATCGTGACGAATCTCCAAGCTAAGTTAGACTTGGCTGTCAGGCCTTACAGCTCGGCTTCAGGCACCTGGACCAGCTAGCGGATTTTTGGTTTAAACAAGGCATCGGCCGCTAAGGAAATGGCAAAATCCTTCCGGCAGGGGTAGGCGGCAGATTGTGGTTGGGTGAGTGCGTGGCCCCGCGACATAAGTGCTTATCGTGAGGATTTACAGGGCTCTTGTCTTGAGCAAGGGGGACCGAACTCTTCGGAATTGGGTGCGAAGGCCTTCCCTGGGACATGCGGGAAGACAGCATTCTCCCGCCGGTTTGGCGGTGCCAATGATGATACGAATTTGATAAGGAGCTCCGGCCCTCGAGAAGCATTCGGCTCCAAATCTGTGTCTCTGAAGCCCATTTGACTACATCATTCTTCGATTAATCAAGCCACCGACGGTTTTCTTTTTCCCTCCCGAACCCACGTTTCAGGGCACTATTACCGTACACACCGTATACACCACACACACAAGCATGAGCGAAGCAGATCCTGTCCCATTGGCAATTGTAGGAATTGGCTGCCGGTTCTCCGGCTATGCCACAAACCCAGGGAGGCTATGGGATTTACTCATGAGTGGAAAATCCACATGGAGTAAAGTACCCGCAGATCGGTGGAATGAGGAGGCATTCCGGCATCACAGCCCGGATGGCATCAATAATCACCAGGGAGGTCACTTCCTGGACCAAGATATTGATAGATTCGACGCCGAACTCTTCGGTATCACACCGGAAGAGGCTGCATCAATAGTAAGCATTCTCTTGTCATTTTTCCCTACAACATTTTAAGAATAGTCGTGCTGATCACAGCTCTGGGCAGGACCCCCAACAAAGACTGCTGTTAGAGACAACTTACGAGGCACTGGAAAATGCCGGGATTCGTCAAGACACCATTAATAGGTCACAAACAGCAGTTTACACGGCTTTATCTGCTCGAGATTACGACCACAACGTAGACACAGGCGCGACAAGTGTTGCCAATCCTTGCGTCCGTAACCCTCGTCAGGATGTCCCGGCAAACAGAATATCACGCCTTTTCAATCTTACCGGACCCTCCGTAAACATGGATTCAGGCTCCGACGGCGGCATGGCCGCAATTACTCACGCCTGTCAGGCCTTGCGATTAGGCCGCTCAGACGTGGCCTTGGCTGGCGCAAGTAACCTGATCCTGAATCCTGATCAAGTGGATGGCATCGACGATGCTCACAGGGTCCGTGTTGATGGTCGCGTACCGCTTTCCAGCAGCGAGGGTTCGACTCATAGCCGCGGCGAAGGTGTTGCGGCATTGGTCATCAAGCGGTTGGACGACGCGATACGAGATCAAAATCCAATCCGAGCCATTCTCCGCGATGCAAATATCGGGCAAAATAGCCACGCTCTCGGATCGGGAGAAGATTCAAGGCGCGTTGAGATATGCAGCAACGGTACTCCGGGCAAAGGCGGTGCTGAACCGAGGAACTTACAAAGCGCCTTTTCCCAACATCAAGACATCAATTTGTCTTCGTTCACCGACCAAATCAAGTCCACTATCGGCGACACTGGATGTGTGAGCGCCTTGGCCGCTGTAATAGCATCTGTAATGTTTCTGGAAAACACCACTATTTCACCTGACGCAACACAAAATGACGTTGCGGGAGTGGTGGTCAACGCCTTCAGCTCCTATGGCACAAAGTCACATGTCGTCTTAGAACGAACAACAAGGCCAGTCACTACTTCCAGCGGGGAAAAGGAGAGCTCTTCTCGTCTCTTCGTATTTTCAGCGTCCAGTCAAACGTCGCTTGTTCGTATGCTAGCCGTCCATGCTGACTGGACCCGAAAGCATGGTGGCAATGCCTCTACTCTGAGAGATCTCTCATACACGCTGTCCCAGCGGCGATCTCTTCTTCCTTGGCGGTTCAGTTGCATCGCCGAGAGCCAAGCCGAACTTCTTGAAGCTCTAGCGAGTGGCTCGAAGAAGACAGACTCCCTCGTACGAATAACTCCAGGAGCCAAGATCAGCTTCATCTTTACCGGGCAGGGCTCTCAGTGGGCCGAAATGGGCCGAGAGCTGCTCTTATATCCAGCCTTCCACGACTCCTTCCAACGTTCCCGTGAGATCCTTCAAGATCTGGGATGCTCTTGGGACCTGGTTGAAGAAACACTCAAGACCAGCGCTGAGTCGCGTTTGCACGAAGCAGAATTGGCGCAGCCCGCGACAACCGCAATTCAAATTGCTCTTGTAGACCTGGCCACCCAATGGGGAGTTGTTCCCGACTCAGTCATCGGCCACTCCAGCGGAGAGGTCGCAGCTGCGTATGCTGCCGGATACCTCTCCCAGCATCAAGCCATCAAGGTGGCATATGTCCAGGGATTTGCTTCCAGAATAGCTGAAGAGCGGCTTGGCAAGGGGTCTATGCTCGCTGTTGGTGTTGGAGAGTATGAAGTTGAGCCATATATGGATCTGCTTTCTCACGAAGGTGCCGTTATTGCCTGCCAGAATAGCCCGGATAGCACAACCATTGCTGGTGATGATGCCGCCATCACTGAGCTATCAGAACTCTTATCTCGGGAGTCCATTTTCAACAGAAAGCTTAACGTCGATACTGCTTATCACTCCCATCACATGCAAACAGCTGCTAGCATGATGCAAAGTGCCTTGAAAGACATTATCAGCGCCCCGTCGACAAACAATGGAATCGAGCTATTCTCTACCGTCACTGGGTCAGTCAAGTCAGATGCATTCGGCGCGGACTACTGGATTGCAAACCTCATCAACAAAGTAAGATTCTGTGATGGCTTGCAAGCTCTCTGCGAGTCTAAACGACCATCACCATTATGCGGTCCCGAATCTCAACGTATCTTCATCGAATTAGGACCTCATAGTGCATTAGCGGGCCCTATTAGACAATGCATGACCGATATGATTACTCCAATATCATATTGCTACACTTCGGCTCTTATTCGTGGGACTGGAGCGGCTCGCTCTACTCTCATAATGGCAGGACAAGTTTTCAACCAGGGTTATCCCCTTAACCTGGCAGCAGTCTTTGCATCATATGAGACTATTGGCTATACATCAGTCATATCCAATCTTCCGCCTTATCCTTGGGATCATACCAGGAGACATTGGAATGAATCTCGGGCGAGCAGAGATCATCGTTTTAGAAAGCACCCCTATCACGACTTGCTCGGTCTTCGGATGACAGACAACTCGTCCTTGCATCCCTTGTGGAGACACAGGGTTAGCCTTGGCAATCTTCCCTGGCTCGGGGATCATATTGTGAATCACCTGGTACTATTTCCCTGCTCTGGCTATCTCGCAATGGCGGTAGAGGCATGTTCCCAGTTGATTGGTGACTATTATCCGGGAAAGAACGTGGAGAAATTCTTTCTGAAGGATGTCTCGTTCTTAAAAGAGCTGGTCATACCTGAAGACCACAACAGCATCGAAATTCAACTGTGCTTGACTTCTGTTGCGCATTTTTCTAGTGAGGCCAGCCATTCCTCGACCAGATACGGCTTCTCTATTACCGCTTATACAACCGACGAACAGTGGAACGAGTATTGTCATGGCACTATTGCATGCGAGTTTGCAGCAGGTCAACCTTTACTCGTGGCCGACGTCACGCAGGCACATCTGATGCATCAGCTTGACTCTGCCTCTGGTAATCTCATCCAAGCCAGAGACTTCTATGAGGAGTTGGGAAGGCTAGGTACTGTCTACGGTTCCACCTTCAAAGGGATTGAAGAAATGACTGTCGACGGCGATTCAGCTGCTTCTTGCATTGTGATTCCAGATGTGGTTACAACAATGCCTTGTCGTCACTTGAGCCCGCATATCATTCATCCTACAACTTTGGATATCCTATTACATACCAGCATTCCGCTTGTTCATCAGAAACTTGGTGTTGGACCTGTAACTCTGGCTCACATCGAGAACATGATTATCACTGCCGCCATTGATAACACACCTGGCGACGCATTCCGCACTGTCACCAACTTAGTATCAATTCACTCCAATGCAGCGGTCGCAGAACTATTTGTTTTTTCTGAAAAAGCCGGAGCGACCGATGCTCCTGTCCTTTACGCTTCGGGCATTGAGCTGCGCAGCTCGAGTCCTGACATGGATGACACAAACACTCCGGATGGATTACCAGACATTTGCTACGAGATGAAATGGGTTCTGGACGAGAGGTTCATCTCTGCTAAGCAGCTTCAATCATTACGGTCATTCTCTGTTTCCGAAGACGGTTTAACCGGCTGTTGCGCTTTCTTGGCTGAGTACGTGAAGCACAAAGCCAACAAGCAATCTGACCTTGCCGTTATTGAATTAGCCGGGCCAGACGCTCCGTCCAGTGCTACTGTTGCATTCTTGGAGGCTTTGCGTTCATCTGACGCTCGACCAACTGTCTATGACTTTGCCTCCTCAAGTGGGAATTTTGACGGAATTCAAAACGCGCTCCACGATCAAGATATGAGTGTTTTCAACTTCCGAGAATTAGATATAGGTGCAGACCACTTGGACCCTTCATTCAACGAGCACTACTACAACATTGTCTTGGCTTCCAACATTCTTCGAGAGACATCAAACATCAGGTCGATCTTGACCAATGCACGAAGACTTTTGAAGCCTGATGGGGTCTTGTTGCTGGTCGAAGATGCCACCTCTGGCCAAGACTCCTTATCCATTGAAGAGTGCGCAGACCTCATGCTTGATGCTTCTTTCAAAATGCAGCTGGCTAGCCCGGATAACCAGAAAAGGCCTCGGTGCACTTTCTTTATTGCAAGGGCTCTTACCAAAGCTCATGTCCATATCCCCAAAATCATACTCGTGTCTCAGGATTCTAGCCGCCATGAAAATTTCAAACATTTTGCGACTGAGATATCAAACACTCTGGGAAGCAATGCGACGCAGGTTATCACAGAATCATGGCAAGACATGCAGCCGCATGATGCAAACGCCATCTACGTGGTAATTGACGATGGTGCCCAACCTCTCCTCGCCAATGTCAGCCAAGACCATTTCCGTCATGTGGTCGATCTTTTGCAGAAGCCCGCCAAGGTCATCTGGCTCTGTTTTCAACACAACGAGAAGAGCTCGTTCAACCCTAAAAAGCATTTCATCAACGGCGTATCTCGTACAGCACATGCAGAGAACCGAGACCTAGACATGGTGACAATTGATGTGCAGCAGACACTGGACCAGAAAACGGAACATGCTATACTTCAGCTTTTGTCTAACATCGTTGATTCTTTCGGTAAGAAGGATATCCTGAGAGAAAGGGAATATGTCTTCAACGGGGAAGATGTCCTGGTTCCCAGACTCCTTCCACATGCTACTCTCAATCATCAAATATCAGGCAAACTAGAGACCACCATTCAGACAATACCTTTTTCAGAATCACCGGTATCTCTTAGAATGATTGATGATAAAAAGGGGTTTGTTTTCGTGGAGAACGCATCACACGGGCAGCCCCTGCTGGACAACTTTGTTGAGATTGAGTCAAAGGCATTTGGGATTCCCGCAAGCTACACCAGATCGGCACAGTCTGGCTACTTCTTCAATGAGTACGCAGGAGTTGTTGCTGCTGTAGGCTGCCAGGTTCTCGGGCCCAAAATTGGTGATCGAGTCGTCACCATCAGCACAGACTCTTGCGCAAACCGATTGAGAGTGCCAGCCGGCCATGTTCAGGCCATACCAAGACATCTCTCGTTCACAGACGCTGCAGCCCTCCCACTTGCTTTTATGGCCGCAATTCATGCGCTAGTTGATGTCGCCAACATTCAGGCCAAGCAGGTACTCTTGGTCGACAATGCCACCAGCGAGTACGGCCAGGCAGCCCTGATCGTTGCTCGGAATCTTGAAGCCACTGTCATTGCTGCAGTGGCGAGAGTAGACGAGGCTGCTTTTCTTCAGAACATGTTTGAGATTCAACCAAGTCACATCGTTGCCCGGGATAGCTATCTTAGTCATCGCCAAATGCAACGAATCCTTGGTCTGGGTGGTGGAATCGACGTGATACTTGGCTGCGGAAGTACCCCCGTCACCACCGCAATAAGTCGGATGCTAAAACCCTTTGGAACGGTCGTTAATATCCAACCCAGAGGCGGTACTTCCGGGCACCATTATGGAGCCACATTTTGTTCCAACGCAACCGTCGCCACCTTTGACATCGACTCGCTTCTTCAAGCTAGGCCTCATAAGCTTCCCGTGTTACTTGAGCAAGTTGTGAAAATGGTTGATCAGGGCTTGCTGCTTCCGCCGCGGAGCACAGTTGTTTTGGCTTTGAACAACAAGCTGGAGAAAGAGCTTAACCTGACACAGAAGCACGGGAACCTGGTCAAGCATATTATTGAAGTACAGGAGCACTCTACCGTCAAAGTGGAGAAGCCAAGCTACCAGGTTCCGGATCTCGCCACTGATGCCACATATGTTGTGGCAGGTGGCCTGAACGACTTGAGTCAGAGGTTCCTGCTTTGGATGGCCCACGCTGGTGCACGCTATCTTGTAACGCTTTCAAGCAGCGAGGAAGCCTCACAAACATTCCTCGAATTCAGGAAGAAGTTTAAAGATGGCAATTCCCATTGCTCGCTTGTGACCGTGAACTGCGATGTGTCCAAGGTACACAGTATTACAGCCGCTCTTTCCGAGATTAGAGGACATGGCTTTCCGTCTGTCAAGGGTGTCATTCTGTTGAACACTGCCCGCAACGGCTCGGCTCTTGCCGCAATGACTGCGGATACATTCAACGCTGTTACCAATGCCAAGGTAGCCGGTGTGCTGAACTTGCACACCGTGTTTGGAAGAGAGGATTTGGACTTCTTCATTTCTGTGTCATCGGTGACAAACATCATCGGCGCTGAGGGGCAAGCCATCGGCAACGCTGGGGACGCATATCAAGAGGCCCTTGCTCACTTTGACGGCGATACCGGCTGCTTTAATATGGTTCTCAACATTGGTGGTTTTGAAGGTGCTGCCCCCGACAACGGGCCAAGTATTCAAGCCAGTCCACGAGAAGGCTTCAGTCACATCTCGGATCAAGAGTTGACTGCTTATCTGGACTACGCTTTAAGTGCCAACGCGCGTACATCTAGATGTCACCAATCAGTCATCGGCTTGATGCCAGACATTATTGCCCGGACAATTGCTAGCAATGGTGCTGCTCGGACATCCATGTTCACTCATGTTCGGCGGAATGCTGGGGCACTTATGGACGAGAACGACAGCGCCGCAAGGGAACGGCGCTTTGAGCATATGGTACAAGAAAGCGCCAGTAAGGAAGAAATTTCTGCATTTGTCGCGCGATCCATCGGTAACAAAGTCGCGGAATTTGCAGCCATTGACCCGATGGAAGTGAAATTCGGCTCTTCCATTCTCGATTACGGTCTAGACTCGTTGATGGCTATTGAGTTACGCAACTGGATGGCGAGGGAGTTTGACGCTCCCATCCAACTCCCAGAAGTTGTTGACAGTCCTGACATCTGGACTCTATCCGAGCGGGTGGTCGACTGCTCTCAGCTCACAACCTCGAGGAGTGATACCAGCAAGAGCAGTGTGGTTAGCGGCAGCGAACAGGATCCGTTGTCCACGCTCCCCACGTCACGGGCGAACACCCCAGAGGTCAAAGAATGATATGGGATTTTGAAAGATGGGGGAATACAGGTTGGCGGATGTCCTCCATTGCTAGCATAGTTGAATCTTTATAGAGCCGTTTCCAAAGGATAGTATCTCATCCACGGGTTTTTATATGAAGTAGATTTCCATATACTCTTCTCGATTCACAAGGGTGATTCCATGAGAGCAATCTTAGATTGCATTTGAACCAGAAACGTCCTGATGTAGTATGGCATAATTTTCATCCAGCTTTTCCGACATGCGAGAATATTTTGTGCTTTTTCTCTCGTATCCAATAAGTACTTCGTATCTTGATGAAGCCAGGTTGCATGTTGGCGATACACTCCTGCCTTCCCGGAGTCTCGCTTAGCGTGGGAAGTGAATTTAGCAAAGTTGAGAATCGCTCGGGACCGTGCACCGAAGTGCATTTTGTGATATGTTTGCTAGGCTTCGCTGTGTTGGCAAGGCAGCTCTGTTTGCCGTTATTTCCGTCGTAGTTCTGGCTGCCATTCTCAGGCCATTGACAACGGGCATTGGGTTTCTTGTACGGATGCCCCTGATGACGGAGGAGAGCTTGGAAATCAGGCCCGCCGGCTCTTCCAAGCTTTGTTCGAAATGCATGAGGCCAGGATTTGGGGCAGGATATCTCGAATTAAGGAACTGGGGGCCCCTGGACCCTGGCGCTGAAGCCGAGATGAGCCAGCCATTAACGATTCAGAAACCAGGGGAGGTCGGACCCCGGCCCTTGCCTCGCTGTACCGGCCCCGCAACCCTAGGCCGGCGGGCAATTGGTGCTGCAGCGGTGTGAATGTGCATGGCTGGGCCTGAAAGGTGGTGTTCCAAACTTCTCCATCCTTATTCCCTTGCTTCCGTACCTTATTCCCAGGATCGAACACCCAGAAGTTGCTCCGCTAACAATGCAGACCGTTATGCCATGGGCGCATTTGCCATGGGATTTTGTATTTTTCCCACTCGGCCCGCCTGGAAATGCCGATCCAGCACGGAATTCCCATTCCACTAGGGATGGCACAATCAGTAGATAAACGGTGCCCAACCACTCACTGGGCCAACCTTATCACGGCCCTAAGCTCCTACGCGCAGCTGCAGGCGCGATCATTCTAGGACGCATGTTGTAGCCGTGGTTTTGTCCAAAGTGGAAGGTTCATGGTTGAGCAGCAATGGTAGGGCTAAAACACCAAAGCGTGAATCGGGATAGGCGGCTCCGACTCTCACCACTTTACACATGTGACATGGCCGATACATCTAGGTCCGTTGCCTAGGCGTGCTCTTCAAACGCAACTGGAGCATATGAAGCAAACCTTCAATTCTCGTCGTTGAGTAGCAGGAAGGGGGGGGGGGGGTTGTATCAGTGCGCTTCTCTTATATTTCCTTCATTCTGTGAATACTTGAGGCATTCGTGAGCCCGGTGTCGACAATGAACCCCAGGTAGGGGCTTCTGCATCCGACCCCGGTCCACTCCGGACAAAGGATGGGAATAAGGCGCCAAGTCGCTCGTGTGGCAGGACGCGAGACGGCTTTCGGCTACAAAGGGAGGGTGGGCGCAACGCAACGGTCGTTACAAGGAAGCAAAAGCGCCACCTACTGGTTGCAGCATGGATCTGCCGTACATAATGGCCGCATGATGTCATGAATTTTGCACCAGCGGTAGCAGTCCCTTATCCCTTTGATCTGCGTAAGCCCAACCCGAACAGGAATATCGGCCAGTGAATCTCAAGAGACGACCAAGCAAAAGGTGATGGCTTGCAGTTCTGATCATCCGGCTCGTTACATGTGCCAGCATCTGATCAAGAAATAGGACCCTTCATGCATGAGGTTGTTTGGCCTCAAGAACACTCCCCCGGCCCTTCAGCCAACTCACCAGTCAATCTCTGCCCCTTTAGTAATGATCAACCAACAGGGACCCTGTGGGCCATCCAATCCTGTGCGCAGACCTGAGAGGATAGTTGACCGGCTTGCCGCTTTTTTTTTCATGTTTGTCTGGTGCGAATCCAACTGGAATGCAACTGCAACCTCGTCCGCGAAATCAGACCTCACTCTGAGTTGCATCCGCGACCGTTCGTGGCAAAACGGGAAAATAAAGACATATACATACGTTCTGCCTGCCGCCGAAGCGCGTTTTTGGTGCTCGCCTGGCAACCAACAGTCGTTTACCCCTTCACTCGCTTGACCATGATCGCCAAAGATCCGTCATCCGCTCGTGACGATGGATCAGATGCCTGGATGGCCCTGCCGCTGTTCAATCGCAAGGGATCCCCCGATCACACGCGCAACATCCTAGCGTGGCAGCCACCAACATCAATAGATTTGGACATGCCAAACCTTGACTACTGTTTCTTCGATTACGACATCATGGACTACGACACCCTCACACCCTCACACACCTCCGAGTCATCCAGGCCTCAATCCGATTTCGCCGTTTCCGCCTTCCATTTCAACGCCTCTTCATACTTTGCCCACTCATCGAGGCCTCACTCCGCCTCTCTCACCCCAGTCCTCCCTCGCGACACCCCGTCACAATCGCCGGACATTTCCAGGCCTCACTCCGTGTCGGTGAGCTCTACTGTCCAATCGGACTCTGGATACGAGTCCATTGTAGTTGAGCAGGCCTCCTCGAGCAAGCGACGTAGTCTTCTCAATGAGATTTCAGACGACCACATCCCCCAACCCGCATTCACAGGCCCCTGTCAATGCACCTTCGAAAATTGCAAATCCACTACCGTCTTCACCACCGGGCGCGATTTTAGGCGCCATTATCGCCAGCACTTCAAACGATTTTTTTGTCGGTACGAGGAGTGCCCGCAATCCACAGACGACCCAGGCGATGCTGGTACCAGGGGTTTTGCAACACGCAAAGATAGGGCCCGCCATG
Source organism: Stachybotrys chartarum (assembly GCA_001021365.1). Classification (NCBI taxonomy): domain Eukaryota; kingdom Fungi; phylum Ascomycota; class Sordariomycetes; order Hypocreales; family Stachybotryaceae; genus Stachybotrys; species Stachybotrys chartarum. The sequence goes on from LDEE01000011.1 coordinate 293,050, forward strand.
AAGCCAAGCACAACCCTGCCATCAAGTGTCCCTGGCAAAATCGCAACGGGGGGACATGCACCAGAACCTTCAGTCGTATGGACAACATGAGGGATCATTATAGGCGGATACATGGAAAGAGCTGCAAGACATAGACGGCCATCAGCATTTTAGATCATGCATAATTTCTCCTCGAAAATATTAATTTTCAAGGCATCTGTACATAGATATTAGCAGGCTATTGATTTTTGTCTCTTACCAAACGAGGATTCTGGTTCTCATCATGCGGGTGCATGAAAATGCCGCTGAACGTTCAAAGCAGTCCCAGCCCTGAGATGAAAAGAGTATGGCCCTTCCATGTACGGCAGTGTGTTGTTCTTGAGCAAAGGTCCACTGTCACTAACAGATCAAGGGGCACAAGATACTGTCGGGCACCGGATGGTCTGTGAGTAGCTCTGTCGCCGTTGGGGAAATTCCGCTCTACATGTTGATTGAGCTTTTGAACGACTTCGCTGACGGAATTGCCAGGCCATTTATTCCTCCTCGAAACACCACATCTGTACAATATTTCCTGGAGGCAGACATAACCGTATGTTTTCTGCACAAAAAGGGCTGCGTCACGGCGGAAGCTGTGGGTGGCTGGCCTGAGTTTGTTGTTATCCAGGGCTACTTGACTTCTCCCTGATCGCAAGCCACCATGTGTTAGGTTTTGCCGATCTTCTCATTGCTTCATAGCTCCTATTACGCGAACAAGTAACATTCATCAAGAGTTTGGCACTTTCTCAGTCAACTCGCATTACCCAACTACAAGAATTTTGCATATACTGCACTGCTGCGCTACCAGGTCGAGTCCGCTGTACACGTGCGGTGGCTTAATGATCCCTGAACACTATGGGGACCGTATGTCATGAGGCCGGACAAATCACGTCTGTTGGCTGCTTTCTTCTTCAGTTGCGAGTCATGTGCCCATGTCCAGCTTGTCTGTTACGTGGCTGATTGGCTATCCAACTTTCAAACAACAACCAATCATCACTACCAAACGATGCTCTGGGACACCGGTACCCCCTGCCCGTGACATTACCTACTTTCTGGTGCCAGACCGGGCATTTCACCCAGCTCTGGAGGACCAGGGCTGCGTACCTTTCAGCTCGAAGAGACTTTATTGTGGTTTCAACACGCCAGCTATATCAGGCCTGCCACCAAGACCCAGGGCTCTGAAGTGCGGAATTTAAGCGCGAAAACAACGTGGCACATGAGACCGTCAAACCAATCAAATGGCAGATCACGGCACATCTCAGCTCAACAGGCCCTGTTCAGCCCTGGCATGTCAGGACGTGACAGCCAAGGTATGTCGATACCATCTCGAACTAGTTGCAGACTGCATAGCCGAGAACAAGGCCCCTCTCAACCGATTGATCCGGCCGTGGATTAGACCGCTGGTCTACTTGGAAGCATTGCAAATTGAGGAACGGCCGGACAGACATTGCTGGGTATATAAAGCTGCTACAATCCCCGGGGGGTCACACATCTTTCCCTTTCCAAGTTCAAATTACTATGCAAGCAGTCACTGTTCGATGTCAAGTCAAACGAGGCATGCGAAGAGATGAGGTGGGATAAGGTGATCAGCTATGAAGTACCCCATACCGGTCGACGTAAGTAACAGGACGCAAAACAGAAGCCCCTCGATGCCAAAATGCACACAATCCGGTTCATGAAGTTGTAGTAACGAAAGAATGCTCCTCTTGTCGGCCTACACAAGAAGATTCGGGGGGCCCTGCCCGTTTATCAGATCCTCCCAGACCGTGTGGGAGGTGGTTGTAATGGTGTCCCTCATGTTCCATGTACGATCCCAAATCGTGGCCAGCCCCCAACAGTTCCGCAACCCACGTACCGAAGTCCCTGCCACGGCGTTCAACCCCCTGAAGAAATCCTCTTGACCCAGAGAAGCCATACAACCGGTGACGACCAACGACCAGACAAGATTCTTGGCGATCCGGACATCCGGCAGCTGTTTCAAGAGGACCATGGTCGCTGCGACGCTGTCCTGGACTTCCCGTAGGTTGGGATTAAGGCCGGACACCACCGTGTGCATGTAGGTCAAGGTAGACGTCGCATAAATGCTGGTAACGAGGTCGACCAAGGCACTTCCTGATGACTCACGTAACCCCGTTTCTATCATCTCCTCTATGACCGTGGCGCGGTTCCCCAGGTCTTTCAGGCTCAGCCGGTGATGCTCCTGCTCCACCCTCTTCCATTTATCCAGCTCTCCCACCTCTAGGATGGCCAGCAGGACCCAGTTCTTGCACCCAATGATCTGGTCCATCTGGATCATGCCCTCCTGGTCCAATAGATAGCGATACTCGGCAAAGGATGCAGATGCCGGGCCTATTGAAATGCAAGAAAAGATGCCAAACATGGCAAGGATGTTGGTAAGAAACTGCAAGGCACCAACATATTCGAACGACAGTGTATCCTCATCATGTGCAGCGCTAAACTGTGGCGCATCTAGCACGGTCCAAACGGACGACGTGAAGCGGCCTGATTTCGGGACCAGGGTCCAACCATGAACCAATTCGGGGATGAGGGCCTTGCCAGCAAGTAGATGAACTTGCCAGTCACCTAAACTCAGACTCGAAGACTATTAGAGCAAGATGAAGGTTCACTGTTAGTTTGAAGAACATCCAAGCGTTGAATGGCCGGGGTGGCAGGGGAGTGTGTACCTCGATACTTATGAGCTGGACAGTGCTAGCCAGGGCGTGGATGTTGCCCTTCAGCTTGGCAACACCATCAGCCGTGTCGATCTGATCCAGCAACTGCTGGGATTCCTGAAGGGCAAGTATATAGTATCGCGTCCTCTCACTCTGCCATACACTCTCAAAGTCATCGAGACGCGACTCCTTGTGCAACAAGCTAAGGCTCAGCGTAGCGTAATACACGCTGCGAGAGGAGGTCAAGATGGCCAGGAGCCACTCCCGCTTCCCCTCGTAGCTCCTATCATGCACTGGAAATTGCAGGGGGAATACCACGTCAAGATAGTGCATCAACAGGCTTGTCTCCTTCTCCTGCGTCCGCTTGGGGAACGTGATGGTGATTGGGGTCATGTTAGAGGCTTGTAGGCCGGAAGGACGATTGCGCGTGCAGGCTTGAGATCCAAGCTCTTGTGGTCTGTTTGAGAGTGAGAAGAGGGGGACGTGGCAGCACCGTCAGTGTGGCAGCGACATGACACCATCTCTCGCTCTTCCAGGTTGGGCTCTAAGCCCCCAAGCGAAAACAAAAAGCAAAACAAAAAAAAAGGACGGCCCTGTTGGGGGAAACGGCGGATTCCTGCTGCGAGACTATCAGGGAATCACTTGTCGAGACCACGTAAGCAGCGACTACCGGCATACATGAGGGAGCATCGCCGCAGCATGCAGTCCACGATGATTCTATCGTGCAAACAAGGCGCCGCAGGGCATGCTTCAGCAGCCGCGACAGCGACAGCCCGGTGATAGCCACCTCCCATGCGTGTGTGCTCCACCGCGGCACGTCCATGGAAGGATGGTGAGCGTCAGGCCAACCCAGGATCAGCCCCCCCCCCCAGCCCCCCACTGTTTCCCTCCCAGAACAAACTGCCCGCATGGCTAGGCGAGGCTCTGTGCTCCCACACAGCCAGCAAACCATGCCCGGGCTACGAGACACGCAAAATCCTGTCCAACGGATAAGCAGAGGGCCTGGCTGGGTGTAGATCCCTCCACGTGACTCGGCTTAACCGAAGCGCAGCTACAAATGGGGGGTGAGGAGACGAGAACTCTCCCTTCTTTTCTTTCTTTCCCTTCCATCCAGGCACTGCAACTCCTGTTGCCTCTTCTGGCCCACTGGTCTTGAGGGACATGATACACGGCTGGCCATATCAGCACGTCATGGCCTAGTCATAGTCATGTCTACCCTCGTCTCAGGCCCGATGTGCGAGCCGTGTTTGGCTACCTCCCTCGCTGAGCGGCCTGATGTTTCCCTGGCTTCCACCGCATGAGACCTTGTCAGGTAAGACTTCCCCCTTCTGTTTTGCCTCCACTTTTCTCTCCGTCCTGTATGATGAAAAAACATTTTGCCGATGTGACCGCCTTTCCTGGCAATGATCACAACCTTTCCTGCTTGGAAGAGCGACATCGTCTGACAATGGACGGAGAGAAAATATTTCATAATACACCAAGTCATCTTCTGCTACTTCTGCGGACCATCGACGCTAACGTTAGATCTCATCCTAGGGCATGGACGACAATCTTCGCACACTCGTATTAGTTAGATAGGTAGTAATGTTACGCAAGCATGACGCGGGCCAGTGTCGAATACGTGTCACACAACGTCTGGCACTACAGAAACAGCTCCAATTTGCGCGCTGTTCCCGGACGTGCGTGGCTGCAAGACCCCCAGATATCCTTCCACAGGAACCATAGATTTCTGCGTAATAAAAAGCCTCACCCACTTGCTACGCCTCCCCCTCTCGACCAACACGAAATGGGGTGAAAGGGAGCACATCATCCTGTTGGTGCAACGTGCTGCTGTTGGCTGGGGCTGTCGTCTGACCGGTCTCCACCATTCTGCAGAGCGGATGCACCCGCGGCGCTACTTGGCAGAGGCCCTGCTAGTTCCCGGGATCTTTGGTTTAGTGTCATCATCTCATCTGGCTTCCTGCATGTCCCGCTGGCCGCTTGCCTAGAGGCGGTTAAACTCTGCATCTGATTCGGGGAAAGCTTTGTGCTCCTGCTCGGGAAGCCTGAGTTGGTCACCCGAGAGGCCAGGCCAAGGCCGAGCGTAACCCTTTCCGCAGGTCTTGGCAATGGCTTTGAATTGTGCCCGATTAGCCGACAGCCTGCACGCTGCCAAGGATGAGACGTTCCCGTGCCCACTCGGTCCGCTTTCGGGCCCTCCACCTGACACTTGCTAGCCTCGTCCAAAGGGAGAAGGGCACACGACACAGACCAATGCAAAAGCCAACAACGCACCAAGGGAGGAACATTCTGGGTTGTTCTTCGCTTTGTTCGAGAGGGTGCTCGGAGCACTCGGAGCATCACGGCCGAGATGCGAATGCCACGCGATGTGCCGAAGTGCCAATGTGCCCTTGTTATCCACAGTGAGTTTGTGGATACGGACGAGGTGATTACCTTTTTTCTTTCTTCTTTCCCCTTTCCCCTTTCCCCTTTCCCCTTTCCCCCTTTCTTCTTTCTTTTACCCCTGTCCACCCGTGCGCCTCCTCACCATAGCCCTACCTACCCTAGAGAAAAGTCCACCTCGCCATGGAAGGACTTTGATTGACGCAGTCTCTCAATGCTTTTGGTCTTCTTCTCTAAGATTAGTACCTACATTGTTGGAGTATTGCTTGTTACAGCCTTAAGGGCTTGGGTTAACCTTTGTGCGCTAAGCTCGTACTTTTTGACGTTTGGAGCAGCCGCGAAAGATATCCAGTAATCAAGCAGAAAGATTCTATCCCACGTAAGACGGGCACATGAACCGCCATCCGAGACCCTGGATTGTTCGAGTTGTTTTCATTCCAAGTTCGAGGACGAGCGCCCTCTCACACCCTTGTGTTTGCTCACAGGTCTTGCTTCCGCGACTGTTGAGTCTTCGTAGATGCTAATCAGGAAAACCCCATACACTTGATCTTGCTCCAACCTGTTGGTCGCAACGCCGCAAATTTCCCAGGACCACCGCCAAGGTTGGAGGTCGGACAAAACCAGCCCTCTTTGGCCCATAGCTAGACTAGGGTGACGGCATCTGGTGTCATGTCATTCAAATTAAGCGAACACCCCCACTCGATACGACTCATTACGCGAGGTACTCAAAGTACCAAGATGACAAGACTTGTGCGAAAATGTACTTGGCACACTAGTAGACATCCCCTGATTGACCTCGCGGTACTTCATGCCATCCGTCAACGGTGACCACGACCTCGCCTTCACTACCTTATCACGGGCCATTGCGCAACCTCTCCGGTAGGGACGCTGGGCACACGGGTCTTTTTAGAGTCTAAAGGCTAGCATGAAATCGGCAACAGCTCTCAGATATGTTGCCGTCTCCTCTTGACTGAAGTTCCCGTCATTGTAACAGATGGTCAGCATAGAAGTTCCCTTCCAGCTGTCCAATCGAAGTGCCCTGATGCTTTGTCAGAAGGCGTTGAAAAACACATGATGTAGGCACTGCAGCTTCACTTTACTTACATATATGGCAGGAATTGATTCAGCAGAAAAACGAACTTGTCCGTCTTCATAAAAGTTTCTCCGGTTGTTGCAGACGAAATGTCAGTGGGAATGTAGAGCTCATTGATGCCGTCACTCGAGATGAACTGATGAACAGATTGCAGGTTAGCCTTGTCTGCCTCTGCTCCTGTATGCACATTGCTTTCTTCTCTTTTTCTTTGTGCCGCAACAGGCTCGACGTATCCGCAGGATAGACATACCGGCCCAGATGTTTTGTCGAACGGCATGGGGTTTCTGTAGAGCACTCTGTATTAATCTTCATTTAGAAACGCACAGTCGAGGAACATACTTGGAGAGCATTGCCCCTTCGAAAGAATGAACTCTGAGGCCAAGAGCAAGTTGGGATTGGTCATGGATCCATAAGTCGAATGATGCTTTGACATCTTTGGTAGCTTTCGCAAGTGCCCCAACAACAACATCTTGATCATCATTCAGGCTCACCAAGAGAGACTTCAAGTTCCCGACGTTAATGACTGCACCAGTCACACACCCAGCCATGTAGTCAGCCTTCAAGTCGTCTCGCAGATATCGACGGGCATTAACGGCCGTCGGTGCCACAAAGGAGTCGGTTTCCAGGATATCGGCCGTATGTCTATACATGTCGAGCATGGCTACTATCGTTGCAGCCTGAGCTAGATGAGAGATAGTATATTGAGGCCCAAGCCTAGTTTTCACGGCGCGAATAATGTCTGTGGACTCAGCCGGAGTGAAGGTAAGCGTGTGGGCGCGAGGGATTGCCTCATCGCTGGCTTTGAATGGCATGCCCCAACAACTCTTGGAAGAACCCTTTTGTTAGTAGATACTTTCGAGGTAACGACGTCGGTTGTGGTCATGGACGGGGCGGTGAAGGAGGAGGATAAGCACGACTGACCAAACTCTGCATGAGCGTGTTGACATATTGGTGACTTCGGGCTTCAAATTCGCTCCCGAGACTTTCGACCTGAACCTTCATGGCATCCAGCTGAGCAGTATGAAAGTTTGACATTTCCGATCCCCAGTGAACTGTTGGTGGCTCCTGTCCGGCTGCAGCACCGATGTAATTGCTCAACTGGCGGAGCAAGTAGCCAACAAATATCCGCGCCCCTATCCCGTCCCAGTAAAGATGGTTCATGTGAAACAGAACATCAATCGAGGCCCCTTGGGGAAGCCGAGCATCTTTATCAGGCGTATGCGCGACCAGAAAAATCTCGACAGGTTTCCCAGCTTTTCGGTCTGATACAGCTGACTTTTGTCGCTCTTGCTCTAGGTCATACCAAACCTGCTGAGCGGTGCTTGACGTGGGGAGCGCATGGACAATGCCCTTGGCCCACGCGAGCGCTGCCTCATTATTCTCGGGCGATTCGTACTCGAAGATTGGACTGGGCTGATCGTCCCAGCGAACCGAAGAGCCACACTCAGGGTGCTCGAGGCGTGCTACCAACAAGGCTAGCTCAAACTTCTCCTTCAAAATTGCCAAGGACACCGGTGTTGAGGTCGAACTTTCAACCATGCGTAGTGTGACGATGAGGTACAAGTCATACTGGCCTTTTCTATTCAGCTGTTCACAGCCCACAATTACCTCGAATCCGACACCTCGTCGTTGTGCCAAACGCGGATTGGTCTTCGAGATCTTCCACCTGTGAATTTCAGGGGCTAAAGGGGGAAGTCGAAGCTCAGGTAGGCTACCCATTTTAAGTGTCGAATATCGGAATTCTAAGTACCGACAAGGCGGTATAAAAAGATGAGAACTTGTGCTGGCTTCTCGAATAGTTCGCTAGTATGTTGACCCTCTAGGCGGCTGCTCTTCCGGCACATGGCCTTCATAAGTAGTTTCGAGCGCCCAACTACACTAGTACACATTCAGCAACAGAAATAAAGTGTTCCAGGTATGCCTAATGTGCGGCCTGAACTGGAAATTCGGTACTGTCTTAAAAATTGTGCCGAATGTGACACCGTGTGGCCTAATGTCAATGACATGGTACTGCACGAAAATGTGACGAATCTTCTGGACGCCCCAATGAACCGAGAGCTGACCATAGCTCATTCACCAACCATGTTGCTAGAAAGCTCGGCTGGATGCAATGCCTGATTTACGGGCGGATGGATAGCCAGAGTACGCGATCCATCTGAGACCGGAGATGCCGCCCTCCTGGTAACGGTCAACGTCGCGACTTTCTCCAAAGTTACATAATTAGTGAATTTGACAGAATGCCAACATGGTGGAATTGTGCTGATTTTTCGAGTTCGCTACATACATAGATGGCGATGTGATGGGTAGACGCGAATTCGCACCAAAGAACAGTGGCTAACGCATACATTTACGGGTGGTATTGGAGTTTGAACATACAAAACCTTTTTTTTCTCTTTTTTGAATCTATCGCAAAGGACATACGGTGTTATTTAAAGATGTGGTAGATTCTACATCTCTGCTCTCAATGGAAAAGCCGGACAGCTAACAAGTCTGAGATCGTATGGAAATGAATTTGTCTATTGGAGAGTGACTCTGTACTGTGCCCGAAATAAGATATTGCCCCACCAGACCATACTATCAATAACTGTATAGGACAATTGCATTGTATCCATATGACTTCGACGGCGTTGCGCGACAAAATATGGACGAAGATACACCACGCCAAAACTGACCCACGACGACAGACGTTCCCTTCACGCTCATTGCACCAGAACGGGGTGGTGCCTGTTGGTAACCTTCACTCTGATCTCTCCTAAGCCTTCCTTCTTGCCGGGGATCTCCTTGGGATACGCCACGATGCGAGCGTAAGTCATGTCGAGGTCTGCGGCTGTGGTCTCGAACAGCTCGAAGTCAAAGGCACGAGCCACACGTGAGATGGTCAAGTACATTTCAGCAAAAGACATGCTAGAAGGGGCAAGTCAGTCAACCCGACTTCCAGCGAAGCAGGAGTGCAAGGAGGTACTTACTTAATGCCGATGCACTGTCTGCTACCTTGGGAGAAGTTGGTCAAGAACTTCTTGAGCGGTACACCTTCCTCGGCAGCCTTGATCCATCGCTCGGGCTTGAACTTCTCCGGCTCTGGGTAGAGCTCCGCGTCAGTGTGAACAAAGTAGGTCGACATGCTCAAGGGGGTCTGTACTCCATGGTTAACGAGCCACTCTCTCGGCTTTCATGTGCGGGGAAGGAGATAGTTCGGCAGGAATAACGTACTCCGGCAGGAATGTTGTAGTTTTGGTATTGCAGGTCCTTGTTCATTGGGACACGAGCCGAGCGAGTGATGGGACCAAAAGCGAGGCGGAGACCCTCGTGGACAACACCGCTCTATATATTGCATGTCAGTAAACAACTTGTGAACATCAATGGTCAAGACGTACCAAGTAAGGAAGACTCTCCAAGGTCTGAAGAGAATGTTTGTAGTCTTCAGTCACAGGCAAAGTTTCCAGCTCCTCGCGCAGCTTCTTCAAGCACTCTGGGTTCGTCAAGAGGTAGTACATGGTGATTGCCATTGTTCGTGAAGTAGTCTCAGTACCAGCAAAGAGGAACACAGTGCCTTCGTCCAGGAGGCGAGAAACAGTTCGCTCGTGGGGAGGAATGTTTTTATCAGCAAGAGCACCAACAAGTGCCGAAGCCTTCGCATCGGCCGTCTGACTGGAAGTGAATTTCGAGGCACCATTAGCATGGATTTCATTGCGCATAACAACAAGATCAGCGAGAGCCGGCAGGAACATGCGAATGACTTGCTCGGGCAGGTCTTTGAGGGCTGACACAAGAGTAGGCACAAAGCGGGCCAGATGATAGAGCTTGGTCAGACCCTGGAAGCCATCCCTTACAACGAAGTGGTAATCGGGAACGCCGAGGTAGTCGAAGTGCTCGCCATAGAATCGCGCGCAAATGATATCGGCAGTCAAGGCGGAGAAGATGCCATCGAGAGTGAGAACATCACCATCAATCATATGCTTCTCAGTTCGGCTAGTGAGCTTAGAGATGCGCTCATGAATGGTTGGCTCCAAGTCTGCAAGAGAACGCTTCGAGAAATAGGGGTTCAAGTATCCACGGCGGGCACGGTGCTGATCGTGATCAATCGTAGCAGCAGTGGACGAGGGGACGTCGAAAGCTCCGACGGCCGAGGGATCTTTGTTTGTCTTTCGAGAGCCAGCGGCGTAGATGGTGTGGTAGAAGGAAGAGTCCTTGATGTGGATCTCTCTTGGGTTGACACGAACGATAGGGCCTTCAAGTTTTAGGGAAAAGGAAGTCAGCATCGCCTTTCTTTTTTCGAGGGCAAGATGGTGGGGATTATAGCCTACCATATTTCTCGTGCATCTTCTCAATCTCCCACAAGTATTGACCTTTTCGGATAACTTCGTGGTAAAACTCCAAGTAAGGGCCCATGACCGCCAACTTAGAGCCAGGGATGTGGCGTAGGGGGTGCAAGTAGACATTGTAGAAGCATGTTCCCAAAATGTAAACAAAGTACAAGCCTCCGACCGCTCCAGCGGCAGCCCAAAGAGGGACGGCTTTTATCGACTCGAGATCTGACAAGGCAGGCATTTTGCTGGGCCCTCGAGGCAACAAACGCTGACTGGTAAAAGGTTGCAATGGGTCCTGAGATCAAGTTGAAGCGCTGAGTAACATATGCTTTTTTGAGTTGTGACCACGGTGTTGATGATGTGAAAGAATTATGTTCTGAACCTGATCTTATAAGCTTCATTGTCCCGTAATCTTTCCATAAGCGTAGTGAATGCCAAAGCACGCCCAAGTGGCGTCGCTGCCGTTACAGTGCACTTAGGCCGGCCAAGCCGTATCACCAAGCCCCTGAACATGCAGAGGAATCACTGAGCTTGACGTCTAAAGGCCTGAGCAAAGGTCAACGCGCGTCAGCCACTGCGGAACAATCTTGCTAAAGTGTTTGACGGCCTCTCTGCAGCGTACGGTGGGCTGATCTTCGTAGATGGTTTCCGAGTGTGGCCCCCAAGGAGATTATGCCGGTGATATGATCGATCAGCGATGGGAAGTGACACGTTCCGGCTGCGCACCTGAATATGCGAGGAAGATCACGTTCGTGTCCCTGAAAAATTGCGGGACTGTGTGGTCGATCAAGGGTTCAGGCCTCCCAACATAGCTTGCCTGACCTATTCTGGTGGCCTCCGCATGACCAGCGTTAGGCCCCTGTATTCGCAGAGTCACATCGTCAAGGCTGTAAGGCGGCCCAAATTACATCTTGTCAACGTCGCGTCGGGCACCGTACAGGAAATCTCCCGACATGATCTCAGTGGGGCTCCGCGCGACAGCCTGAGCTCTATCATAAACGCTGAGAGCTGTACTACCCGCGCACATAACAGGGGTCATTGTTTTACTCACGGCTGCTGCTCTTCACTGGGGTCCTGCCGATCTTGCTAACCAAGGGCATTCTCCAGGGTTCCAACAGTGTCCTAAACCAATGGTAAAATGCTTTCTAAACGACAAGCCGGACGAGTACGAAATCAAGCGGCTTCTTGGGTCTGACGCAGCGCCAGTGTCTGTCGTGGAGCAACAATCCGACGCGGCCTCAAAAAACTACAGGGTAGGAGATCTTGTGGGATGGAATAGAAAAGCACCATCCCAAGGCTGCAGGCAAGGTTCTCCTTGATGAAGCAACGAGAGGAAACGCGATTTGGAGGTTTTTGCTGCAAAAATTTAAATCTTTCGAGATAATATGAACGTCGCGAACAAAGTTTGCCCTCAATGGGGACTGTGTGCCGACTGGCAAAGCTCGGTTTAGACAGCAGGTGGGAAGAAATCATGAGCGATTCGAATGAGAACATCAATACAACCAAATGAATACCCGCGGGGAGTACTCATTGGAGCAGATCCGCACCTAGCTGAAGCCTTGGAAGTGCTGGCGGTGCTATCGAAAATGGAGTATTCTGAGACACGGCCGAACAAGTGGCTGTTGGCTGTGCACTTGGCATAGAGCAAGCAGCAGCCATGCTGGTTGTCTGATATCTTCAGATATTGGGTCGTTTATCATCAACGGCAACAAAAGCTTCAAGCCACAAGACTAGCAGTATGCAAAAGCCGTAAAATCTGGTTGGACAGAAAACGTGGCATAGTCATGCGTAGGTATTAGATGCATTTTCGAGTAATCGTGTTCAGGGTAGCGGTTCTTACCGAGTTGGAGCTCAAGTGTGCTCATAGTCCGTTAGTCAGAGGTCTCCAAATTTAATGACGAAGCAGAGACGCAATTTTGGGGTACAAGATGATCCATCACGTCATGAGAATGCGGGGAATCATGCTCGACAATACTTCGTCTTGATGAAATAACGATGTGCTTCTCAACTAGCATTCTGGCGAATCAACCTCATCGCCATTGTTCGTCGAAATACTTCCAGTTTATCTAGTCATCTAAAGAAGTCGTTGGATCACTGTCTTACATAAAGGCAGCGGCAGACGATGGCACCTACAGGTTTCGCGATCTTGATTGGGGCTGGGCCAACCTCTGGTGCCGGTATTGCTCGTGTGCTTGCGAACCCGCAGGCTGGCAACCTCGCCGTGGCTCTTCTTGCGAGGAACCCCGAGAAACTCAACGCTCTTACAGATGATCTGCGCAAGTCGTCCAATGGCGGCATCTTGCACCCCTTTCCCACCGATACACAGCCGGAGAATCTGCGCGACGCGTTTCAAAAGATTGCGAACCATTCTGCCTTCAAGGACCTGAAGCTTCAACTTGCCGTCTACCATGTGAAAAACTCTGCCAGAAAGCCATTCCTGGAAGAGACGCCCGAGGCATTCAACGATACAATGCAGACCTACACAACAGGCGCCGTTGTGTTCGCCCAAGAGGCTTTGAAGCTTGTTTACGCCCAGAATGGAGGGCAGACTCCGCTTGCAGAGACCGAGGGCAAGAAAAAGGGAACGATAATCTTCACGGGTACGCTTGGTGCGATGCGCACAAACACAAACTACGCTTCGTACGGCGCGTCGCGAGCGGCTGCTCGGATGGTGGCCCAAGCCATTGCCAAGGAGCATAGCAAGTTTGGCGTGCACGTCGTGCACGCCATCGCCAACGGGGGAATTATTGACGAGGAGAACGAGAACACTCGTACCGGAAAGTCTATGAGGGCGGAGGATGTTGGTCGCACGTATCTCTGGCTATCCCAGCAACCATCATCACTATGGACCCACGAATTGGACATGCGGCCGGCGCAGGAGACGTTCTAGCATACGGCATAGATTCACTGATGCGAAAAAGTATGCCAGTCTACACGAATACACTAATTGTGATTCTATATATTTGCGTTCTTTATTTCGCTAGTGTGGAAGCTATCTAGGTGAAGATGCGGATGGGGCGAGCCAGGCTGTTGGGGTAGTTGAAGCGCAGGTTGATGTTCAGGTCAGAAATCTGCTTCAGCTCATCGTCGCTGAGGTCAAAGCTGCAGCAGTCGAGGTTCTGCTTGAGGCGCTCGACACTGTTGGATTTGGGAATGACGATAATGTTGCGCTGGGTGCACCATCGCAGGAGAACCGCGCCGGCAGACTTGCCGTGCTTGGCGGCAATGCTCTTGACAACGTCGGTCTCGAAGAGGGGCGTGGCCTTTTTGGCATCGGGGTTGTCCAGCTCGATGAAGCTCTGGGGACCGAATGTGGAGTAACCGGTGACGGCAATGTTGTTCTCCTGGGCCATTGCGATCAGCTCAGGCTGGGTTAGGTAGGGGTGGTGCTCGATCTGCAGAACACTTGGGGGGATCTTGGCGTAGGACAGGAGGTCGTAGATGAGCTGGGTGTGGAAGTTGGAAATGCCGATGCTCCTGATAAACCCGTCGGGGTTCTCGGGGGTCTTGACGAGCTCCTCCAAAGCTCCCCAGGTCTCCGAAATGGGAACCTTGGACAGCGGGGTGACCTTGGTCTGCTCCTTGTCGGTCCAGAAGCATGGGAAGCGCATCTCCTCGAAGGGAATGAACTCGAGGGAGATGGGGAAGTGGATGAGGAACAGGTCGAGGTAGCCCAGCCCCCAGGCCTCGTTCTCCAGCTTGGCCTGCTGATGTGCGTGCTCGCGCTTGTGGTAGTTGTTCCAGAGCTTGCTGGTAATGAAGATGTCCTCGCGCTTGATGATGCCCTCGTCGATGGCGCGACGAACGCCCTGGCCGGCCTCGGCGCTGTTGGTGTAGTCCCATGCGCCGTCGATGTGGCGGTAGCCCAGCTTGATGGCGTTGTAGACCTGCGATTCGATCGTTGTTAGATGCCATTTCGACTCGTGCGATGCGTGCTCGGGTGGTGCAGAATTTCATACCTGGTCAGCGCAAGTCTCGCGCGGGACCTTCCAGATACCGAAGCCAACCACTGGCATTTCCTTTGAACAGTTAGAAACATGACCGACAGCAATGCGGGGTTCGCGACTCACGTAGCCGGAAGCCAACTTCAACGCGGGCACGGAGGGCGCCATCTTGTCGTCTAATCGTAAAGTAGCTTAAAGGAAAGGGAAGTCGACCGTGATTGCAAAGTCGGGTATAAGAAACAGCAATATCTAAGAACAAAGAGCAGACTGTTGGAAAAGAGAGGAGGGGAAAAGCCGTTCGACGATGCCATAAAAAATATTCAGCTTGTAACGCCATGCGAGCCCCGCGATGGCTACCCACATCCACGGCCAATTGATGACGGTTCGCTGCGGGAATTCTCAGCAGCAGAGCTTCCTCGGGGTGCCTCAACTAGGCTCGGTTTGGCAAATCGAGCCACTGGCTCTCCACGGAATCGTAGCCGCACCACTAGGAGATGCCGAATCGCCCTGCTGAACCACGCCAAGCATCCAGGAACGTGGAGACGGTTGCGGCGTGGGCATTTTGCGATTGGGTCTCTGATAGGTACGCCAGCTTGGTGTGTGCGCTACAGCACGACTAAGGATACAGCTACGGCCTTGAGGCCATCACATGCGCGGCGCCGGGTCGCAACCTCGTTGAAACCATCATCAATAGCTGCTAGTGATGCGATTCAGGTACCCCGCTTCGGGCCATTTCGCCCGACCAGGCGTGATGACAAGATTCGTGAGCCAAGGCATCCTCTTACACACTAAACACCTATAGACCGGTCACCAGGCTCCAATACTGAGACTTAAGCAGTCACTGTCCGTTTGACCGATCCCCACATGTCATACCCCAAGCCAGTTTTGCGGTCCAATCCCTCCACTACGATTCGGACCCCTGAGGCGCGTGCGACTACCCCGCATCATGTGGCGTCGACATGAAGCCGAGACGAACGTCCGGTGGCGGTACAGAGGTGCGTTCAGGAGGCCAGGAGCTTCAACAAATGAACGTGACGCTTTGTGTACTCTGTCAGAAGCGCCATGGTGACTTGATCGTGCCATGCCTTGGTTCCATGATACAGCCTCTGCTATATCTTTCACAGCGCCAAAGAAGTCTTATGGCGTTGACTTGACACTTGGCTTAATTTGGCAATTGGCCGAATCAGGATAATGAAGCAGTCACTGGCCACCGTATCTACAAACATATTGGCGGATAGGGAGATCCTGACTTGAAATCATCGACTTCTTCAGCCAGTGATCCTTTTGGTAGATTGTGAGGTGTGAATCATAACACGGCCTCTGCCTGCAAACGGAGCTTAGGTCTTCCGACCAAAGCTGCTGGTGGAGTGTCTTTATGCCGTGCCATACAACTCTTTCTGCTTTTTGAGCACATGTGGGTGCTTCACTACACCTGGCTCCATGGCAATGAAGTTCAGATTTACACCATCCTCTATGTCGGGGAAGGGTCCCAGCGGCGTGATAGCCAAGGGATTGATGTCTCCATGACTTTTCGAGTACTTTAAACAAGTTAGTCATCACCGAATACGCGTAGCCCGTTGCAGCCAGCTGCTAAACTCACGTTCTCTTTGATATGGACAAAGTCAGTGGTTTCTTTAAACCCCTTGACGTTCCAGTACAAGTTCTTCAACCATTCATGTATAACCGGATAGTTGCCGCGAATTGTGCCCAGATTGCATTTAAAATGCTGCACATAGATGGTGTCGAACCGAATCACGGTTGCATATGCCCGGATGTCGAGCTCTGTTAGTCGCTGACCAAGGATGTAAGGCCCACCGCTCCCGTGTATGATCGACTCGAGCTGGTTAAGAGCTGCGAAGACGACGGGAACATTGTCGTTGTACGTATTTTGGTCTTTTGCAAACCCAGCCTTGTAAACCCCACTGTTCAAATCGCGTTGCATCCAGGTTGAGATCTCATCAATCTTCTCCTTGAGGGGATCAGGATAGAGGTCGAGGGCTCGATCAGCACCCTCTTCGCACTGAAGATCATCATCAAAAGCAGTAGGGAGCCATCGCAAGAGCTCTGCACTTTCGTTGCTGACTATTGTGTTTTGCTTCTTGTCCCACAGCACTGGCACGCTGTATCGACCTTTATAGTCGGAATCAGCTTTGAAGTAGACCTCGTGTAGAAACTTGCTCCCAAATAGTTTGTCCTCAGTTGCACCTGGGTACACATCATCGGATTTATTCTCTCCATTGAAACGCCACCCGGGCCATCCATTCTCGTCCCCTTTTGGGTATGCCTTGACGATGGAGATGTCGATAATAGATTCGAGTCCTTTCAAGTGGCGCACGAGATTGGCTCTGTGGGCAAATGGACAGAACAGCCCAATGTAGAGGTGATACCGGTCTTTCTCCGGAGGAAATTGACCCTTCTTAGTGATGACGCCGTGCCATGAGTCATTCGGGTCAGCGTGGATGGCAGGATCGCTCTGAGGTGACATTGTACAGCAGGCCGGCTGGAGTAATTCGTCCAGAGGTTAACGGATTGTGATTATTTTTTTACGTGACTGAATGGTGCGTTGACAGCAGGATGACGAGGCGGGGTTGTGCGGTGATGGAGTGGATTGATGACAAATATTAGTAGTTCGTCATATCTTACGAACCATCTAAACAGCGAGCATAAAAAGCTAACACGCCCTCGTAATTATACAAGCCACTGAGGCATGTGTTGAATGCTTGGATCTTCTCTGCAAATACGATTGCCTTTGCTTCGCGAAATGAATCTTTGCGAGAGCTGAACTCCATTAGGACAAATTGAATGTGAAATGAGTGAATCTTATGAAGATGCATGATTTATCAAAGTGAAGTTTCGACTGACTCAGTAGGTAACGACCTTTGTAGCCAAAGGCATGCTTAGAAATGAGATGCCGCTACTCGAAAGCTTGTGCCGAGCTAGTGTTGCATTTGACTATAGCACGTCCCTGGTATCTAACGCTGGTGGTTCTACGCAAATGTGGTATGGTGGTATGATTATTTCGCCCTGATGGTTCATAAAACACCAAAACGGAGTAGGAATCAGGTAATTCCTATGCTGGAAGCTCTTCCGGCCGCGTAGCAGCAGTGATGATTTATATGTACGACAAACAGAAACCAAGAGCAGATATCAACAACTTTCGATCAATCATTGTTTTCAGAATGTCTCTCATACATGACGCTTTGCTTCGTTCCGTATAAATGCCCCGCGACTGCGCCAGCGTACTTCGTATCTTACCTGCTAACTGGACTGCGAGATAGGCCCAGTCCACACTTGTCTTAAAGCACGATTGAACAAACTAGAATTAATCCATAGCCCTGCAACCGGCTTGCTGATACTTGAAATCTCCGTGTCCGTCGGTGGCATGACTGCAACATTACGGCCTCTGCTGCCAAGAGTATACGTAAAAACAAAATGCCAGGTCCAAGATGTCGAAACATGCAACCCGGCAATCTTCACTTCAGCAAAGTGAATTGGCAGCAGATATTTGTCGGCGAGTCCTGTGAACACATTAGAAATATGCCTAGCCCGGAATGACGATGCCTATGACAGGGCTCGGGCTCATGAACCAGAGCCGTGGTCTAGCGAGTTGTCTTGTAACTACATTTTCAATAATACGAGTCTCCTCACATACTCCTCGACCTGCGTTTGTGTTGGGACCAATTGAGATTCTGACAAAGAATCGAAGTGGAACTGTAGGTGCAAGCTTGCACCCAGCTTTGTGCTTGAGCCTTGATGTGGGTTTGACAGTGGCTCCCCACGGAGCTAAGAGCAAGCTAAGAGCACGCTCAATCCTCCAGGATGCGAGTCATTTCCCATCACTACAAGCACAGACACTTGCCCCAAAGCAGGAAATATTAGGCCTATGAAAGGCTCTTCATTTGTCACAAGATTGTGCTGCCCCCGCACCAAGAGTTGTTGAATCATCGTTCCCCTGCTTTGTATGTTTTCGAATGGCTTCAACTCGGCCATATGCTTCATAATTGCGGATTGATGCACAACTAAAGCATCTTCTTCGGGTCGTCCTCATGCTTGTCCCGTGTCACATGACAGTATCGGAACGCTCGACTTACAATTCAGACTATGCCGGCATCGACACTGGAGACAGCCTATCAATGAGTTGCTCCAGGCATCTTAGTGGATATACGTCCTCGAGGCTTCCCCACAATCCATGGCTGCTGAAACTGTCATATCCAAAACAATGGAATTTGATTAGAGTTTCGCGGGGAGAACCACGCTTCGGAACTATCCAACTTAAAGGGGCCGATGGCGGCGGATGCAGTCTTGACTGGACAGGGGGATTTGACATGAATGGAGGGTCCCAAAGCTTGGCATTGTGTGCGGTCTGCGGATGTGGGCTTCGTTTCTTATCTTCGGTACCCGACCAATTATTGATCGGCAGTTTTTGGCTATGGACTATCGGATAAAGGATTCGGACAAGTCAATTAAATACCCAGTGCGGACGACACCCACCGATTCTGGGTTTTACTGCGACCCTCTCAACTTGGCGGACCTCAAGCCTGCTCCATTAAAATACACTGATTTTTTTGCCAGCATGAGCGTCGCCAAAGACGAGGTCATCGCCTCATCGGATGACCATGTCGATGCCGAAGCGGCCCACGAGTACACCATTGACCCTGTCGCCGAGGCGAAACTCGTGCGAAAACAGGACCTGCGGGTGCTTCCCATGGTCTTTTTGATGTACTTCTTCACCTTCCTCGACCGCACGAACCTGGGAAATGCTAGAATCGCTGGCCTGGACGAGGACCTGGGCCTGGGCACTTACGGCTTCAACATCGGTGCTTGCCTGTACTACGCCATTTACTTCTTCGCCGATATCCCAGCGGCATTGAGTGTCAAGAAGTTTGGCTTCATCATGCTGCCATTGAGCTGCGTTGCATTTGGCATTGTCACGCTCGCTACTGCTTTCATCACAAACCAGGCTGGCTTCTACGCCATTCGCCTCCTCCTTGGTCTGACCGAGTCTTTCCAATTCCCGGGGCTGAGCTATGTCGTTTCGCGATACTACCGCCGAGGCGAGGTTACTACTCGCGTCTCCTTTTTCATGCTGGCAGCAGCTGGTCTTGCTGGAGGCTTTGGGGGCCTGTTTGCGTCCGGTCTGCTTTCCTTGGGTAGCATTGGTAGTGTCAGCTCGTGGCGAAACATCTTCCTCGTGGAAGGGTGAGTTTCCATTCTCCCCCGTTTTCGGTTCAGTACTTATGCATCGCTCTAGTATCATCACAATCGGCGTGGGCTTGATATCCCTCTACCTTTTCCCGGCTGATCCTTCGAAAACTCGCATCTTCAATGAGGACGAGCGCGCCATGGCCATGGCCAGAATCTTCCACGACCAGCCAGCGATTCGTGACCACAAAGAAAAGATCACCTGGGCTCTCATCAAGCGCGGCGTCGTCAATGTCAACGTGCTGGCTGGTGCCTGGATCTACATTTGCGACCAAATCACAGTCCAAGGGCTGTCTATCTTCACAGCCACCATCTTGCGTCTAAACTATCCCGACCGAACCACTGTGCAGATTCAGCTCCTTTCGTCGGCACCTCCGCTTGTGGGAATGGTGTTTGGTCTGGGCGTGTCATACATTACGATGAAAACACGCCAGCACGGTATTGCTATCGCACTATGTGCCGGCCTGTGTGTCATTGGCTACTCCATCTGGATCGCTTCAACCAATCCTCAAGCTCGATATGCTGCCATTTTCTTGAACACTGCTGGCGGCTACAGTTTTGGTACCTTGATCCTTGGCTGGACGCTTGCCAATGCCGCGCCGGATACTGTACGCAATGTCGCCAACGGCGCAGTCTCTGGTCTTGCAAATATTGGTATGCTTCCCTCATGCTTTTGAGCAACGCAGGGTTTTTGCTGATCTTGTTAGGATCCATCACCGCCACTTGGAGTTACATCAGAACCGATGCTAGCACTGGCTACCGCATCGGCAACAGCCTCAACACAGCGACCGCAGTTTCGGTCATCATCGCGTCTCTGCTTCTGGTTGTCTACCAGAAGCGTGAAAACAAGAAGCGTGAGCGAGGTGAACGCGATTATCGCTTGCAGGCTTCCGAGGAGGAGATCTCGACACTTGGAAACCTGCACCCTCAGTTCAGATACATTCACTAAAGAAGCACGACGATGCGTAGTAATTGAGTGAAGTCGGAAGGACGAAAGGCCACTAAATCGTGCTTGAGCCAGATAGAAAACAGGCTACCGGTCACTGCGGTGTCAGGAGATTCATTATGATTTATGTAGCCGGAGGTGTTTAGCGTGTTCAGTGTGTCTGCACACCACTCGTTACCTCTTCATTGAATCTTTATCTAGACAGAAACGACACTGGCAACCTTTGTAGATGCCGGTTCTTTCGGCCAAATTATGGCATTGTCTTACGCATAAGAGACCTCTCTCTATTGCTATCAAAGACGAACCACACCTTGAGTCGATCCCCATCGAGGTCTCAAAAGCTTGAGCGCAAACGACGTGATCAAGTCCTCCAAGGATTAGAGCTTACCGCATGCACACTTGCATAGGCCAACCAGGTTCATATAACTGATATAATGCAGTTATGGTACTACTAATCGACAGGGAAAAACATAAAAAGAGCACGGAAAACGGTACATTAATTTCGGAGAAACGAAAAGATATGGATACAGCAGAAACAAACTACATCAGTCTAAGGTATCATTAATGTATATCATGCGGCGGCCTTGATGACCGGCCCGCTGGGCAGCTCCAGCCCCACGGGTAATCCTCCGACGAAGCTGTCCAGATACTGCTGTCCTCGCTTGGCAGCAAGCTTCTCCTCGATATCCTTGTACATGTCATATCTGTGTGGCGATTAGTACAAAGATGGAAATATACCAAGATTGCTGGCCTTACGCATTCATCTCCTCGATAGTGAGCACCTTCTTAGAGTCTTCAACCTTGTATGTAGCGATGTTTTTGTTATGGGAAAAGCCTGAGAAGAGTTTTAGATAGCATGGACGCGGCGTGCAGACATGTCGACTTACCGATGCGTTCGTTGATGTTATAAGCTGCCTTGGCTGCGGCCGCTTGCACGCGGGTCGCTCGCGGAAGACGGACAGCCTCGTACAGCGCAAGGGCGTCTTTGATGTTTCCGTCGAAATAGTTCTTGTTGAAAATGATACCTAGAGCAGCAGCATCTTCGATAGCCATGCATGCACCCTGGCTCTGATGAGGCATCATCGGGTGGCCAGCATCTCCCAGGAGACAAACGTTCTCTTTGTGAATGTACGGGTACGGGTCGTGAACCCACAGGCGCCAGGGCTGGATCTCCTTTCCGATGGCGAGATGCTTGAGGACCTGAATGTCCAGGTTAGGGTAGGGCTTCAACAGCTCCTCCACAGGACGGTCCTCGGCGCCCCAAGCCTGGGTCGTGTAGTCACCCTGGTCGCGAGGGAAGAAGCAGTAGTAAGAGAGAAGTTTTCCGCCGTTGCAGGGTGAAAGCACAATCTTGTCCCACTTGCCCTCCTGGCCTCCCCAGTATTCTAGGGCAGCATCCTGAGAGTAGTCCACGAGGCCGGCCTTGACCGCATCTTCAGTCATGACGTTGCAGTGCAGACAACTCGAGTCTGCGGGTCTCTTCGCGGGGTGAACGCCGATGATACGTCGGACGGCAGAACCGATGCCATCGGCACCAATGATGAAGTCATGCTTGGCTGAGGTTCCATTCTCGAATGTGATTGTAGTTGTTTGGAGGTTAATCTCTTTGCACTAAACAGCTTTCGGTCAGTCCTGGTCCAAAACAAGGACACTGAAGATAATCGAGTAGTTCACCTTATGGTTGACCTTCAACACAGCAGGAGACCCCTCGCCCTCCTCTCCCAGTGCCGAGTCCTTCAGCATAGCGTGCATGTATTGTCTGTGGAACATGTTGTATACGTAACCCCATCTCTCCTCGTAGTCGTCAAGATCATAGACGCTGACAGGTTCTCCAGTCTTCCAGTCGCGGTTGATGAGCTTCTTGAGAACTACTGGATCTCCCTTGGCCACATCAACGCCCCACTCATGAAGCCACCTTGTACCGTTGGCGGCGCAAGAAACTGAGGCACCGACCTCTCCGGCAAAGTCGGATCTCTCGTAGATGGTTACCTCATGACCGGCGCGACGGAGGGCAATGGCAACGCTCATGCCGCCAATGCCGCCACCGACCACACCGACGCTCAAAGATCGCCAGCCTGACATTTTAGCGTTGGTAGACTGGGTGTCTCAATAGAAGTTTGTGCTGTTCGAAAAATGTTGAAGATTGGGATTCGACGCGGTTGCTCAATAACTGCTCACGATCCAGAAGGTCTACGGTTTAAAAGGAACCAGAGACAGAATCGTCCATCCATCTTATTGCCAGACTCTACCCTACCTCGGATGGTGAGCCGCTGTTAGCCACCTGACTCGATATCGGGCCCGATAATGCTAATCAATATGGAGTTCGGCCCGCATCCACATCGCGGTCCGCAACCTGGGAAACTCTTATCAGCACCAAAGTCGGATATTGCACCAGGCTTCGGAAGCGGGCAGTGCACTCGTAGGCTTGTTATCTTATCTAGTGGGTTTCTTAGTCTGTTGGTAGGAGATTGTCTGTCCTGGACTGGATGCCTCTTCTGGTACGTTCTCTCCTGATAGTTGCCTGTCAGCTTCGGGAATGCAAAGGCTGACCAGCATCCTGTCCCTGCCGAACTTTTTATTTCCTTCAGTCAAGATAAAGATGCATTGGATCGTCCCATAATTGGCTTAGCCTCCAGTCTTTGATACTATCCTACATCCTCCCATTTCGCCACCGGCATTACTCCACGCCTAACTTATTGATGCCACGATTGCAACGTCGCGAAAAAGGAACACGACTCCAAAGAGCTTTGTACGACAGGACTTTCGGGATTTTATATGACCATCATGAGCTTAGTGGATCTTGTTTAATGTAAGCTCGTTTTTCGTACATCTGATGCACGAAGAGACTGCAATGGCGCTGCTACACCTGGTTCAAACATACGCGAACGTGCCATTCACTCATCTGCTGCAAGCTCTTGCTATCCACTTCAATAGATGTTCAATATGAACAAGCGATACGTCTTGCTTATTTTGCTGTGTCTGCTGTGACGCTAAAGTTCGTCCATCGCGGTGACCAGCAACAGCTCGTGCAGGCGACTTCGCCCCTTCGTGTCTGGCTTTCCAAATATACACCACAGAGATTTTTCGGCGCCATATAGAGACCATATAAGCATATTGACTTGCGTCCCACGACAATCGCACTTTTGAGGTGCCTGTCTTGGTATGAGAGAGGGGTATCTTGCTAAGCCTCACTCGGCAACGACGTATGTGGCGATTTATGTGCTTGTTGTTCTCCAGTCTGATGCTCCGTCACCGCGCAGCTCGTTCCCCTTCCAAACTGTTCCCCACGAGGCAGTAGTGGAGAGCCCATGGATCTACTTGAAGTTGAAATGGATGTGCCGTCTTTGTCGCTTGCTGAAACCTCAGTGTGAGGCTATAACAACGCGTCGACTGCATAGTTTGTTTGAGCTGCTCCCTGTGCCTCAATCACACTCGGAAATTTTCAACCATTTCCGAGAGGAGCGTGAAAGAGCAAGACGAACCAAAGTCACCAGTTTTAATCGGCAAATTTCTGGAGATCACTACGATAATTTACTTTACTAGGAGCGCCAGGATACTGTCAGCTCTCACAACTAGCCCCCTGCCAAAAAAATTTCTTCCTACTCTTTCTCATAACGTGGCGTGTTGCGGTTCAAAATTTTCGAGTTGGTGTTTACGCGAGAGTCAGTCATCGATGGTGATTATATGATGAGAGTCAACGAAAAGCATCTCGGGGAGCCTCTAATGAGGAGTCACACATTGACGCAAGATCTGTCGTTTCTCAGGTCACCCAGGCCGTACGCAATTCGCTGCACATTAGATGCACAACTCGCACACAGATAAATGCTGACCTGATGCCCGGGTCCGTCCATCACTGTTACTAGAATTATAATGATTCGAACATCTCCATGTAAGCGTACACCAACCTGGAATGCCATATGCCGATGCTCTCTGGCAACTTATTCTCGATCAAGTAGCAGACCCGACTCTATCCGGCCGTGCGAAGTCCGTGTGATGAATGATGCTACGACCTGAACATTAAACTTTGGTTGACATCAACGCATCATGGGGTTGCTCGAATCATAATGTGTCTCCTCTATCACCCGCAGCACCTCTCGCATTGTCTTCAAATCCGACTCGATCTTTTCGCGGATTTTCTTGTCCTCTGGTCTCTCACCCGCGATACTCTCAATTTGGGTTTCGTCCATGTCTCGGACGAGCTTCATGGTCAAAACCTCTTGCGAAAGCTTTCCCATGATCTTATGTTCAATCACAAGCGATATGACGTAGCCGATGAAGGAAGATCGGATTCCCTATAAAATGGTCAATGTAACAGATCAAGTGATGGAGAATATCTGTGGAATGGAGTTCGGAAGGTACCTCGTAATGCATTTCCACCTGCTCGATAACGCGGGCCGCGGCAAGATCCTCAAAGTGGGAAGGATAGAGAGCCTGCACTGCCTTGTTGATGTCTGTTTCGGCACGTTTTAATTCTTCCTTTGCATTAATATCGTTATTCCCCCCGAAGGCCACCGAGACTTTTTGGACGATCATTGGAATAACCATTTCCCGAACCAAGAAGTTGTCGAGAAATGGATAGCCTGCACTGATTATGGGTAGAAGTTCCTGAAGCGTGTTGGTCAGAAACGCCTCCCGGCTCTTTTGACCACCATCTTTGGCCTTTTGCTCCCCATTGCGCAGGGGTGATTCGACTTTTCGAGACTCTAACTTCACTCTTCCAGGGCGCTGTGTGTTTGATTGCTGCGCAGTCTCCTGCTGCCCGTTAGGTTGCTCTGTACCCGTGGTTGATCCGTTGTCATCGGTAATGTTTGCAGGCTCAAACTTCATGGCGGCCAATCGGTGGAGGAGTGCTTTTGCTTGTTCTTTGACTGCACGTGCCTCCACAAAACTATCGTAAAAGCCTGAATTTGGCTGGCCATGACAAGCGATAAGATCGCGTAGGGTGCGGTCGGCTTGCAACTCAAGACATTTGACTCTTTCGTCCAGGTGCACGCGGCGCAGCTCGGCGCGGACGTCTCTGTCGGGGCATGATGCTGCTAGAGTGAGGTCGATGAAATCCTTCACAACCCTCCAAACAGCTTTCACGTGCTGGTTGGCGATACTGGTCCACTTCTCGGCTTGATACTCAAACAAACCCAGGTACGCCCCATCGCTTGGCTCTCCCGCCGGCCCCTTCGACTTCCAACGGTACATGTTCTCGCTAACCCAGGTTTCGTACTCCCTGCGGCCCAGTCTCTCTGGTAGCTCATGGACATAGTATTGCGCTGTCTCGTGCGGCTGATATCGTGGCTTCCCGTCGTCGTATTGCGGTGGTGGATCCGGTGATTGATCTGCTGGTGTTGTAGCTCTGTCGCCTTCACTCTCAAGTACTGTCTTGCCATATCGACGCATAGAACTAGCAAAAGACTGGTTTAGAGCTCGAACATTGGCACGCAGTCTCTTTTGCTGGCTTTCCAAGCTGTTGTCGCCGAAGCGAGCAAAGAAACCCTCACAGTCTGCGCATTGCTCGCCAGTTTCGTGATCTCTGTTGCAGGCTTGATTCTCGTAGGTGCCCTTGACTGCTTCCCGTGTCAGAAGAGAAAACTTGTCGGCAATATCGCCCAAGTATGCTCGTCGCGCTTCAGGCGTCGCCCTCGCCCGAATGGTAATATCCAAACGCGCTTCAGCCTCCTTAATCCTCGCCTTGATCTCGGATATGATTTGTGGGAGTTGATGCTGTGTATGGGATAAGATCATGGACTTCAGTGTCTCTCTGAGAGCAGCAATGCCTTTCTGAGTTTTTGGGACAGTGTCCCAATCAGAACCGCCAAAGAACTGATCCTCAATTCGGTCTCGCTCGTCCAGTGGTTGGTGTTTTTCCCTCGCATCTTGGTCTTGGTTGCGGATAACGTGCCATGGATGCGTAAAGTATCCAGCGAATGGACTGTTTTTAGCCAGGACACTTCTAGTTGCCTCGAGCGATCCAGCGGTGTCAGGTCGAGTGATGACACAGACAACCCGTCTCTTAAGGGAAGGGTGTTCTTGTAGCATGCCCTGGACCATCCCCACGACTGGCACATTATTGTAGTCGTTGACTTCGGCAGAGACAACAAGTAGGACGATACTCCTTGGAGACTTAATGTATTTGGAGGCCATGCCATTGATCATGGCTTTATCATCCAGCGTCTGCCCAGCGCTCGCTGCGTTGAAAAGCCCCGGGAGGTCAATGAGGCTGAGCTTAGGTAAAGATGGACCATGACGCTCAATGACCAAGACATCGTCACAGAATGTAGTTAAAGTGCCACTCGGTTTGTCCAGTGTTCCAGAGGGTGAGACTTTGAGGTCGGCTTTGGCTCTCTTCATAATGTTGTCAAAACTGTCGACAGGGAGGGCTTCTGCCAGTCGTACAAGGGCCCTCTTCTCCTCCTCGGATCGTGCGCTTCCCGGCTCTATACGTACTCGGGTCACCTCGGCCTCGGCCTTCCTCAGAACGAGCTTAATGGGAAACCTGGTGGTGGGCTTTGTATTGTCCACCGGAAAGTGGAACCTGACCAGAGCTTCGAGAACAGAGCTCTTGCCACTACTCTGTGCGCCGACCACGACCAGTTGCGGCGTCTCTATCTCGCCGGAAACCTTCAAGCTTGATAAGCGATGCATAGCATCGAAGAGTCGGACTTGTTCGTCGTTCAATAGGCTGCCTGGATTAAGATCCAGGCCCTCTTGAACCTTCGCCATAATGGGAGGCGGTAGGTAGCGATGCAGGAGATCAAGTGTTCAATTAAAGATGGCTCCTAGAAGAACAGGATGAAAACAGCCGGTGGCAGGCTGCCGAGCAGGATGTCAAGTCTGGTCGAGGTAGCAATCGGTTGTTGGAGCATGACTTTTTTGGGCTGGGAGAACTGACATATTTATAATTGAGCAAACGACTTTCCCTTCTATCACGAACCGCAGACAATAAGACTGGAGGGCGAAAACTTGATGAGCAAGCCCACGGGGCCGATTGGTCTGATCTGCCCAGTACCATGTCAGCCGAAGGGTCGGTT
This sequence comes from Stachybotrys chartarum, assembly GCA_001021365.1. Lineage (NCBI taxonomy): Eukaryota > Fungi > Ascomycota > Sordariomycetes > Hypocreales > Stachybotryaceae > Stachybotrys > Stachybotrys chartarum. The sequence continues at coordinate 320,633 of LDEE01000011.1, forward strand.
GACGAAAAGGGTGTGCTGACACACATAAGGAAAATTAGCATCATCCAATCATCGTGAGTGGGGTTTCTTGGCTTGCATAAGGAAAATTAGCATCGTCTAACCATCGACGGAGAAGCTTATCAGCATGATTGGGGAGATGCCGTATAGAGGTGAACACGTTTCACTGCATTTTTCATTCATTATGCGATTCCTAGAGAGGGTGCAGAGCCCAATCTGTTCCAGCCCAACCTATATTGGCCCAGCGATGTCCCTCTGGGCTTACTCTATGATCTTTTGACCGAAAGCCTCGTCCCGTCCCGAGCCACATAGCTAAAAACTTGAGCATTTCTCGTTACTGTTCAGATTTCCTTTCCCCCTTTTCTTCTTCCTTTGTTTTTTATACAGATCAATCATATTGACTTTTTGAAATCTAGTCTTTTGTCTCAAGCCTTGCACGGCAATCATTGAACCATCCAATTTACCCAAGCCAAGATGACCTATTTACGGATCCAACCTCAGGCAAGGCCAGACACTTACCCTGAAGACACACCTGGTCTCGATTTTGCCACTCAACCTCATCCCTCTGGGTTAGCTGTGGCCAAAACAAGCAACAATATGCAGGTTATAGGGGTAGACTCAGCTTGGAGTCAACAGCACAATGACGTCCTCGAAGAATACCCAGCCAGCACCAGCTCTGACTTTGTCTGGCCTGTACCAAGCATATTTTCGGCACAACACGGTCCGTCTCCAACTATGCCCGGCGAGTTGCTGGACAGTCTTGATGCTTACAGCACTCAAATGGGTGTAGTGGACGATAACGGAGGACTTGTGCTATTCGATAATAGCACGGCTACCGCAAATGTGTGGCATGAATTCAATCCTGCAACCTCGAATAACAACAATATTATTGACACAGTATGTGAGGAATTGCACCATGCGGCTCACGGGCACGACGCGGGGAGTTTTGGAAACACACCCAATAGCATGAGCTATGGCGAGGTTTTTGGTGCGAGAAATTCGGGCCACGATCTGCAAATGCAGATGATTTCCCTTGGACCAAACCTCGCAGATTCTCACAATACCTTGCGTGCTACACACTTCATACAAGATAGTGGCAGACTGGGTGTTTTGCAAGCAGGCTCTGGCGCCATGATCGAGAAGTCGTGGCCTACATTTGGAATGGTCGGCAGTACTTCTCCTTGCTCTGGGTCCGATGAGCCTTGGATTGGAAGATCGCTTCAAAATGTCGAGCCGCCTCAATCTACCGAAACGCCGACGCGTGTTGAGGCTGCCAAAAGAAACAGACATCCACGCGATGAGTGGGGGGAGATGGAAGAGCACATTCGCCGGCTCTACATCGAGGAAAATCATACCGCGAAGGAAGTGCACTTCGAATTGTGTGCAATTCACGGATTTGAAACATCGTAAGTGCCAAAACAAAGCAAGCGGAAGATCTTTGTAATTGACATAGTCCATTGGCAGCCTAAGCACACTCACGAAGAAACTGCAGGGTTTGGGAAGCAAAGAACGCACTCATTCAAGAAAAGCCTTGCCCAAGCATAGCTCATGCATGAAGGCAGGGGGCGATACCGAAGTTTTCAAAATCATCACCGAGACAGAGCGGAAGGTGATGATCGAACAGCGCCTTGAGGAACGGATACGGCTCGAGGAGAAAAAGTTGCAGAAAAGACTATGGCAAGTCCAGCACGGCAATAAAAGAGGGCAGAAGAAGAGACACAGAAGACAAACAAGCACAAGGCTCAACATTGGACCTTTCCTCGTCACAGTGTATGTCGATCAGGAGAAGCTCTTTCATAGCATTGATGGCTTCATCAAAGGACTTTTTGCGGCAGGGCGCAAGAGCTGGACTGCCGAGGGTCAACGGTTCACCCCGCCTTCGGACTCACTCGATACCACCAAATCTTGGCAAGTTCTGGTGGACCAAGTTTCCAGTATCTCTCTTCTTGTTGAGCAGCAGCTGTATCATCATGTCAACTACATGCTTGTGGAAGTCCTAAAGCGGTTGAAGAACATCGCTTTGAAGTGTGACCCAAACTTCTTGGTGAATTTTTGGACCATCTGCCATGTCCTCACACGCATTCTAGTCGGCGGCAGAAAGTCTCAGAATGTATGGGTGGGATGGTTTCTACAGCATCTGAAGGAAATATTGGCTCCCGATTTTTCCAAGCACCCACTCATGGGCATTGTGGGTTCACTCCTGCGCATATGGGCTTCTTCGCCGAGCGACCTCAGGCCAACACTTGGACTCGGCCACTGGAAGACGATTCACACCCTGAGCGAGATGATTGGCAAGAATCACGAAATCATCCTGAAAATGGGTGCCTTCTGCACGAAATCTTGGAAAAGCAAGTTCTCGGCTTCGGATGCCATGGGCGAGCTCTTGCATAAACCGCTCCTCATGGCCGGCGGAGGCGACATTGGAACAGAACGAACGGCCCAGTTGGCCCTGGACCATTTGTTTGCGGTGTCCAAAGGAAAGTACAACAAGCCAGAGGTCGTACACGAGGCGATGGAGCTATTACGTTGGACCGCAGACATCTCTCGGGAGAAGGAACGTCGAAATGCACTCGAACACGATTCGGTGACCCGAGCATTCGTCTTCTCTACGGGATTGGTGGCGACATACCATCTGGAGACATGGAAACAGCCGATGCAAAGGCAGAACAAGCAGCAAAATTGCGAACTGAGCTATCAGTGTATGAACGAAGCGATAGAGATTTTGCGCTACGGTGACAAGGATTGCCGGATTCGGGCGGCTTCTTTATCAAAACGCCTTGCAACCTGGATCCAGGGGCATCAGCAGAAGGCCGGTGACAGGACTAAGAAGGTGGCAGTGGAAGAGCAGAGAAGAAGGATATTTGCGGAAAAGGAGCGGAAAAGGGAAATCATTAGCAAAATTGACAAAGAACAGATCACTGGATCGCGGCAAGGGAGGCGGTTGAAAGGGAAACCGAGGGATACTCCAAGGGATAGACTAGTGATGGCTCGTAGCCTTTTACTCGCATCTCTTCATACTTGAAGAGTGCAATACAAGGTTTATCACACGAAGGCTTTTCTAGAATAAAAAAGAATGCAATTTAAATGCGAAATCTCGTCTTCAACATGCCCGAGAGCGGCGGCAGCGATCCCCACGAGGCTGGGACGTGGTGGGCACCTCCATGGTATGCTTCTCTTCAACCAGCCAACCCAGTACACAGTCATCTTTACAATGCCACCCAAACCCGTCCCCGTCATCCTCAGGGCTGGCGCAAACATTGGCTTAAAACTAGTCGAAAGACCCAGCAGCGCTGGTTATCTTGTGGCTTCGATCAGTCGCAGCGCTCCCCTGTCGGTTGTCTCGCCGGGAGACAGCAATAAGCCCGCAATTCGTACCGCCCTGTACGATCCCTCTCAAATACCAGGCGTATAAAACACTATCCGAGAGATGTGGAATTAGCCCCCGAAGGTAGTCATCTGGAATGTTGGGCCAGTCAGTCCCAGCCCTGACCCTAACAAAAGTTTTAATATTCCTGTTTCGACAATCAACTGAGATCTGGCCGTGACATTGAATGGCTCTTTTGTCGCAGAAGGCGAGGCATTCAAAGGCCGGAAACATATTGATGTCGACGGAAGCTTCATAATGAAGGGTAATATCCAGCCTAAGATGATCATTCCAGTTACGGACCTTACGAATTTGGGCATAGGAAAATCAAGCGTTGCCTACAGGTTGGGAACGGGCTGATGGGCTGTATATTGGGAACTGAATCGTATGTGAAGATATTCTTCCAAGTCACCTCAGGGAATAACGAGCTTTCATTCTGTATAACCCTTGTGGACAGTCACCACCACGAGTTCTAGGAAAGATGAAGATGGTGCAGTCGCTGTAGGTGGCCAGAGGTCACTCAACCATTTTTTTTTTATTATTATGCTCACAATATTCCTTCAAAGGTGAACAGGTCAGAGCCAACCATCTGTTCCCAGAGAAAGTTTTGATCGTCCATAAATTGCGGTGTAAGGCCAGTGTCTGCACCTTCGGGTGCTCGAGAGACAAGATTTTCAATTATAGCCCTCCCTTTCCTCGCCCCTGACCAAGTCGTTTCCAGGCTCTTGAGGAACTTGATGCATTTTTCGACATCTGGCAAGGCCTCCTGTCGAGAATATTCTGGTATTCGTAGTCTTTGTGCAGAAAGCTTGTCAATCTTGGAGCTCTTGCTACCGGGGCCATGTAAGGTTGGCTTACAGAACAATGCCAGATAGTGTCAGATAATGGACACACAATGCTAAATGATGTGATGGAGGTACGAGTTGTTGGACAAGCTCCGCAGCATTGATACAGCTCTTGGCTGCGCTGACACAATGTGGTACTGCTTCATGCCATTGAGATGCGAGTGCTTCCTGAGATGCCGTACTGGAAAGCAGTCTGCGAGGGATGATTAGCAGATCGTACCAACAAAAGGCTAGAATCTTACTGGTAGAGGTTGAGTAATGACCCGGAGTGCACGATGAACATGATGACGCACATGGTCAGGTTTGGTCCCTGTTCAGTTGTATTCGCGGAAAATCGTATCTCATCTGGTAATTCCGCAAGCCATTTGTCTAATAGCTTTTGAAGAGACGCCACGGAGCGCAGGAACTGCTCGAACTTCCTAGGATCCCTAAGCCTCCGCATTCGCGAGGGGGAATGAAGCTTCTGTATCTTGCCACCTATGTGGCACAGCTGAGTGAACGCAAGGAACCCTGTCAGTGGTGATGATGACGGCTCCGAGAGTGACTCTTCAGCCGTTTTTGCAACGTGCAGGTAGTTCTCAAGATCGTCATCACCAATGCTTTTTGGCAATTCGCAGTAGCATTCTGAGTCATCTGCAGCCATTGGCCGTCCTAGGCACATTGACGTGACACTTTGGAGTTCTTAGTAGACAGCCGCTTCTTGGGGAATAGGAAACTTACCGATCAAGACAATATATTGCCCACCACACTCTTCGAGAAAGCTGTCTTCTTACTACTCCGGGAGGCCCGCTGGAGATTGCTGCCTACAACAATAGCTTAACATATGTCTTCTTGGAGGTGCTTGGAGTGATGTTGTTACCAGACTGCTAAGGTGCATGCCAAGATCTTGTGCGGCTCTTACGGCCTGGCCAGCAAGGTTCCAGCTCTGGGTTAAGGTATTCCAACCCCCTGCGCACATTGCTAGCAAGGCAAGACACTGAACTCTTTCTAGGGAAGCCTCGCCGGTGGAAGCGTAGTTCAGAATAAGAGACTTTTGATAATAGGCCAACCCCGAGAAAGTCTCTGATTTGCCGTCTGTCGGAAGAAGACTCGAAGCACAAGCACAAACGGCAAAGAAGACGGAAAGAAACCCCTTGTCGGGGGTGTGCAGGGACCTGGGTGAGTTCATTTGTTTGTACTGGGACATAAACTGGGGTTTGTAAAGGACGGGAAAAGTATAGTGTAACTGATCGAAATACAGATTTATCAGCAGATCTGCCACATACTGGGGCGGTCGTGTGATTTCTTCGGGCCGTGGAAGGTATGGCATCTCCGGCCACGTATTGCCGCGAACAAACATGGGCATCTCCAAGTCCGGTTGAGCATGATTCTGAGCTCCAGCGTGGGCATCAGTTGCGCTTGATCCTGGGGATGGAACGTAAAGTGATGCTCGTGCTCCTGGCGAAAGGCCCTTGGCAGCTTCTACTAGGACGTTGTTTGCAGCTCCACCCACGTATCTGGAAAGAGTCCGTTAGCAAATAGCAACGCGTTAAGTTAGTCGTCAGTACACGTCTAGTTACCTCAGCCTTCCGTATGAATCGGCCACGAGGGATCCGAATCTCCCTCCCGACTCGGTTGGGTGCTGATCGCTCGTACTAAAGCCAGCGTCATCGTCGTCAGAATTCTCATCGCTATCACTATTCGACTCGGCAATGCTTTCATTGGCCTCTGCAAACATTCCGAGGTTGTTCTCATGACTGTGGGCAGTTCCGGCGACGACATTGATCGCCGAATTGTTGGCACCAAATGTGTGATCATTCTGTACTGGGAGCGACTGAAGTGTTCGCGCTGCCTGCTGAAGCTCTTCGGCGTGAGCTGCAAAGTCATCGATTGAGGATAGGCCGCCTCTGAGCTGGTGTATAGAAGCGATAGACTGGGTCAATTCGGCAGACAACGACTCCAGGCGACGGCAGTATTCGTCCAATTGCTTGCAGCGTTCCTCGAACGACTGCGCGTAACTACAACAAGCACCTTAGTCTGCGGCCGCGCGATGATCCAGTCTCCCGGAGCAGAGGACGTACCGTCGGCTTGAAGACGCATTGTCATTGCTCTCCGGATATTCGCAAGCAAGGTCCCTCGAGCTACAATTATGGCATGGTATTTGACCATCACATTTGATCTGCGGATCCTTGTCACAAAAAGATCCATACGTGATGACTAGAACCTAGGTCATACCTTTTTCCTGCGGCACGCCAGACAAGCTTTGCCGATGCGACTGGCACTGCTGTTGGGGGGTTCCAGGGTTGGCGAAGTCGGCGATGGACCGACGGACTTGCCTGTGGACCCAGCTCCCATCGTGTACCGTTGAGTAGGTGTTGTGAATGACTGTGGAGGTGAGTGACGGATGACAATGATGTTGCGCGTGGCTGGGTTGCGGGATCCTGGACACGGAACTGACTTGATGGCACGGATCGTATCGACGACTTCAGGAATCCACCACGGCCATCATCCGAGCAATCATGTTCCACGTGATGGAACTACCATTCAAACAAGCTAATCGTGTGTCCCCGCAGATTACCCAGTTATCTCCACTCATTGAGTCATTACCCGACAGGTCGGCTCAAGCAGAATGGCATCCATCCCGGCTACCCTCTCCTCTGGGTCGTCTTGGGCGGCGATAGTGACCTCGTTTGAGCGGGCACCAGTAGTAACGTTTCTGAAGATCCATCATACCCACCCATTCCCGTGATACCCGGTTCCCAGGAACAAGCTTCGTGTCCCCCTCCCTTTTTCGGCATTGGTTCCTTTTTAAGCAGATGTCGAATGCCCGTGACATCGTGGGCGCGTATCGTACTGTAGCAATGCAGACTGAAGCTTCAGCAATAGATATCACTATCACGGCACGCATAATCGTAGAAATCGCTTGCCGATCATGGCGGATGCGGCAATGTTCCTTGATCAACTTAAAAAAAAAACCCCCGAATTTGAATGTATAAGCTGGCTTCAGACTGTGTGATGGGTGTCATGCGGCTTACGGATCGTCACTAGGCTGCTCACGCGACCTGCAAATGCCCGTCTTTAGCTATGAACATGGCGAAGGGTCCGCTGGTTGATGGGTCTGATACCCTGCGCGGGCCGAGCTCCGTGCCGATGCGACATATCTTTCTGGCCTTGACTTATCGGAACAGTGCATATTTCAACGAGTCAATGATAAAAGATACGCATCTTCAGCTTCACTCCCGCGTATCAAATCAATTCGGGTGATTATCCGTCACAATGTCGAACCAAATTTCTTCCCCCGTGGTCAACGCCTCTGGCAAGACCCGTCTCCGCCAATCTCTTGAACAAGCCAAATCGCGGCAAGGTCCGAGTGTAGGCCAATGGCTGGAGTTTCCTGGCTACACACTTGCTCGGACCATAGCGCCGCTCGGCGAAGACGTACGTAGAGCTACCAGGGAACCCTTGCGGAGTCAGGTTGGGGGATGACTTTGTGCTGACCATTAATGCAGTGGGTTCTCATCGACTGCGAGCATGGTAACATTGACGACAATGCCATGTACCTCCAGATTGGTGCCATTTCTTCTTCGGGGGTGTCGCCAATCGTGAGAGTACCGGCGAGCGAACCTTGGATGTTCAAGCGGGTGCTGGATGCAGGGGCTCACGGTATCATGGTACCAATGTGTGAAACCAAGGTTCGTAGCCAATACACGCTCGGCCGTTATTCCTTCAACGCAAAGAAAGCTATGTCGCTGACTTTACCTACCCTTCGTCTCTCTAGGAACAAGCCGAAGCAATCGTCAAGGCATGCAAATACCCCTCCCGCGAATGGCCAAACGGTGTCCGCGGTGCCGGCGCAATGTTTGCACCAGCAGCTTTCAACCAGAACGGCCGCGATTATCTATTGAGTGCCAACACCAACGTCATGATATGTGTGCAAATCGAGAGTCGGACAGCGGTCGAGAACGTCGAAGCCATTGCCAGCGTGGAAGGTATTGGTACGTGGCCCATGTCAAAACAACCACAAATACATCGGAGCTTGCTGACGTTGGGCACATGTTAGACATGCTGTTCATCGGGCCCAATGATCTAGCATCATCAATGGGATACGTGGCATTTGACCACGCGTCCATCCCAGAAGTCCAAGAAGCCACCAAGAAGGTGCTCAAGGCGGCCCTTGACGCAGGAAAGTACGCGGGACACTTTGCGCTGAGCGCCGAGGCCGGTACGTTCGACTAGGTTCGCACATTTGTTGTAATATCACTAATGTTCTCCAACAGCGGCAAAGAAGTACAACGACGGTTTTCATTTCGTCAATTGTGGCGCAGACATTGTTGCGGTCACGGCCTGGATGAGCAAGGAAATGGCGACTCTTCGAACGCTGGTAGCAGCTGGAGAAGGCCCAAGCAAAACGAATGGAGTCACGAACGGAGAAAGCAAGGTTGGGTTAGAGAACAAATCAGCTCAGGTGAACTATAATTAGACCGGGGCTGAAACATTAGAGCATTAGAACAAGGATTTCACGTTAACAAGAAAGATGATGAATTCCACTCCCGCATCCATGGTTTATTAGGCAGGCTACCAGCCTACTCAAGGTCCTTGCCTTTTAAGAAATGAAAGTAATGCGAGGTGGAAATTAATGATATAGTCCAATATAGCCGAGATCTTCCTTGTCCTTAGAAGGAGCTGCCAGCAAGCAACGTCCCAGCCCACATCGCTCACGAGCATACTTTTAATTAAACCACGCTCGAGCATGGTAAGTACAAGGTCACTAATCCATGGCCGCGACAAGAATATCACCCATCATGCTCTCAGATGTTCCTGAAAGTGTCACGATGGAGTTGGGATCTTTTGCCTGCCTAGAACTGAAGCATAAACAATCACGATCCAGTGCTTCCATCATCGTTTGTTCTTCGGTATTGTGACGATAAAATTCACATTGAATTGTTTAGACTATCAACAAACACCACAAATTATCTTATGCTACTGCGAATCCACTTGAGTCACAGCCTAGTCGCACCATTGGACAGTACAGGACAGCCTGCGTCTTCTCACGCGAACCCTGCTTAATAGAGATACCTGAAGCCCTTCTGGTGACGAAGGGTCTCATCCGGTACCTTCTCAGCTGGCTCCCCAGCGACAGACGTAGGAACTGCTTCCGCCTCTTGCACCTCAAGCTTTCCATTGAGTCGCTTCAGGTACATACGTAGGGTGAAAGCGCTGCAACAAGCAAGCCCTAGGATCCCAATCTCGGCACCGAAAGACTGTACGTAGAGAGGGCCGTAGCGGGCAGGCCAGATGTAGGAGCCTGGAATACTGCCAATGTTGCCCATGGCGTTGACGAGGGCAATGGCAGCGGCCTTCTTGGCTGCAGGGTGAGGGATGGTGTTCGAGATCCATGCGAGCATGACGAAACCGGAAGCAAATCCAGCTGGGACGGCATCATATTAGTGTCAATCCTTTGAGGTTCAGGAGGAAAAGAGGACTCACTCGTCATCAGAAACATGGCAAAGTACCGTGGTGCGGTTGTTGTCGTGGTCATTGAAATGATGTAACCCACAATACATGTTGCAGCAGGACCAAAGTAATGAAAGAACCGCTCTCCCGTTTTGTCTGCATGCCAAGCGTTGGGAAGCGAGACGAGACAGGCCCACATCCAAGGAGGTGCTGTGAGAAGAAGCGTCGTGGTTGTGTTGTAGCCAAGCGCCTGCGTGATGGTGGGGAAAAAGAAGACAAACTGGGCGCATGTTAGTACGGAGAGGTTTGTGCAAGAGGCATAGCGATGCCTTACCGAAAGACCCATGATGGTAGCATGGTAAGTGAGGCCCAATAGCCAGACCTTGGGGTCAGTAAGTGCCATTTTCAGGCCCTGCCAAGCACTCTCGTCCTGTCCTTGGTCGACGCCGCCAATGTCAAGCGACAGTCTTCCTTCGGCAATTTCCCTCTCATGTTCAGAGAGCCAGGAAGTGCTGCTGGGGTACCCGGGAAGAATGAAGAGAGCCACAATACCGAAAGCCACGGTAATGGCACCCTCGATGATGAAAAGCCATCGCCAAGCTCGAATGCCGGCAGCGTCCTCCATGTTGGCGAGGATGCCGGCAGCGATGAGACCACCGAAACCCTGCGCGGCGAGGTTGCCCAAGTTCAGGATTGTGACGCGCAGCTGCATTTCCTTCCTAGTGTACCATCGAGACAGGAAATAGATTGAGCCTGGGAAGAAAGACGCCTCGACGCAGCCGAGGAAGAATCGACAGAGGATTGCGCCGGTGGCATTGTGGGCAAGAGCCGTCAGGGCGGAGATGACACCCCAGACCATAACGCAGCCACACAAATACCTTGATGCTTTGTTAGCGAAAGCCAAATCAACAGCAGGAGTGGGACTACATGTAAACTTACCAAGAAGGTCTTGTCAACTTGTTCAAAATCATGTTGGATGGAATCTGCATGCTGACATAACCGACGAGCAGAATAGAGATACAGGTCTGATACTGGACATCGGAGAGGTTCAAGTCTTCCTCCAAACCCCTAAGACGGGCGTTGGCGAAGTTATTGCGGTCGATAAAGTTGAGAATGAAGAGGACAATCATGATGGGGAAGATGCGAATGTCCATCTTTCGGATCAGCGCCTTCTCCTCGGCAGGGGTCCAGGTGCGTTCAGCCATCGTAGCAGAACGAACGGTCGCGACATCAGCCGCTTCGTGGGAAAGTGACATATCCTTCTTATCAGCCTCCATTGTCAGGCTCTGGGAAAGACCTTGGAGGGGAGGACGAAGGACAAAGGGGGGTGAAAATTTTGAACAAGGTGCGATGGCTGCACTGGAGAAACCCCGTGTTGAAGGCTGGTAAATCCAACGACTCTTGCCGCCGGGGTAGTTGAGTCCTGTTATATACGCGAAAGGCCACCGTCTGACGGAACCGCCTGACAGGGACACAAGCAACAGGGTGGCGGCGATGTCCTGGACGTCTCCTCGTGGCCGGGCTGTCCTATCTCGGCAATTCTGCCGCCCTAAGAGATTGTGGCGGGGGCTACGGGCCGGGCACCGAGCCGAACACCTCCATCCCCCCAACACAGGCCGGCCTGGTTATCTTTGCTGGACGGTTATTTCAGCAGCAAGCGTTCCCCTCGTCCCCTATCTGCAAAACGCATTACGCTGCTTATCTCTTTCACTCCTTCAGACATCTTACTTCTGCCGGGATCGCTTGCAACATGGCCCCTTCCAACCGAGCCTGTGTCTGGGTGGCGTCGCGAAAGGTCGAGGTCCAGGAGCGTCCGGTCCAGCCTGTCGGGGACAACGACGTCCTTGTCGAGGTCATTTCCACGGGCATCTGCGGCTCCGATTGCCATAACTGGGAGAGCGACAAGGTTTCGAAGCAGCTTGTCCTCGGTCACGAGTCTGCAGGGATCATCAAGGAGGTGGGCAAGGCCGTCACCGATCGATCCGTCGGCCAGCGTGTCGCAATTGAGCCAGGTTTTGCTTGCATGGCGTGAGTGACACCGCGCTCTTCGTTTTCGAAATCAGTTCTTTGCGAGCGCTGCGTGCTGACTTCAGCTTATTGCAGTTGCGAATTCTGCGCTTTCGGCAACACCAACGTCTGCGCCAACCTCAAGTACTGCGGCCTCGACCCTACGGACGGAACGCTATGCCAACTCTTCACGTGCAAATCCTCAATGGCGGTGCCTTTTCCGGATAATATTTCTTGGGAAGAGGCGGGTGCCATCCAGCCGCTAGCCATTGCGGTCCAGCTGGCCAGGCGAGCCTCTCTCAACTCGCACCAGACCTTGGCAATCTTGTAAGCGACCTCGTAACGAAATACACAAGGCAGTCGTTGACAATGATTCGTAGTGGCTGCGGTCCTCTTGGACTCCTCATTCTGGCAGTTGCCAAGGCGTACGGAGTGCGCAAGATTGTCATGTTTGACATTGAGCAGTCTCGGATCGACTTTGCCCTCAAGTATGGCGCACATGCTGGGTTTGTTCCGCCAAGGCGAGAAGAATCAAAGCAGCCGCTCGAGTTTGCACAAGAGTACACCAAATCTATTATTGCCGAGCTTGGCATCACGAACGGATTTGATGTGGCTGTCGAAGCCAGTGGCGCTGAAGTCTGCGCGCAGATGGCAATCTGCTCACTCAAAAACGGTGGAACATGTAAGCTCTCCGCGTCAGCGCCTGGTTTGATTGCAACTAACGAGATAAATAGGCATACAGGCAGGTCTAGGGAAGCCTCTTACATCCGTGCCATTATTCCTACTCACCGCCAAGGAGCTCAACATCAAGGGTAAGGGATACAGATCCGCCACTGGAACCCGCGCAAGATACTAACAGACTCTACAGGCACAGTAAGATACACCCCTGGCTGTTATGCGGATGCCATCTCTCTCTTGAGTAGAGGCCTTGTAGACCTGAAGCCTTTGATCACATCCACCTATCCCTTAACAAAGTGCGCCGAAGCTTTCGAGGCACAGCATGCACGAAAGGATATCAAGATTGTCATTATGAATCAGGAATAGCCCTTATAAGTCAGAAAGAAATAGAAGAATCACGTAATGTTTGAGCTCCTTCGATTTAATGTATGATTCATTCTCAAGAACCGATGTTGGTAAAAAAGAATGCGGTTACAGTTGCGATCTCGTTCCTTGGTTTGAAGTCCAACACATGCACCTCTCTGTCAGATTTCCCCATATTGATAAATGCCTTCCTCCAGTCCCTTGATCTGCAGCGCCAATAGTAGAGAGTAGTACCGGCAAAGCGCCAGGTTTCCTCCATGAAACCAGAATCCTTCATGCCCGCTCTTTTGCCAAATTGTATTCATCTCGCCATCCGAATTGATACCCCAGACATCACCAATCTTGTCAGCGACTTTATCGCCAAAGATTGCCCGTGTCTGGCTTCTTGTGCTCTGGTAGCCAGTCGCAAGAACGATTTCATCGGCTTCGAGCTCAGAGTCATCGGCGAAACGAATACCGTGGGGCAGGATTTCTTTGATCTCTTGGCCTTGTTTGACCTTGATGTCACCGTTGGCGATGAGCCGAGATGCACCAACGTCAATGTAGTAGCCTCCGCCGCGCTGAAAATACTTGATGAAGAGGCCAGCTCCGTCTGGTCCACGATCAACTTTGAAGCCAGCCTTGGTCAACCCTTCATGGGTGTTTTTGTCCAAATCAGCTTGCTTCTGGGCCAGGGTGACATGATTCGCCTTGAGAACTGGTAGAGGCGTGCCCTGGTCGATGACATCTGCATCGTCGACATGCGGCCCATCTTCTGAGTAGAGCGGCTTTAGTGACGTCTCCAAGATCGTGTTAGAGCCAACGACGCAGGTGCTCGAGCGCTGCACAATGGTGGTGTCATAACCCTTTTCCAAGAAATCTTGTGCAATGTCGTGTGCGGAATTGCCGGATCCTACAACTACGACCTTTTTACCCCTGCCATTCTGCTGTGCTTCACGAAACTCAGACGAGTGACATATTCTATCCCCTTGAAAGTTCTCCAGTCCTTTGAAAAAGGGCTGGGCCTTTTTCCCAGAGTGGCCTGTAGCTTGAATTATATGACGAGGGTGGAAAGTCCTGACTTCATCTTTTCCATTAACCTTTCGGGAAACTTGAACAGTCCACCGCTTCTCGGACTCGTTCCAACTAGGAGTGGTCGTGAATGAGGTTTGCGTCCAGACGTTCAGCTCGAGAAGAGTTGCATACGATTCGAAGAAATCGGCAAGCTTATCCTTGGGGGTAAAGATGGGCCACGACGAAGGAAAGTTCATGTACGGCAGATGGTCATACCACACAGGGTCGTGGAGGACGAGCTGGTGGTAGCGCTTCCGCCAATTGTCGCCGACGCGATCAGCTTCGTCGATGATGAGAGTTTTGACCCCAAGCATCTTCAACCTCGCTGCTGCCGTGAGCCCTGCCTGGCCAGCACCTACTCATTGTTAGGTTGCAGCTGTGTAAAACGAGGGCGCTGGGCAGCAACCTACCAATGATCAAAACAGCAGGGTCATATCCGGCCTCGATGGAGGTCTCTTCTCTGCGCTCATCTGCCCAGTTCTTCTTCTTTGACCCCGCGGCATGATCCGCGCCAAAAGGACGGCGGGTATTGATGGCTTCCTCATAGCCGCTCAGCTCGTCGAGCCTAGTGTAGAGCGTAAACACCTGCCATTTCCCATTCTGCTTAACTAGTCTCGCTAGCCCGGTACCTTTTCCGATACTAGTTGTCAAGGTCAAGAATGTGCGTACACCTGGTACGGCTCCCTCAGCATCGACTGGAGACCCCAGAGGGGAGCGTGCGGGTGAACTGTTGTCAAGGGCAATCTTTTGCAGTCTGAATCCGTCTCTCGAGCCTGCGGATTTCTCCAAGTACTCAAGGATGCCCCGAGGTGACTGAACGGTGCGGAAGTTCCAAGAGAGCGCCAAGTGGTCGCGCCAAAAGCCATTCTCGGAAAAAAGCCCAGCGATAGAGGAGAGATCTTTCTTCTGCAGGAGTTGGTTGAAATTTTCGACCAATTGAGACGCAACATTGCCAGGGTCGAGGGTGTCCGTAGAATGTGAAGCATCTGGGAATTTAGCGATGGGGAGGTTGATGGAGCCAGGAGCACAGCGTTGATGCGATGGCACCACTTGTTCCACAGCGACGGTCATGATATGAATTGCAAATACCCGTATATGATTTCTTTTGCGAAATTTCGAACCAACAGTTCGAATCAATCGAGGGTAATTGCAAGACTATGAGATGTTGCTACAAGGTATGGAATGCTTGGGCAGCAATTCGATCGATTTCCCCGCACTTGTCGTCATCCTATTCAACGCTACTTGTACATTACGACTCTTTTGGTCGTGTGATTTGCGGAATCTCTAGGGAATCTAAAGAACTGCCGATTGGCTCATGTTCGGGGTGTCACGGACTCAATCGGAGACCCAATGATGGAGTTGAATGGCACTCGATGTGTAAGCTCCATATGGCAAGTTCGGTTGTCAGATTGTTTCTTCGAGTAACAACACCGAAGTAATTCATCCAACATGCGGTCCTCAGTGATGAACATTACTGGCTCAGGTAGCTTTCGATTTGGAATATGGTGTGATCCAAAACGGACCACCACGAGACGGCTCCTGCTCATTTGCAGTTGAATGAGTGAAGTCACACTTGGTTCACTTGCTAAAGAAAACAGTCTTCGCCGTACCCATCCACAAAGAATTCTCGATGGGTTTTGCCCTGTCCTGCTTCGCTGATTTCTGCAATTTCATCCCCGGAGAGGTGGAAACTGGGTATGTGTTCCAGATACTGCACCAGCCGTGTCTTTTGTGAGCTTGTCGTAAGAACAACAACGCCTTGGTCAATGAGCCATCGGAGTAGAATCGCCGATGAAGTGACGCTGTATTTGTCTGCTAAAATGCGGCATATCTTGTCGATTGGGCCCGGACTAGCCTTGGTCAAAGGCGTGAGCGGTGCGAATGCTTCCACCTGGATAGCCTGTGTCTTCAAGAATTCCCGGAGCTCTGTTCGCTGGAGGTAAGGGTGCAATTCGATCTGATTCACGGCTGGTTTGATCGTTGCAGTCTCCAGGATTGCTTCAATATGTGGAATAAGAAAGTTGGAGACGCCGATCGAACGAGCCAGCCCTTGGCGCAGACAGCTTTCCATTCCCTTCCATGCTTCCTGTAATATTTCCTTGCGGCCGCCCGACGAGAATGGCTCGTGTATCAGGTAGCTAGGTGAAAGCCAATTAGTTGATGAACCGCCTTATTGATTGGAAAGCATACAGGTCCACGTATTCTGTTCGTAGCCGTTTGAGACTGAGGCGCAGTGCGCCCTCGACATCGATTGGGGAGACGGCTTTGGTGGTGATGAAGAAGTCAGACCTAGAAATACCCGACTCTTCGACGGCAAGCCCAAGTTCGGCTTCGGTTCGGTAGTCTTGTCCATTGCGTTGGCCATCAGTAGGCACAACGAGGGCGCTGTATCGGACTGCTTACACTGGGCACCGTCAAGATGTCGATAGCCTAACTCAATAGCTTGCTTGATGGCATCGACCGTGTCGCGATTGATGTCATCGTCGGATTCTTTCATCCAAACCGTACCGCATCCGTACCCGAGCTTGTTCTCGTCAAAATACGGCCCAGCGCGCGTTGGGTAGCTAGACTCACCATTGGTATTTCGCTGCCAGGAGCCAATGTGAGCGATGGGAGTTCCATGGTCATGAGCCGTTGCATCCGTGTCGGTGGTCCCGGTTCCGATTCCGATATAAGCTTCAAAACACCTGTGGACGACTATCTCTCTTCCGATGTCATCATCAGGCCATCAACTCCTTTTGAGAGTCCAGCAGCCGGGATCGGATGAGCTCCGGCCGGTCAGCCCATGAACCTTGACGCTAGACCCCAAGTCCCTGGTTTTATGGTCATGCACTGTCCCGTCCAATCTTGCCTATCCGCCTATCATCGGAGCTTGATTATGGATATGGCGGGGGAGAGATTGCTTAGTGCATAGTGCATTATCCGACTCTAATGGGTCGGGTGGGGGAGTGACGCTGCGTGTTCGAGCGGTCCTTTTGTCGGCCGGCATACTTATCCTGATGGTGACCCATGCATTGCTCCAAGACATTCACGGTAAATACAGAAGCAAGGCTGGAATCCTACCATCGCGAACCAATAACACCGAAACGAAACAAGCCGACAACATGGGACTGTACGCGGACATCACACAGCCACCAAAAGCGTTACCTCAAGCAGAGCTGAAACAGATCGCCCCTGCTGTGTCATTGCTCCCACCTTTATCCCGACGAGGACATGGCCCTGGCATGATACTAATCGCGTCTGAAAAGACGGAGAAGCTGATGACGGATGGCGGTTTCCCTGCACCAATCATGAAATGGGCTGAGGAAGGATATGCCGTGGTTGAGGTGCAGGGTTCGGCTTTGTCGGCGCAAGCAGGGCCCAATACTCTGGAAACGGCCATCTCGGGGCTCAAGGCGTGTGAGGGGTTCGAAGGTACAGGGAAAATTGGTATCGTGGGTATGCGAGCTCTTGACAACGTGCCGAGGCAGTGATGCTCACGGTGCCTCTACTTCAGTTTATGACGCGCAGTCTTGGAATAATCTGGCGCTGCTTCTCGCATCGGTGCCTGAGATATCTGGCGCTGTGGTGTACGGCGACCAGGCGATTGCCCCGAGCCTGGCGGAAGTATCAGTACCCGTCCTGAGACACTTATCCGGCGCCGCGGCCGGGCCAGCGGTGCGGACGCCGTTATTGACCGTCTACTCCTACCCCAATGCGAAATCGCAAGACTTCGCGAGCTCTCTATCAAAGGACTTCAGTTCTGCCGCCGAGGCCGTCTCTCACAGTAGGAACGTGAGCTTCCTCAAGCCGCTGGTCGGCGGCCCCTTCTTCGACATCGAGGCAATCTGGGAGGAACACACTTACTACGAGTTTGCCGACCGGTCGGTGGAGCATACGATGTCGACCATGGTCCAGGAACCATACGTTAATCACGTCCCAACGGTTAGAGCCCACTACTCTGATGCCATGACGGTCCTGAGGTGCTGAATGCTTAGATGACTGGAGGCGTCGGCCGCGCGCGCCTGACCACGTTTTACCGCGACCACTTCATCTTCAACAACTCCGCCGACACGGAGCTCGAGCTCATCAGCCGGACGGTCGGCACAGATCGTGTGATTGACGAGTTCATATTCAAGTTCACTCACGATCAAGAGGTTGACTGGCTGTGAGTCGCACAACCCAAGGCACTAATCTTCGCAGACACTGATAATCATTGGCTAGCATTCCCGGCATCCCTCCCACCGGACTCAAGGTCGAGGTCCCCTTTACCGCGGTTGTGAACATTCGAGGCGACCGGCTCTACCACGAGCATATTGCGTGGGACCAAGGAACCGTGCTAAGGCAGCTGGGGTTGATGCCGGAATACCTGCCGTACCCATACCCGCTGCCAGACGGCAAGGTGCCTGCAGAGGGGAACCAGTTCGAGTACAAGGTGCCGGTTGGTGGCATCGAGACGGCAGACAAGATGCGGGACAAGAACCTGGTCGCGTCGAACGAAATGTTTGCCTACAAGATCCGCGAAACGCCGAAGTCTAGTTAAGCAGCTCCAATTGGAGGGAGACGGCCATATTAATGACAATTGATCTTTAATGATCTACATTGATGCATTAGATAACAAGTATGACGGATGCTCAGCATGATTTTTATTCTCTGTATCTGCACCTGAGGATATGAGCATCATGTATCCACCAGTAGAATGATGGTAGAAGTTACTAGAAACCCGGCGGAGAATGGCCCCTCAGCCGAGGCCATGGACTAACAGTGGCGTGTCGTGTCGATCATATCGCAAACCCACCAAGGGTGGATATCATGGTGCCGCTTCCGACCCAGGGCAGGAAGAGCTGCGGGCCGAAATCCTCAAGAAGCTTCTGAATCCCCGTGGCAAGAGCTCTTGTGAATTTCTCATCAGCATCTTCATCGTTTGACCCCTCATCCCCACCATCCACCACATCAAGAACCATGGCTTCCAACCCTCCTGGCGAATGCTGCACCAAGGGCACCCTGCACAAGTAGGTCGACAACTGCGTGTTGCCCCTCTCTCTCCAGAGACTGACGGGCTTGTAGGGGAACGCCCCGTGGCGAGTCTGTCAAGATCGACGGCAGCATCGAAGGCTACCTGAGCCGACCCCAGGGCAAAGCCAAGGGCGACACCGCGATCCTGTACATGCCGGACATCTTCGGCATTTGGCCCAACAGCCAGCTCATGGCCGACACCTTTGCTGACCGCGGATACACGACCCTCGTCATTGACATGTTCAACGGCGACCAGCTTCCGCCAAAGCTGCCCGAGGGCTTGAACCTGATGGACTGGTTCAGCAACGGCTCCGACGGCAAGAACCCCCATACACCAAATGAGATCGACCCCGTCATCGTCAAGGGTCTGCAGCACTTGCGCAGCCTCGGTGCCAAGCGCATCGGCGCCGTTGGCTACTGCATTGGAGCCAAGGTAAGGGACGCCGAGCCATCACCTTGTCGCCAGCGGCTAATAACGGGCATTCAGTACGTCATCCGCCACTTCAAGGACGGCATCGACGCCGGCTTCGTCGCGCACCCTTCGTTCGTCCAGAAGGAAGAACTCGAGGCCATCACCGGGCCGCTGTCCATCGCTGCCGCGGAATTCGACGACATTTTCCCCAAGGATAAGCGACACGAGTCGGAGGAGACCCTGGCCAAGGTCGGACAGCCTTACCAGATCAACCTCTTCTCGGGTGTACATCACGGGTTTGCCGTGCGCGGCGATCCCGAGGTCAAGCTGCAGAGATATGCCAAGGAGCAGGCCTTTGACCAGGCTGTGGCATGGTTTGACAATCACTTGGTGCAATGAGGCGTGGACTTGGTGCCCTATGCCCATCTCTAGAGTAGACATAAGCGCTTCCATTAGATGATACAAAATTCCCATGCTGATGCCGATTACTATTTATTGATGTATTATTTCGTCAATCTCTTTGTACCTAATTTCGCCAACTTCATCCGTTACACCCATCGGAAACAGTGTCGCCATTGCCGTGACTATCACGCCTGGAGCATTCGGACACTGCTTCCACCCCGCATACAAGGTCAAGACCATTTCCAGGCCAAATCTGCATGTGGTATACTCCTATCTAGAGGCTGAAGAGCCCACTGCGCCGCTTGCCGAAAGGATAGACAAACAAGGCGCTCAAGAAGAGCCCGACAGCAATGCCAATGGCAATCTGGACCATTGACGCTGCTACCTCAAAGACAACGTTGTTGAGCGAGGCAGTCTCTTCAAACTGCACCGACCCCGTGCCATTGACCGACTGTGTCGAGTTGTTGATCAAGTTCGCGGTTCTCAAGCCGCTCAACAGACCGCCCGTCGAGGCCAGGCCGCCAGGGACCTGGGTGAAGACGGCGGGGATGAGCAGCGCCGCAGCGACACCGTGCCGGACGCGGGAGTAAAGGTTTGCCAGCAAGCCGACGGCCAAGGCACCGAGCGTGCTTGCAATCTGAGGGCTAGCGACGAAACGACGGCTGCTGAAGTAGTTGACGACGTAGCCCGCACAGGCGATGATGACCATCATGGGCATCTGACGCCATTTGGCCTGGTATAGGATGCTGATGCAGACTACGAAAAAAGGCACGAAGATGAAGCCGTAGTATTGGGGCAAGGTGTCGCGGCAAGTGGTTTCGGATGTCGCATTACTGTCCAACACGCCATAGAGAGCGGCGCCGACTGTGATGCCGAAACCGAGGAGAAGCGAGTAGATGATGGCGTAAACGATGCGAATGGAGCCAGGAACAATGGCCCGGGACTGGAGCTCGAGAGACGAAGACACTACACCAAGTCAGCATGGAACATGGAAGACGCAGTCATGTTGACGGTAAACCAGCGACTTACAAACCATGTAGCCGGGCAGCAGCATCACGATACCACCCTGCACAAGCGCAGAATAGCAAAACAGGTCGCCGCCAGCAAGACTGCCAAACGCGCGGGCCAGGAAGCTGACGACGACGGTGGCCGATACTTCGAAGACGTTGCTGTAGAACTGCGACTTGGCCGCCACGAAGAGCTGCAGAACCCCGACGAGGCATCCGAGGCAGAAGCACAGGGGAAGGTCCATCAACCGCGCGTTGAAGGAAAAGGGCGAGGCGGCCACGCTCGTGAGGCCAAAGACCAGGACGCGGAACCACGGATGGAACTTGTCTTTGCGGGAAATGAGCGCGTCCAGCTGCTCCGTCGCCTCCTCCACGCCCATGACGTCGTGCATCACCTCCTTGTATATACGATGCACGTCCTTCAGCTTGCCCAGGTCGATGCCCTGCGTCAGGCGGACAATCTTCATCTCCGTCGTGTGCGTCGTCCGGTCGTCGAAGGAGATGATCATGCAGCCCGGGATGTAGAGGAACTGGCCGTCAATCTCGAGCACGCGCGCCGTCATGCTGAGGTACTCCTCCAACCTGTGCGTCGGCGCCCCGTACAGCATCAGCGCGCGGCAGAGCTTGATGATGAACTCCTGCCGGGCCAATGTGCCGGCGATGTGCACGGTGATGCGCGCCTCGTCCTCCTGCCACATGATGCTCATCAGACGCGACTGACTACCCGTCCGCTTGTGCTTGGAGCGGCCGGGTCCGTTCTTGGTCGTCTTGTCCTCGACAGGCGTATTCGGGTTGGCCAGCTTGGCCGATGCAGCGACGAGGTTGGCCAGCGTGTCCTGGGACCGGTTCTGCTCGTACCACTTCCGCCGGTTCGGGGTTGTGGTTCCGCTCGACGTGGAAGCACCTCCAGCGCTGGACGCGGACATGGTGCGGCGGTGGTGGTACTGCTGAGCAGAGTCGGGCGATTTGTATAGCTTCAGCAGCTGGGACAAGACACCTCCTCGGTAGTGCTGCGGCGGAGGCACGTTGTAGACGCCGTCGTACGTGCCCTCGTACATCTCGCTGGGCTTCCGCACGTCCTCGTCGCTAGCAATGGCGGATTCGTTCGCCGAGGATGATTGCTGCGCTCGCCACATGTGCAGCCGCCCAAGCTTCTGTGCTTCCATGCTGGATCCTTGAGCGGGCTGGCCACCGCTCGCAGTTCCCTGCTGCAGAGTAGCACTGGGTCCCAAGTCGATGAGGGGAATGTCTTGGTCCCTGGCGAGGGTAACGCTGCTGCTCACCGTGCGAACCACGGATGAGTCGGTCGACGACGACGAGGTCGAAAGCCTAGGGCTGCTTGGGGCGTTGGCCTTGGCCTGGACCTTGGCGGCGACCTGCCGCGCGCGCGCCTGGGCTGCCTCGGCTGCCATGCGTGCCGTGGGAGATTCGGAGCCATGATCCGCGGTTTGTGAGTCTGCGTTGGACACGACCGAGTTGGAGGAGTTACCGCGCACGATGGCTGGTCTGGTCGGAGGTGTTGCGAGGCGTGGGAATTCGCTGGGGCCCCGCGGCGAGGGAGCAGATGAGGGCACGGGTCGCTGCGTCGCCGCGGCATTGCTGTTGAAGCGCACTCGGCCTTTTTCCTTGGTTGCGTATGTTGCTTGGGGAGCATTGGGGGACGGTGTCTCAGCCGAAGGCTTTACGCCAGGGTCGGGATCCGGGTCGTCCTGTGAACTCGATGCGCCGTCCATTGCTGTCGTGGGATGCGGTTTGGTCGGGGAGCCTCTGATCCAACGCCCTACGCTTGAGCTGGGCCTCTAGCAGCAGACCCATGGGCTATGGCATATATATGTATGTGCGTTTACGTATGTGTAGAACTGGAAACGACTCCATCGTGAGCCAACTTGGCAAGGATCGTTGGCTTTTCCTGGCAACCGTTGGACCGAGGGCCGGCCTCGCTGCCCTTTGGCCTGGGGCTTGACGCATCGCTAGTTGGCCACAGCGGGCTGGTCCCCCCGGAGCAGCCACTTCTGTGCTTGGTGCGACGGGCTAGTTCTAGGCGAGACTGTTCGGCCTCGAGCCGGGCTCGGGGAGTTTGCTGGCACAAATTTTTTCTAGACGCTCTGGGGATTTCTTTTACATAATAAGCAACGGCGGGTGACGCGTTGTTATGGAGAAACACAAACGCTTGGCCGGGTTTGGGGAATCCCCTTCATGCTGTGCATGGGCCGAAGACGAAATCCCGGCCAGGAGGAGCATCTGACGCTTCTAGAACTGTCAAGGCGGCATAAGCGTCCGCCCTCGGCGGCCCTGATCCAGCCATCATGACCGGAACGCCGTTTCGCGGGCAGGGGTTGGGCCGCCGGCTCCCACCGGGATGGCTGCTGCGGGCTAGCTTGTGCTGTTGCTTCCCGGTCGCGTTCCTGAATGAGGCCTGAAATAGAACGTTCGATTGGGGTGAAGCTTGTTTGTTCCAATCACGAAACCACCACAAGGTGTTTACATCGGATGTACAGGGTAAGCACGTGCTTGACAGCATCACCATTCCCGATACAGGAGATGATTATTCTACGATCCGGGTGAGTAAAGGTATCAAAGTGATCGGTATGATCACTCATGCTCGTATTTTCTGGCATACACCTAAGAGCAGCTAAATAGCACCGCTCCCCCCTCCCCCCTCCCGAGAAGATTGGACGTTGGCATTGTGCACGTCAGCATCAACCAACTTCGGAGTTTTGAGGCCATCACTAGAAAAGAACTCGCAGTCTTTTTGCCCACAACATGAGATTGCCAATAGATTTCCAAACCCCACCTATTTCTTCATTCTCTTTTCCATCTCGACAAAATGCAAGTCGTCAGGTAGTGTTGCTCCCTCCACATGAACTGTTGGAAAAGGCGTTGTATCGCCTGTCCGACGATACCCGCGACGTTCGTACCACGAGATGAGCGCCTGGCGTGTGCAAAGCGCATTGAGGCCGATCGTATCCACTCCCCATACCCTCTCGCAGTGGTTCTCCGCCTGCTCCAGCATCCGCCGCCCGATCCCGCCACGGTGCTGATGCTGATCCACCGCGAGCCATGCAATACGCGCGGCGCCTACTTCTTGTTTGTGTAGGACGCTGACGCAGCCCACAATCTGGCTCTTGCCATCTATCCCCAGCAAGACCTCGCTGTTTGGGTTGGTGATGGTGCTGACGACGGGGTCGAGGGCCATGGTGAAGCTGGAAGCCAAGCCCATGTCTCCCGTCCAATCGGGTCTGGCGTCATTGGCGCGGAATGCGGCCTGGATCAGCTCTCGAACTGTCCCAGCCTCATCTATGGTGGCAACGCGAAATCGAAGATTGTCGGTCATCATTGGACAGGAGGCATCAATTGCGTAACGGCTAAACACGCAATGATGCAAGCAAGCAGGATACAAAGGTTTAGTCGCTCAACGGCGAGGTGTGGTTTTTATAAACATCACCAAAAAGGTTTCCCTGTCACTTGCAAATTGACATGTTGACATGGTGGTGTCATGGCAAGGGCGCAGTTGATGCCCGGAAATCCGATGCTTCTAGTAGCCACAAAGCGATTTTGCCAAACACAAACCTGCTTTCAATGTTCTGCATTGGCGAGAGAAATAGCAGTTTACCAGCCAGAAATGAATAGACCGTGGAAATAGGGAAGCATCTGCTCTGGATCTTACGAGAACTGCTGCCAGCTACGGCGATTCCCGGGACCAAGAACTGATATTCTTAGCTATTCTGAATTAGGAAGGAGGGGTAACTCGAGCAACCCCGCCATGAGGGCATCAACGGCATTATTCTGCCACTAGAAAGCTGCAAGTGTTGTTGTTGATGAATGCAGCAATTTCCACTCAATTTGACTAGCTGCCAGTGCTACGTGAATAAAGTAAGCATCAATAATTTTATTTTTATTTTTTATTTTTTACTATTTTGTTAAAAATTTTTTTTTTAAAAAAATAGTTTATGAATATTTCCTGTTCAAAACAATAGGTCTAGCAGCCTTGCGCTTGGCTTGGATAGATCCGCCGGAGCCAGGCACAGTAACCCTGCTGCGTGCCATTCCGCCAATACGGTCCCTCCATTCTGCTACCTGCTTGGTGCCATTTTCGGCCGTTCACCTCGAGGTGCTGTTGATTACATCTAGAAAATCAGGCTAAGAGGAATCTAACAGCTACGGCAGCTATAGTAACGAGCTTACTCCGGCTAAATAGTCGGCTACAAACAACAGCTGGAAGACACAGCGTACGCTTGGCAACGCGACCAGATATTCAACCAGCCACAAGGGCAACTCAAGCGGGGATTGCTCCATCGACTGGGCCCTCGCCGCATGCGGATTAGCTGCACCGAGCCATGAGCAGGTTGAGGGCCGACCATGACGCATATGTGCCGAATCAGCAAAACGGAAATTGTACAACCGAGAGATTACCCCTGTCTACCCCAAGATCTCCACAGCATCATGGCGGTATCCCGACAGCGAGACGCGCACTTTCTGACGAAGCAGTGAAATCGATTGTCATCTAGCAAGGTCTGCTACAGCTTGTGGTCATAGCCAATGGTGAATTCCTATTCGTCTGCCATTCTCGAAGCGTTCGATCAGGTCTATACCTCGGAAAACCCTACCCACAGAGCCAGTCGATGGAAACAGACCCCCGATCTTCCTCCAAGACTCCAAAATGCGGGGAAGTAAAATCGACAGGGGCTGCAACCCTGTAGACAGAGGGGGCGCGCAAGTGTGATGCAGGACGAGGCGAGAAGGATTTAGTTTTATGAGTCGACGGTAAATAGCACTCCCGACGGAAGAATGCGAATGCCAATCTTTTCTAGTATATAACTTGCAGCGGAACCACGATCGCCTACGTCTGCACCCCCCAGCGCAGTAGCCAAGCCTGCTTCTTAGAATGGCTTTCAGCATGGTTCGCTCCAATTGGATAGCTCTTCTTGGTGTCTCTGCCATTGTAGAAGCACGAAGCTTTTGGTCTACAGAGCCAGCTACCTTCGGCACGGGCTCCGGTACTCCATACCTGCTCAGCACTGGCTACCCCGTTGTAAGCTGCCCAGTTCTTTCCGAAACACAGCTTGATGCTTGAATTGACCAGCTCCTAGGGAAATGGAAAACTGGGAGGTACGTGGTCCTACTAGCAATGGGGGTCCCAAAAACTGAAGAAGATTTCTGCAGCAATTCCACTGGGTGACCCTTTTGAGGAGATCATTTCTCTAAATGTCGATTCTTTGTGGTCTGGAGGGCCCTTTGAGAACGCGGTAAGACAAAGTGCGGTAGACTTGATTCACGTACGCTGATGATTACTACAGAGCTATACCGGAGGCAATCCTGAGGGACCATTATATGGCGCTCTTCCAGAAATCAGAGAGTGGATCTTCCAGAATGGCACAGGAAGTAAGTATGCATTCATTTGCGTGTATTGTCGCAACTGACCAAGAATTGTTCAGACGTTTCTGCATTGCTCGGCTCCGGAGCAAACTTCGGATCGTTCCGCGTTCTAGGCAATCTGACCATCACGATCGACCATACATCTACGGACGTGGAGAATTACAAGAGGTCGCTCGATTTGGAGACCGGCATCCACAAGACCGAGTACGAAGTTGACGGGGTTAGCTTCACAAGCACTCTATTTTGCTCATACCCAGCCGAGGCTTGCGTGTACCACCTTGTCTCTGACAGAACCCTGCCGGATATATCGATTGCATTCGAGAACCAGCTTGTTGACCAGGACCTCGTCACCGCCGCATGCACGGGAGATCATGCCCGCTTTACGGGCGTTACGCAAGCGGGCCCGCCGCTGGGTCTCAAGTACGACGCAATTGCAAGGCTGGGAGTTGGCAGTGCGTCTACCGAGTGTTCGGAAGACGGCGTACTCGGAGTCACTTCCTCCAGGCGATCTCTTACCGTCATTATTGGAGCGGAAACGAACTACGACCAAACAAAAGGAACGCCCGAGTTCGATTACAGCTTCCAGGGCGAGGATCCGGCTGAGTTTGTCGAGTCGGTCACTTCTAGAGGTGCTGCCTCTTGCTACAGTGATCTGTTGGCCCAGCATATTTCCGACTACCAGCAACTCTTTGGCGCCTTTGTCTTGGACATTCCAGATACCCAAGAGTCCGAGCTGGTAGAGACCGCTACATTGATTGACGAGTACACGGCTGATGGCGACGGCGATCCCTTCTTAGAAGCGCTGCTATTTGATTACTCGCGATACCTCCTCATCAGCTCATCCCGCGAGAACTCCCTTCCGGCGAACCTCCTAGGCGCATGGACGGAATTGTTATACTCTGCTTGGTCTGGAGACTACCACGTAAACATCAACCTCCAGGAAAATTACTGGGTGGCTGATCAAACCGGCCTCGCAAAGACCCAGCCGGCATTGTGGAATTACATGGCCAACACCTGGGTGCCTCGAGGAACAGAGACAGCGCAGCTTCTGTATAATGGAACCGGGTTCGTTCTCCACAACGAGATCAACGTGTATGGTCATACCGCCATGAAGGAGGGAGAAAGCTGGGCCAACTGTGAGTTGATTCCTCGGCGCACGATACCAGTACTGACGTTTCATAGACCCCGTGGGTGCCGCATGGATGATGCAGCATGTGTGGGATAACTTCGACTACACGCAGGACATTGACTGGCTCCGAGAGCAGGGATATCCCCTCATGAAAGGCGTCGCTAGCTTCTGGCTTTCCCAGCTGCAAGCCGATGCATTCTTCGAGGATGGAACCCTCGTGGTGAATCCGTGCAGCAGCGCGGAGCACGGACCGACGACCTTTGGGTGCACCCATTACCAGCAACTGATACACCAAGTCTTTGACAACACCCTGGCCGCCGCCTCGTTAGTTGCCGAGAGCGATGAGGCCTTTACAGAAGACCTTGCCACAAGCCTGGCGGCACTCGATACGGGCCTCCACTTCTCGTCCTGGGGAAGCATCAAAGAGTGGAAAATCCCCGACTCATACGGCTACGAGACCCAGAGCGACCATCGCCATCTCTCCCATCTCGTTGGCTGGCACCCGGGTTACTCGATATCCGGCTTCCAAAACGGCTACACCAACGCCACCATCCAAGACGCCGTCGCCACCAGCCTCCGCGCCCGAGGCCAAGGCAACGCCGCCGACGCCAACGCTGGCTGGGCCAAGGTCTGGCGCTCCGCCTGCTGGGCGCGCCTCAACAACACGGAGCGCGCGCACTTCCACCTCCGCTACGCCATCGAGCAGAACTTTGTGGACAACGGCTTCAGTATGTACTCGGGCGAGTACCCGCCGTTCCAGGTCGACGCCAACTTTGGCTTGGGGGGCGCTGTGCTGGCGATGCTGGTGGTGGACCTGCCCCTGGCCGGGAATGTCGACGAGGTCAGGACGGTGGTGCTGGGGCCCGCGATTCCGTCCGCGTGGGGAGGCGGCAGTGTGAGGGGCTTGAAGCTGAGGGGTGGAAGTGAAGTTGACTTTTCGTGGGATGAGTACGGGCTTGTCAATGAGGCGACGTTGACGGTCCAAGGAAAGCCGGTCAACTTGGTCAACGTGAGGGGTGAGGCTTTGTAGACGCTCAGCTATCCAAACAACATAAGATGAAGTGAGGATGAATTCAACACCCGAGCTATGGATGTGGTCGAGTAGAGGCAGCGACCCCTCCATGTATAACTTACTCATAACCATAAACTCAAGAAAATACGAGTCTTGCATAGGCTAGGTACAAAGATTGTAATAGGCCAAGATATATACGTTGGGATCGTATAACGTAGACTTTTTTTGGGCAAGGTCCCTCGCGCCTTGACATTTAAGGATATGGGACGTGATACTGCATTTCTGCCTAATCAGCCTCCCGCTTCATCGCCTCTATAACATCCACCGACCAGAGAGCTTCCGTATAACACTATTAGAAAGCTAGTGCAGTCTTCACCCCCCTCCGTGACTCCTTCCACCCAGACTTTGAGCCCTGGATGGTTTCATCACTGCAATAATTCACATGCGCAGGCCCTTGCGATAGCCCCTATGAAGCGTGAAAGAAAAGGTGCACAGTGGGAAAGTTGCATGGAGGGTGGTGCAACATCAAGCCACTCAGTATGAAACGCCGATCGGCGACTGTTTTCAAGGATAGATCCCCGTCCTCGCACGTGGCTGTTCTGTCTGTGTACAAGACTTTCCAAATCCCATCCATAACGAACTCGAAGATAGAGGCAAAGCCACAGCTACAAGAATAGCAATCAGCACCACTCTGCTTCTTCGACATGATGAGATTATACGCCGCTGAGCCCTTTTCTAAGATCAGGACGCCGATACATCGAGGCAGGGTCTGCGGATCAACGAAATCTTTTGAACCCGTCAGCTCAATCTCCATCAACCGCTGAATACGCTAACCCGCATGATCTTGTGACTCGGTGAAAATACACCATCGAGAACATACTGTATGTCGATGGCTCCTCCGTGCTTACTCGGCTCTACACAATATTTTCGTGCCTCGCGCTGTAGCCCCCTCTTTGTCTTCGCTTCTGAACGTGCTAATATCATTTTCATCACACACACGAGCCATCAGGTCTCCCACCAACTCGAAATGTCGGATAGTGAGAATTACAGCGAGCCTGATGCGATTGTCATCGAAAATGACGACGTGAGCAACTACAATCCGGGAAACATCCTTCTAAAATCGACCGAGGACCTCAGGAAGATTCGAGAGTGGCTCGAGCCAGCATCGTATGCTATCTTCGACGGCGAATTACCCAGACATCTCGCATCTTACGCAGACTGGACTGGCCAATGGCTCACCTCAACTGACGGGCATCAGCAATGGTTCCAAGTGTTAAAACACGGCCTGCTCTGCATCAAAGGCGTTCCCGGATCCGGCAAATCCGTCCATGCTGCCAAGCTAAACGAAGGTCTGGGTCATACTCACCGCGGCTGTCCAGTCCTGTTCTTCTTTTTCCAGCAAATTATCGCTGCACATCATAGCCCGCTAGCTCCTGGAGAGAGGTGTAGAGTTGGATGGACGGGATAGCCAAGGGAGAACGCCCTTGATGTACTCGCACGTTTGCAGGGATGCGGAAAAGATCTTGGACATACTGCTGACGGTGGGCTCGGACGTCAACGCGCGAGATCAAACTGGACACAGTGTTTTTTCTGCATTATATATCACAGCAGTGGATGAAACACGATGGCGACAGGTTACGCCGGTGCATCCAGCTTCTGCCTGATCGCGGAACCCTACCTTGCGTACGAGACTATAAGGGAAGAACCTGTTTGCACAAGATCATCCTGGGAAGGCCAATCTGGACAGACAGCGCTGAGGAGGATCCTCATTTGGACTTCCTGATTGGCATCGGGCTTGACTATTCTGCAGTAGATCGCGACGGGAACTCGTTACTCCATGCACTCGCAGCGAGAGGGGACTCGATAAGGCTATGTGGCTGTACATGGATATGTCTGCTATGGAAGCGACTCATTAACATCGGTCTAGATGTTGACCAACAGAATGTGGGTACTTTCATTCGACAGAGGTTCCTGCTAACCAGGTCGTGACGTGTAGCATCTGGGCCGCACGCCACTGCACATCCTTTGCGATGTGCGCCCCGAAGACGTTGAGCGGAATCATCGTGATACTGAGCCCATCGATTTCGTCCTCGCCCGCACCAAGAACGTGAATATTCCGGACTATGATGGATTAACAGCATTGCGCGTTGCCTCGATGCGCACAGAATATTGTACAAGGAAGCTTTTGGACTCTGGCGCCGATCCTCGAGCTACTGCCTCAGAGAACAGCACACCATTACGTCTTGCCGCCCGCTCGCGAAAGAGTAACATCGTGGGTATGCTTTTGAGTTCGATGAGTAAGTCTGGAAAGATACCACTCGCAAATCTAGAGACCCTTGAGCTAAACGAGGCTGGGGACAGCCACCAGATCGTTGGCATCAACGCTGTGGATGCCAACGGATTCAGTGCGCTTTATGATGCCGTTAGAAGTGGCAGACCAAAGACCGTGGCCATTCTCCTTACGACAGGGGCCGACGTCCATGCAGGGGCCGATCTCTTCAAAGCCTGCGGTGAATTTGAAGAAGAAAACGCATTGTACGAAAACAAATGCCACATCAAACCCGATCCACTGAGTCAAAGGGAGATAACAAGAAGAAAAGCCGAGGACGCCAACTCAGATCAGGATGGAGGACCATCCCCGGGCAAAGAATTCGGAATCAGCCTGTCCACACATGAGACTAGTAGGTTAGAAGAGATCGCGACGATGCTGGTTGAGTTTGGGGCCGGAGCCTCGGCCCTGAAACTGAAGGAACAACCATTCGAGACTGGAATAATAAGCACTTGTATGTTCCGCGGGAAGGCTTACACTGCAAAAAGCCTGTTCGAACAAGTCCTTCATCCCTAGTGGGTAGATCCAAGCGAGTCAAACCCATATTTGGGCCTCATTGACACCAGCCCCCTCGCCAAGATCCCTCTTTCTACGTCGTCGGGTAACGGCTCTCGGGCCCTGGGCGGGAGCCTGGAAAGATTTGCAGTCATTCATGGACTAATAAACTGAGCCGCTTCTACTTTGCAAGAACGAATCTCGCCCCGGCCGAGCCGCAGAAAGCCTGTTTCGTACCGCAAATCGTTAAGGCAGACGAGTTCCTTGGTCAACTACTTCCTTCAACGACCGCGGCGCATTCTCTACTTCGGCGAGGACGTGGCCAGTGCAGGGCGAATGCAGAAGGTAGATAAGGCTATGTGGATGGCCCAGTAGCTCTTACGGACCTTTAGGAAATAGTTCAAGGCAACAACGAAAGTCTACAAGTCCAGATTCGCTCCCAATACCTCAAGCTCAGCTTCCCTGTAGCTGGTAAAAGCAAGAATTTCAGCTGAATTGCATCATATTATCATCCACGTCAAAATCCAAGCCAGCTATACAGATGGTCCAGTCGATAAGTAAAGTGGTGACACTCCAATTCTAGGTCCTGGTGGCCTTGTTCTAGAATACTAGCATCACAGCCCTCCATGAACCAGATAGTCATTCACTTTGAGCATACATCAGTAATATGCTCAGATCATCATATCCTCTGGCTTTGTCTGCTTCATTGACACCAGGCATTGATACTAGGTATTTTGGAGACAGGGGGAAGGCGAGGGCTTCGTAATGATGGTTTACCGTGTCTCGCGGTTAAGGTGAAAATCTGTACAAAGTCAGAAGAGCGTTACAATAGCCATGAATGTCGTCGCAATTATTCGTAAGTAGACTGAGTAAAGATTGTGCAAGCTGGAAGTCTTCAGAAGTAAGGAGCTTCATGTCCAATTCCGGCTTGGGCCTGTGAAATTACAAAATTGGGGAAGCCGAACAGGCCCCACGCCCTTGTCATGACAACACACTCATCCAGGGCTTGCCTAGCATTTTGCGGAGTCTGTCCAGTCGTTCTTTGCGGGGTTTCGAGTAAGCCTGACGCACCAATTTTCAACCTCAACATTCATCATTGCCTCTAGCCTTCTGCCGCTCTAGCACAGATACGACCAGCGCCCATCATGACGGGGTTAGATAAGGGGCAAAAGCCAACCAAATATGGTATCGCGCTGTTCCCGGGGTTCCAGGCCTTGGACGTCTTTGGACCGGTGGATATCTTGAACCTACTATCGAAGTCGACCAACCTTGAACTGGCTATACTAGCACCGACGCTCGAGCCGGTCTCAACATCGCTAGAGGCCGGTGGATTTGGGCAAAGTATCGTGCCAACCCATACTTACGAAGACGCCCCAAGCGATATTGATGTGCTCCTCGTTCCCGGTGGCCTGGGAACCAGAGACAGTGCTCGCATTGCGGCGGTGGTGGCCTATATACAAAAGACGTTTCCACGTCTTGATTACTTGCTTACTGTGTGCACCGGTAGTGCTCTGGTCGCCAAATCCGGGGTTTTGGACGGCAGACGGGCGACGTCAAATAAGAGAGCTTGGAAATGGGTGAGCCCTGTATTTGTTCATGTGGATGGACCATGCGGCTGACGTCAATCAAGGCAATTGCTCAGGGACCCAAGGTGGACTGGGTGCTTAAGGCTCGATGGGTCACGGATGGAAATGTCTGGACTTCTTCTGGAATCTCTGCAGGTATTGACATGATGTATGCATTTATTGCAGAGGTGTACGGGGCAGAGGTTGCGCAAGATCTGGCAAATGCATCCGAGTATAGGCGAAACACGGATCCCAACGACGATCCATTCGTGGAGCAATCCGGCGTAGCAAGCTAGGTCGAGCTTCTTGTGCCAGCAATGCAATGTGTTGCCGGCTTCCATACACACCATAAAGGCCAGAAGTGGGTAGTAAATTGGAGATGAGATAATCCTCTGGCGTCTGTATGAGAACGAGAACATCCTCTACTGCAATGAAAGCCCTTCGCACTACTCCAGAGCCTAGATTCTTTCCATTCTTCCTTTCTAAAAGATAAATTTGACAAGACATGATGCTAGACGGAACGATGCACGGTCTCCTTCCAAATTGGCTGGAAAACGAAGACCAAGACTCCCAGAGTAGCGAACATTGCACCACCAAGCAAGCTCTGGATTACAATCTTCCTTTGGAGCTGACGCAGGTGCACATCCTTGACGCGAAGCTTTCTGTCAAAGATCATCACTCGCTTGATGAGCTTCCCCAGCCTTGATCTGTTAGATCTGATGGAAACCTTATCGTCAAACCGTTCCCATGGCAAAGGTTGACGCCTGGAGAAAAGTAAGAGAAAGAAGCAACTGCCTCTCATCCCAGATAAAACAAAGCTAAGCCCGAGAAACCAGAAACCCCAGGGCCCAAGAAGCTCCAAACGTGAATGAGCACCGGTAAATGGCACAAATGCGCGCAAAAAGACTAAGAGGAAGCCCACACAGGTCATGGCAATGCCCATCGATGTAACGACGCATACTGTCTCGAGCGTCCCGTTGGCGACACCAAGGCGGAGGAAGTTGGGATGTGAGCAGGTTCGAAGGAGTGCAAATACATGCGAGGCTATGGGAGCAAGATGGCGGGGGTCCTTGTTGATAGAGGTCTGAATTGCCTCGATGGCTGAGTCGCGTATGGCAGGAGGAATGTTCAGTTCCTTGGGAGACGATGGAAGCAGATAGAGCTGGATGATGGACTCTAGCTCCTCGGCAGCATCAAAGCCATCCAGCATGCCGAAATTAGGCGTACGGCCTATTTTGCAGGTTGATTTCGTCGATTCCACGCACGCATTTTTGAAAGTCGTGAATCGGTCGCGAGCGGACGGCTTGGGTCTTTCGATGAATGGACATGGAGCTGACGGTAAGGCGAATTCAAGGATTTGGGCAGCGGCCTGGGATTCACTCTCTGCCTCAGGATAATCCTCTGCGCTGAGATTGTGCTGGCTCTGGGATTCGTCTCGGGAGTCGTGGATCTGGGAAATTTGGGCGAAGGAATGATCGTCTCTCGTGCGGCTCACGTTGTCGGAGCTCGAGTGTTTTTGCCATCTTGCCTCGTAGTTCTTGAACCTGTGTACCGTGTTAGTGCTAAGATTGCTCAGACTTGATCGTATTCGACTTTTACACACCATATATAAAACTCCAGGTTCTCTGGTGAGTACTCAATATACTTCAGGTACATATAGAAGTCAGACAAGGACATCGGACTGCCTTCAGCCGTGTCAGTCTGCTGCATCACGAAGACTCCCGGGATATGTGTCAATGCACTCACATGTCTTGTTCGCCAGGACTCTGTCCAAGCTGAGATGGGACGGGACAAGTCCTCGATTGCGGCCATCGGGGGATATTGATCGCTTTCCTAAGGTTACCTCGGTCGAGTATTGCTTGATATCACGGTACTCTGGCTTCTTGTACCAACGCAGCCACGTCTGAAACCACATCTTTCATTCACGAATAAGTCAAGCTTTGTCAAAGCCAAAGGGCAGTTTCGGATCAGATCCTCAACGAAGGGATTATGCAGGGAAATGCAGGGACGGCACTGATGAAGAGGGGATAAGCCGTTGCTTGAAGCCAGTTATGTCAACCACGCGAGAGCCCTGCATCCCCGTTCTTCAGCTGAACAGCCTGGCCTTTCTAGGCACGATTCTGCCGGCCCCAGGCGGGGGGCATCGGACAAGGCTAAGCTATGATTCGTCCGTCCTGGCTTCTTGGGTTTACGCTACAGGTGGCTAACGATCCGAGCGTGGGCGCGGCGTACGGTAGCGCCACACGTGGTGGATGGCAAGGGGCATCAGCACAGACTTCAGATCACGCTCAGTCACGCCATTCGGCTGTTCACGAGATTGCACAAACAACCTGGTATAACGATCATCTACGCTATAGCTGCAGATCCGGTGCCGCTGTGTCCAGCCACCCTAGCCGGAGGCATTCCTAGAATCGGTTAGTGTCAGAACATTGTGACCAACTTGCGCTCACCCGAAAATGGCGACGGCAAGCAACGTGGAAGAGATTGACGGCTAGGGTTGCCTAGGCCAGTCCACCGCGACATAGCGTAGCACTTGGACGCTGCACTAGAGGTGTTCTTTGCCACAATAGCCTGCGAGGAGAAGACCCGAAATGGAAAGGTCGCCATAGCCCATATCATGCTCTGTGCGTGTGGTGACAGGACGACGTTAGTATGACAGATCACTGAAGATGAGCGAGCGGCATTGGCTTAGCGGCAATCTTGATCGAACTAGAAACTGAAAACTGCCGAGGCTCTCCATTTCGAATCATTCGAAACCAATGGATAGCAACTTCTGGCGAAGGCCTACCCACTTCGCGCGTAGATAGTGGCTGCCGCCCTCCCAGAATCAGGTGATGAAGACAGACGGAACAAAATAGTGCAGAGAATCTGCTTCGGAGCAAATACTCGGGAACAACGTAGTAGGCTACCGGTTTTGTTTTTCCGGTTAGTGCTTGGCATTGGTAACCGGTCCAGGCTGGCATATGCCGATTTAAGCGAGATAAGTCGGAGAATTAGTCATTTCAGTCCAGCTGTACGCCATCATGGAATACCTTTCCGAGTCGTAGCCGTTCTCCTATGCCGTGGCCTTAGATAGGCAATGTTTTTAGGGTTTCGAGGCCTGTGCACTGGAGTCCACTGCTCCAGAGTTGGAAAAAGAATTCCTTCGGATCGCTGTTGGCTTAATGAACATCGCCCATGGCGTCCATTTGACATGAAAGGGTGGGTGTGGTGCATTGCGTAAGGGAATATAGCCCACAGTACAAAAGCGCGATCCAAGCAAGTTACTCTCAAGATGCTCGTCACGATGCAAAGTCAAAAGTGTAGGAGCTTCAAGCGGGATGGAATTGATGGATCCTCAGACGTGACAGCTGTCCCGAAGCTAGACTACGCATCATCCGAACACTACATGTGGATGTTGGCTCGAAGAAGGGTTTTGCGTATATGAGATCATGGGAATGTCCTTACTAGAAACAAGCACACGAGATGAATTAGCCAGCAATTTAACAGTAACCCCCAAGTATCTGCTGTGGCATTTTGAGCCTAGAATGGTTGAAATTATGGTCTAGCTTAACACATTGATTTTGATTTGCGGCGAGAAGTTCTCAGGCCAAGACCAAATCTTGCTCGTGACGACCTATGCCTGAGGTGCCGATGGGGCGCCGCTCTTGGTGAAAAGGTCCAACACACACAGTGTTGGACTCACGCAGTTCCCAGCCTAAATCCGTCCGTCAGGGACTCATGCTTCTTCTTTCGAGAGGGTCAGTGCTTACCGCATTCAATACAAAACCCTGGGCGCACTGGCAGCCGATTACGCACTGCAGAGTGCAGGCCTGGGGGCCTTGTTGGGAACATGTCGGTGGGCAAGCCGAACCGCATTCGGTGTATACTTGGTTTCGCTGTGTCAAGTCGCTGCGTCAGCATCGCGGCGTGCGAACAGGCTCTTCTAGACATACCGGGCACTCCTGTTCTTGCTGCGGAATCACAAATGCAGCGGGCTGGACATCGGGGACAGGGCTCGCTAGAGCGAGGGAAGCGGTGAACAGGAGAGTCGCAAGTGAGAACTTCATGGTGTTCTAAAGAATAGTGGAGAAACTAAGTCGACAGAAGAAAGTAGTCGGATAGTGAACTTGCAGGGTGCTTGCAAATGAAATGGGTGAAAGTGCTTCCTGGGACACCTTTATAGACAACATTCGGGCGGGGCGCTCCATTCAACGCTCAATTAGACATCTCATGTGAATCCTAACGGCTCAGTTCAGGCTCAGACATCGCTGCATCTAACGTTGTTATTCACTTGACCATTCGCTGTCTTGGGACGGCCCGCCCCCCTTCATCTCCACAATCTCACTCACTTTCCTTTTGATCATTCCAAGATGTCTGAGACAAGAGGGGAATGATGACCTGAGAGATCAACATTGAGGGACGATGTGCCTATTCTGTTGATAAGTAAGGATATATCAATTCACCACAGCACTCTGCACTCTCGTTTGCCTTGATGTCACCTTTATCCAAGCTCAGCACAGCTGATTCTTCTCGAACCCGATAGACCTCATGGAGGCGGGATTGTGCCTGCTTCGTACTGCAGTTCTAATGAAGTCTGGGTTTGTCTTGACTCTTTAGTGGTAGAAATGCACCGGTTTTTGCCAGTGTAAAAGCAGCATCATCTCCAGCTTGATCAGCATTGCCACTTTTTGCCAGTGTCTTGCTATCGTTCCAATCATGTCCATATAGATAGTATCGTCTCTCAAGCCCTACCAGAGAACTCATGTCGCCAGCGATATTCCGCACATCCACCCAAGAGAAGAATATGGTGAGGTTTCGAGGAAATGTCGTACCAAGCAAGGTCACTCCACTGGTAATTCGAATTGGATCAAGACGAGATCTATGTTTATATATGTGATCACATATTCTTTAATGAACCCGGCAGCTACAGCCTCCAAGTCAAACTTGATGGAGGTGGTTCAGGTCTCTGCGTCCGATCTCGACATTCTCGGCGTCCAGTGCAAGGATATCCGTCCTTAGATCATTGAGTACGTCAATTGGGTCTCTTAAGGTATCTACAGTGTCTGTTTTGTTGGAATGTCTTAGGACTTGGGTAGGAAAGCATGGCAACTCGACCTTAAAGCCTGGCTGCAGCATGGTGATATATCTCCACCGTGCCTGGTATCAGGAGGGGCACTGAATTGTGTAATAGCATGAGGAGAAACTAAGGAACTTGAAGAATCATGACGGGATAATACACTGGTAGCATGTGCTGCACTAGAAATTTGGTGCGCAGGCGCAAGAGGTTGAAGATCTATCCCACCTATCCAGACTTCACACGTTCTTCTACGCATGATACCTCCCGGTATTGCAGAGTTTGAATGGGCTTATTACTTGGGCACTGGGAAAGTCGTTTACGTACACTTGGAGAGCACCAAATAAAAATCATTGCCACACCAGACTGACTTGGTTGTACGGGTCTGATGGACCCGCCCCACGCCTGGCATATCTCTCGGCCGAGTCAATGGTTGTAAATAGATCACGGCCATCAAAACGTTTACTGTTGGCAACGGAGAGACATCAAGTTGCCGCGCGGGTCATTGTCTAAGACGTGTTGGCCGGCCAATTGCCCTCGTGCACCGCCACCTGATCTTGGCTTTTATACATAGCAAACAGCGTCGCTTTGGGGGGTTGATTAGGTTTCGGTACATACCACCTTCCTCGTGTCCTGTGGAATGCCTCAATGTCTCCTCAAACATAACTGATAAGAGATGTAACGTTATGTAGGACATCAGCGGAAGGGCATAACATGACGTTTGAGACATCTTCTGTTGGACCACGTGAGTAATCGATCCCTTATAGGGTTTAACAGAAACTACGGTGCTCATGTCGATTTTCATCGCCACGTTTCTTTTTTCCTATCTCAAAACAAGAGATGTGTTCTGCCATTGTGAGGAGCGAATTGACTAGCTGTGATAGCGGCATATTTATGTAGAAAAGTCTGCGGTTGGGAAGAACATCAAGGACGGATTTTGCTCAGCCTCTTGCATACTGATAACATATTCTTTTGATGACATCTAGGTAGAATAGCCGTCTTTCGAGAGGTAATACGAACTCACCCCGTATTGAGGCTAGAGATGATGATTGGTTGAGTTGAAGAGGAGAAGACGCTGAAATGGCTTCGCAACAGTCATAATGGTAGCATGACACACCGAGGGCCTTACCACGGCACTTCATTTGACGTGAGATCAGGACATTTACATGTTTATTAGTGAAAAGGCGGGCTCTTTGAAGGCTTATAATATTCATGGCGCGTTTGGAGTCGAGGTGCTTGGAGTCGAGGTGCTTGAAGCCGATCGCGCTTAGTCCTGCTTCAGGCCGATTTTGCCGGTCTTTCTCAGTCCAAAACCACCCAGAGCAGCACATAGAAGCATGAAACCAAACATTGTCCAGAAACTAGCCCGGTAGCCCTGCATGAGGGCGCGCGACTCCTCCAGGTGTTCGCTTTGTTGTGTAACGAGTTGAGAAACGACCTGAAGAATCGCAAGGCCGACTGCGTTGCCAAACTGCCCCATGGTGTTGAACACAGCGCCGGCGAGGCCCTGCATGTCTTCTGGGAACACGTCTGTGATGATTATGAGGCCGACGGTGAACAGCACGTCGCCGCTAACGGGCTGTAGAAGTTGTGCCACGAAAGCATTGGCCCAATATGTCCACTGCGGCTCATAAAATGCCATGAGAAGTGGGGAGCCGGCGCAGAGGATAGAGGATGCCGCCACAAGCCAAATGACAGGTATTTTGTCAACGAAGAAGCCAACTACAAGGTTGATGATAATGCCAACCACGAGGCTAGGCAAGATGCGAATCGAGGCTTGGAATGCCGATAGATGCTGTACTTCCTGAAAACTGTGAATTTGTTAGATCCGTGGTTACATAACGTGCTATGCGAATGGGTGTGCCACTTACAACAAGCTCGAGAATAGTTCCAAGGAGCTGAGGACAGCAAATGACAGGGCAACAGTGGCACAAATGGTGGAAAAGGCAAGGTTCTTCCACAGCTTATTTGGTATGAGAGCTGGCCTTCCTTTATTCACCTGCGTGTGCATCCAGTAGAAGAAGGCGCCGAAAGCTACCACGCCGACGCAGAGGCAGGCGATGGCGTCAGCGCGTTGAATATTTGTGATGTCTGAACTCAGAACTGCAAGCATGTAGCACAGCGACGCCATGAATGCCGAAGCAAGAGCCGCGCCTAGCCAGTCGACGTTGGTCTTCATGCCCCCAATCCTCTGCCGGGCAGGGCCCTTGTCAGAATCGCTGGGAATTGACCATAGACCGATCGCTGAGAGGAACAGGGTGATGGCTCCGTAGATCCACCAGCCAGCTCGCCAGCCGATCGAGTCGACGAGGACACCGCCAAGCACCAAGCCAAAGGAGAATCCCAAGGGTTGACTTAGGCCCAGGCACGCAAACGCAATATTTCTGCCTCTGCCCCGTTCCAGGGTCTTGGTGGTAATGGAAACGGACGACGCCAAATGCATCGCCATGCCTACACCGCCGAGGGCCCGCAGCGCAACCAGTTGCTCGCCAGTCTGTACATTGCCGGAAGCAAGCATAACGGCGCCGCAAAGGGAAGAGCCCACGAGTTCGATCCATCGAGGTCCCAGTGCATCAGCCACCGCACCGGCCAGGAGGAGCGTGGATGCAGTGGCGAGACTAAAGACGGAAGCGGGCCAGAATGCCAGTGAGGGGGGAAGCTGCAGCGTAGCCGACATGGCAGGGAGGCCCACGACGACGAGACCTGTGGCGGCGCTCGTGGCGAAGTTGATGCCGGACAACTGAACCGTTATTGCGACGGTCTTGAGGGTAGAGGGAGCCTGAAACGGAGGCTCTTCATCGTTGGCGAGTCTGCTGCCGGTGCTGAGTCGCGTGATTGGGACATCGCTGCTCAAGACAGGGACGAGCTCCACGACAGTCTGCATTGTGAAAGACTATCCCGCTCGTTCAAGCCTGTAAATGGCGATTGTTACAGCAGAGTAGTACTCGGTAATGCAATATGAAACCCATCGAGGATGAAGGAGCACGGAGCTTTTCAAGCGATTTAGCGAACAACGGTAAGTAACGGCCACGCCCTGCTAGTAGTTTCCGCTGCGCGCCCTTTGCTGACACTTACCCCTCATACTACTGACAGGGTCAACAGGGCGTCATGTAGACGGCCCTCGAGCACTCACCATACCCAGATGTTCTCGTTGAAACGCCATAAGACATGTTAGTACTGTGGAGTTTTTGAAGTTCCTGGCTTTTTGTTCATATTGCAGTCTTTGGCTGTTGTCTATCGACGCTGTTGACCGGAACAACTCATTCTTATCAGAGGCATCGAGGGCCGTGACGCGGCGGCACCGCTAGCCAGCGAAAACCAGAGAGAGGGCCAAAATGTTAACATGAGACGAGACTGGCACAATAGCGGAGGCAATTTACAGTCGCGCGGTATTAATTGCCATATACCGTGGATGCATTTGGTCGGACATGATCAGCCAGTTGTGGTTTCCGGATGAAAATGCTGGGACCCAATGTACGGTATCAGTCTCCCAATGCTATTAATTGGAACTGCATTTCCTTTTTGCCCTGCAGCAACTTGAGATCAATGCTACAGATTGTACTCACCAATCAACTGAGATGACCACCGAGGCTCTGCAATAAAGCATGTCCTGGCCGTTTGATCCTGCACCTACCCTGCACACATATCCTGATGGGTGGATTGAAGCAAGCAGCTTGAAGCCGCCGCCATCGGAAGGGAATCACATGAAGGCGAGGATATATTCCTAATGAAATGCCAAACGAAAGTTTGATTCAACGTGCATATATAAGACAAATCTCTACGTTTATTGCATCACGCAAACCGCTGTGAATTAGTGTTGTTGTGACAAAACTTCTTGATCGCGCAGCCTTGTTTAACCTCGGACGGGATTATGCCGAAAATCTCTTAGCTTACGTGGCAACATGTGTATAGTACGCAATAGTTTTCAAAATTTTCATAGCAGGTTGCCCCTGTAGCGCAATGGTAGCGCGTGAGACTGTTCGTGCCCTCTAGCTCCTCTATTTCTCTTGCTCAACTAACAAAGATACAGTCTAATCTCAAGGTTGCGGGTTCGAGCCCCGCCAGGGGTTAAGGCATTTTTGCATTTTTTGCAACATTCTCTCTCGGAGGGTTTGGTCTCCGATGTCTCTTAAGTGTGGATGCATTCCTTTTTGCGAATGGTGGATGATTGACGAGATAGATTTCGCGTAACTTGGTGCTGGAGGGTCGCTGGAGGGGTTAGCAGGGGTTGAAGCCTGGCTGCTGTGATGTGGAAGGTGCAGGCCTTGCGACTTGTTATGATTGGCCAGGAGCGGAGTATGCTTATAATCTTAAGATCATAGCTTATCCGGACCTTGTAGCCGTTGTCGATGGGGCATGCGGTACGAACGCCCAATGTTTAGCGCTCACAATTGGTCAGGATGCTATCCGATTGACGTGTTGGTTCTGCCTGCATTCACTAATGGAATAAAACAACAAGGATGAAAAGGAAGGCCCATTCGTCCGAATCGAAAGCCCTGGCAGTCGCCACGCGTGGCTTGTGGGGTACCACCAGCATGTCGCTGGATGCCCATGCCCTCAATGTCAGCGATGGACCACCCTTTCGTCATGTCCAAGAATGCGTCCCACCAAGATCCTTGAGGATTGAAATGGGAGACGCCACCGCAGTTTGTCCAACTTCTTCATCGGGTGGCAGCTTAGGTCTTGGCTGAGAGGATGCTGCACCACATACGCCACCGTAGATTGACCACTCGCCGTTTTAGACACATGTCAGCCAGCGAGAAGAACTCGATGCATGACCATTAGCAATAGCGTGTTTTCTATGACGGCGGGAAGAGAATGCAGAGCGTCCTACAGAATCTGCACGAGCCCTCAAGGTTCGCTGCAACCGTACAAAGTTCATGGTGGTCAGCCCCTCTCTCATGCAGACCACGTCCTAGGGCATCACAATTATCCCTAGCGGTGCGGCTTACAGCTTACGCAGCAGGCATTGTTGGCGGCTTGGGTGGTTGGGTGGCCAATGCCTGCGGTTGCACCGCCGGCGGCTGGTAGATAAGAATCTTGGTCCTTTCAATTGGGATTCTTGGCTATGCGCGGGGTACTGGACCTATCGGTCTTGGCCCAAAACTAGAACAAACCCAGAAGGTCTGTCGCACCCTCTGAGCTTGGCACGCTGGGATTATCCAAGGGACATCAAGGATATGCAGGACACCTGCTTGTTACGGAAGCTCGACCTTACACCGCGAAATGGGGATCCCCGTCGGAGTCGATGAGCCGAGCACTGCTATAAAGTCAGCGTGCCGATGCAACCCAGGGACACGTCGTTGGACTCGTCACTCGCAATCCGTTCTCTTCTTCTCTCGTCAAAGCTGCCAAGATGAAGACCACCTCCGCTTTGATGCTGCTGCCCGCGCTGGCAAATGCGGCTCACTTCCCCCGCGAGATGTACGAGTCGGGTGAAGTGCATCAGATGATCATTGATCGTAAGAACGTGCGTCGCTGCAATCTCTCATCAAACGTCCTTACCCCATGCTAACGTTGCCCAGGCTCAATGGGATGCGCTTGAGGCTGTCGGTGCTCTCAACTCCAGCCAGTGGCCCTCGTGGCAGAACTGGGACCAGCTCGACCCCACGGTCCGCGAGGACCGCCTCCAGTGCAGATGCGGTACTGCCATCGCCGAGAAGGGCAACCCCATGCAGACCTTCCGATGCAAGAACGTGAGTGCTACACTCTTCAATGCCACTGATAGGGTGTGGAGCGTCTGCTGACATGTTGCAGATGGACCTGTACGACTTCATGAACCACGACGACATGGGCGGCGGCGAGAACGACCCCCGCTACCCCAACCGTCGCGGGTCCTCAGTCTGGGGCTGGGTGTCACCCGAGGGCCGGCAGATCGCCCTCATCGGCCAGCACACCGGCACTGCGTTTGTTGAGATTAGCGCCGCTGGCAAGATGACCTACCTCGGCCGCCTGCCTTGCCAGGATCCCATCGGCTCCTCGTGGCGTGAGATCCGAGTGCTGAACGACCTGGCCATTATTGGCTCTGAGGCTATCGGCCACAACGTCCAGATCTTCGACATGAACAAGGTCGCCGAGATTGACCCGGCCAGCCCCGTGCGCTTCGACCCCGCGACCGACCTAGTCGGCCTGTTCGATGACCTCCCCATTGGCCGCGCCCACAACGTCGTCGTCGACTGGGACAACCAGTATGCCATTGCCGTGGGCGCCCAGCCTCGCAACCAGACCTGCCTGGCTGGCCTGGAGTACATCGACCTCACCGACCCCACCAACCCCTTCAAGCCTGGCTGCGCCAGCGCCGACGGCTACACTCACGACGCCCAGTGCGTCAACTACAACGGCCCCGACAGCCGCTACCTCGGCCGCAACATCTGCGTCGCCTACAACGAGGACAGCGTCACCGTCTGGGACTCGACCGACAAGGCCAACTCGACGATGCTCAGCCGCCTCGAGTACCCTGGCGCCACCTACACCCACCAGGGCTGGTGGACCGAGCGCAACTGGCACCAGTTCGTCCTGCTCAACGACGAGCTCGACGAGTACGAGGGTGTCGGTGAGGCCGCCAACGGTATCCCCATCACCCACATCGTGGACCTGAGCGACCTCGAGGCCCCCGTGTACACCGGCTTCTTCGAGAACACGGACCACGTCGCAATCGACCACAACCTGTACATTGAGGACGGCATCATGTTCCAGTCCAACTACGGTGCCGGCGTGTGGGTGACCGACGTCAGCTCCATCGCCGAGTACCCCGACGGTAGCCAGGTGGAGAAGCTGGCTTTCTTCGACATGCACCCCGAGGATGACGCAGCTGGCGGCTCGCTTGAGTTCGTCGGCTCTTGGGGTAACTTCCAGTTCCCCTCTGGCTACATTGTTGCCAACAC
Source organism: Stachybotrys chartarum (assembly GCA_001021365.1). Lineage (NCBI taxonomy): Eukaryota > Fungi > Ascomycota > Sordariomycetes > Hypocreales > Stachybotryaceae > Stachybotrys > Stachybotrys chartarum. The sequence goes on from LDEE01000011.1 coordinate 365,035, forward strand.
CTTCGAGCGTGGCGCCTACGTCCTGCGCGTGGCTGCTGGCCCCGGACGTGACGGTGGCCTGGGCTTTGGCGGACCCTCTCAGTAGATACCAAAACAAAAATTCACGGGACATATATTAGCGAGAATAAAGTAAATACGGATTTTACTGGTTCCCAGAAGCAATTTTTGTACTCGGCAGTTCGGGTTTATCCGGAATGTGATATCAGTGACCAATCGAGAGTTATTTTTTCGATGTTCTTGGTTCGTCATGCGGACGCAGTTGGCTTTTGCCATATTACAACCGAACGCATCTCCAGCCACAACCACGGTTGCGTGTGAAAGACGTAGATGGCCTCCTATGGTTCCCCGTAAAGATTCACAGCAGGGAATGCCAGTGGTAGCACCGAGTTTTGTAGCGAGAAAGAACGCTGCGGAACCCATATAGGATTCTTTACCTGCCTGAGCAATTGGATACTGCGTGATCCGCAGAAGAAATCCCTTCAGTCGGTTTGGTGCTGGCATTGTGATCCATTCGAAAGTTGTTTATCCGCTCGGGATTGAGGGCGAAATCGCCCGTCAAGGTTAGGCTGTGTATGCATTCTGGTGCACGTCCTGCAACACCCTGATTGAGCTTATAAGCGATCAATTAAGGCCTGCATGCTGCAGCTGATGCGACGACGCTGCATTGCCGTGCCGGAGTGTCCCCATGAGAGGCACTACCATAGCAGAGGATACTGGACCATCGTAGGTTGGAGGCTCACAACGTTCAAGAAGTCGTAGCCTATGAAAAATTCGTGCCATAAACGTCAAATTCTAAACCAAATAGCGTCAAATCAACAGGAACTGACAAGACGCCAATGATAGGCCACAATGACCGAGAGGACAAAAAGTGCAGCCTCTGGCTTACCCTCCTGACTGAAAGATCGAATGGTTCAGCTCCAAGCTAGGTCACGCGGTCAAATCGATTGAGAATAAGCGAAGTGTCTGGGGCACAACAAGCAAGTTGTCTTCACCATTGTGTAAGAGGACGCAAGCGAGCTCGACAGATCAACAAACGTGTGTGTCAAAGTTATCCTGACCTCAAGATGATCGAGGCGCAACCGTAAACAGTCGGCTTAGCGCAGCGAGAAGCCGGGTTCTTTGCGCGAGTCGCACCCAAGATCAAGAATGTGATGCCTTCCACGAGTTGGCGAAGAGATGCTGAGCCCCCGAGATGGGAATTTTGGATCACTGTCTCGAGGCACCCCGTCATTGACACAATTCGTGGGCAGCCTATATCGGGTTCCACGTCGATGGTCAAGCTTGGTTGTAAATCAAGACTTGACAATAATGGGTAGGAGCTCGTTGGCGCTGCTTTCTATGTACACTTGTAGCTTCTGGTGTTCGTCTTTTTCGTAATACTAGTGTCTGGTGACAAGGACGGCTGCGGCTGGGTTGACATCATTACTGAGGATTCAACGGAATAAGGAAGTCCCCATGCATTTTTCGAACGAATATTCAAGGTGCTGTTCAGTCTCTCGCGTGATCGAATTGTAGAATATGACGCCCAGTACCGCATCAATTGAGAGCACAGTTGGCCAGGAGGAACGGCAAGAAAAGGGTTGTTCATTCCAAGAAGGCACAATAAAGAAGTTGAAAAGGCATATTGCATTCGGTTTACAATGGATGAATAATGTTCAGAACGTATCCTCCAGTCAGCGATATCAGACTATGGCTGAATCGCCGGCTTCAGAGCTATCGTCATGAACTATCATCAGAGGAATATGCTAGTGCGAATGCAGAGATAGCAAAGAAGGATAAAGGAAGGACTTGCTCAGATACGCCCTTGCATAAAACCCCAGCCATTCCCTGGCGCATGCAGCCTGCCTTCTGGCAGTATTGGTACCTTTGCCTTGGTAAAGCTGGATCTGCAGTAGCTCGCTGGTGAGGCTTAGGGCACCTTCCTGCTCTGTTCAGAGCCAAGGACCTAGGGCGGCTTGGGCGGGGTCTAATCGTTGGAGCAATTCATGTGAAGTTGCCTCCTTATCCTCATCCTTGTCTTCGACTGACCGACCCCTCCCAATTTTTCCAGCTGTTGTTTGATCTACTCAAAAAAAGGGAGAGATGCATATGCGCTGCTCTAAGCAGGCCTGCAAGGAACTCACTCAAAGAGAAATGACCCAGGGCTGGACCATGCTTTGAGAGCATTGGGTCGCGTTGTGGCTGTGAGATATGGCGACGAACCCGCCAAGACCGCAGGGTTTACTTGGCCTCTCCCACCTGCCTAGAAGAGCGTAGACTGGCCTTCGGAGACCCCAACCGAGACCTTTTACATTTAGGCATGTGCTGCGGGCAAGGCTCTTTTGAGCGGCAAGACGCGGATATCCCTTACGGGGTAGCACGAGGCAACACGTCCAGAACAAACGAAATTTCGGACGATCCCTGCAATTGGATCATTTCGCGCCACTGACTATTGATTGCCATGCATGCGGAATCTTGGAAGACCATGGGCAAAAGTTCCCCATGAGATGGCGTATAAAGAGGGAGGATCTGGACATCTCGTGTCACAACCCTCTTTGCTACCGCAGGCAGCCTCAGGCAAGGTTCAATTGACCGAATTGTGCTCCCCCACGTCTCATCGCCATGAAGACCTTCTCTACCCTCGCGGCTGGCCTGCTCGCCGTCGGCGTCTACGCCAGCGACCCTCTCACGCCCGAGAAGGCCGTCGCCGACATCAAGACGCAGGAGCTCCAGCGCAACCTGTGGAACTTGAACAAGATCGCCCGCGACAACGGCGGCAACCGTGCCTTTGGCCTGCCCGGCTACGAGGCCTCGGGTGACTACATCCTCGAGCGTGTCCAGACGCGCTTTGCGACCACCATCGACGCCCACAAGCAGTATGTCGGCACCGCCATCCCGAGCTACTGAGCCCCTGCTGACAGTCTCGCTACAGGTTCTTCAACCACACCTTCGCCCAGATCCGGGAGATCTCCGTCACCGGCCCCGAGGGCGAGGCCGTCCAGACAATTGCCTTGACGTACAACCCCGCGACCCCTCCCGAGGGCATCACTGCCTCCCTCATCGACACTCCCGTTGATGACGTCCGTGGCTCCGGCTGCTACGAGGACCAGTGGACGGGCATTGATGCCACTGGCAAGCTCGCCCTCGTCAAGCGCGGCACTTGTGCCATTTCCGACAAGCTCAAGCTCGCTGCTGCCCACGGGGCCCTGGGCGTCATCCTCTACCACAACGCCCCCGGCACACCCAGCGCCGCCACCCTCGGCTTCGAGAACATTGGCCTGCTGCCTCCCGTTGGCACCATCCCCCAGGCCGTCGGCGTGTCCTGGTCTGAGCGTCTCGCCGCTGGCGAGGACCTTGTTGTCAGGCTGTACGTCGACTCGACCTTTGACACCAGGGAGACCTTCAACATCATTGCCGAGACCAAGGAGGGTGACCCTAACAACGTCATTGTCCTCGGTGCCCATCTTGACTCCGTCCAGGCCGGTGCCGGCATCAACGACGATGGCTCTGGCACGTCCACCATCCTTGAGATTGTCAGCTCCTTCAAGAAGTACAAGGGCCTCAAGAACAAGGTCCGCTTCATCTGGTGGGGTGCTGAGGAGTCCGGCCTGATCGGTTCCCTCTACTACACGAGCACCCTGCCCGAGGAGGAGCGCAACAAGATCCGCTTCTACTTCAACTACGATATGATCGGTTCCATCAACCCCAAGTTCGACGTCTACGTTGGTGACAACGAGGGCGACGCCTACGGTGCTGCTCTGCTCGAAGAGTACCTTTTGGAGCAGGGCCGTCCTGCCGTCCGCGCTCCCTTTGGCACTGGCTCCGACTACGTCGGCTTCATCCAGATCGGCGTTCCTTCTTCCGGCCTCCACACCGGAACCAGCGCCGGCGGTTACGATCCGTGCTACCACCTGCAGTGTGACAACATCGACAACATCGACTGGTCTGCCATCACCGACAACGCCAAGGCCGCTGCCCGTGCCGCCGCCATCCTCGCCACCTCGGATCTCGAGGACCTGCCTCGCAGACGCCTCACGTCGCCTGCCAAGCGTGATGCCAAGTCCATCCGCTCCGAGTTCCAGCGCTGGGCCGCCGTTGCCGAGGAGGCCGAGCACAGCCACTCCTGCTCTCACAGCGAGACCAAGGATGTTGTCTAGGAAATGGACTACTTCGTAGATAAAAGTAACCGTGTACCGTAGATAGTATGACGATGATGAATATATAATGATTGTACCAAGACTCGACGCACCACCGGCATAGTGATATTACAGTTAGTCTTTCAAGATGGCGACTCCCAGCCATCTTTGGTCGATGAAGTCATACTTCAACACACTGAACCCAGTACAAGTCAACCTAGCCTGGCCGGAGTGTGTAGGCTCAACAGAGTGACTGTATGATGCCAATTTTTCTGGACTCAATGTTCCACTTTACCAGCCGAGATAAACTCCGTTGCTGCGTCCCTTCCAAGGTAGCTGGAGATTCTTAGTATCATGTCAAGACGCGACCAACGCCAGAAACTCACATGCTCAGCATTATCTCCGCAAAGTCGTCTACCTCGTCACCCCTCCCAAATTTGAGGAAATGGTTCAACGCATAATTTGTAATAATGAAGTGTGGTTTCTCCTTCCACTTGCGAGCAAATTCTGCGGCAGACTTAGCTTCCCACAGGTGGCGTGATAGGGTCCAGCGATGTGCGTAGGTCCAAAATTGCAGCTCAGCTATACGGAATCAGCCTTTTGGCGAGATAACTGCACTGTTGCGGGAGCTTACCGGACTCTGCAGAATCCTTCAACATGGCATATAGCATCAAGGTGGAGTGGGCCAGATAAATCGTTCGTCGTACGCACTCGGCAAAGATCCATCGCTACAACCGTCCCTCGTCAGCACCTACAGAAGGGAAAGAGTTTTGGATACATACCTCCCACTCAGGTGGCGGCTTCCTTCTCACAGATATATCGCCCATCCTGGCGAGGCCCCCCAAGTTGTCACGCACATTGCAGAGCTCCCCGATCCACGCATGAAGCAGCGGTATGTCCTTTTCTCCCTGCGAGCGCAGCATGATATTCCCATCGAACAGCCGAATGATCTGGTAGAAAAACAGAGCCTGAGTCCGCGCAAGCTTCTCCACGGGAGTCGCAGCAGTTCGGCACCTTTCAGTTTTAAGAAGCTCCTTGATGCTGATGTCAAGCGTCTGAAGCACCATGGAGGTATTCTCGGGTGTCCGCGTCAAGTAAAGCATGTTATTAGCAAAGCACGTGGGCATACAGCTGGGCGTGTGGTGCCGGTACAGGTAGCGGTGCATGAAAGGTGCCTCGTTGCGTGTTGCGGCCTCTTTGGTGAAAGCCTGGATGCGAGTCACGACATAGTGGAGGGCCGTGGTCGGATCGTGTAGCTGCCACGGGTGGAGTTCATGCTGCATGCAAGTCGTTAGCATATTGAACTATCTCACGGCTGAGATATGCTGGTGTTGCAAGGACAACGCGGATGCAGGCGGACTCACACAGAGCTCAACCATACCCTCGTAGGAGTCCATGGTTTCCTTGTCTGCTGGACTGCCCGGACGGTCAATGGCAGAAGCGCTCTCAGCCCCTGGAATGATGCACTGGTTTTGGGAAAGCGTGGCGTCCACCCCCATAAAGTTTAGGAAGGGATCAATCATGATTTCATTCTCGTAGGCTCTGAAACTATCAACGACGGTGTCGGTAGCGAAGGGCTGTGAAGGGATGGGCATAGTCTCAAGGTAGGTGGACTCAGACGACGGGTTCGACATTGAAGGAGACGGAGTGGAATTCTCGGCCATTGTCGAGCCCAGCGAGGGTTTTGGAACTCCATTCTCCCCCGAGTCGTGTCTGCCAACCAATCTTGCCTTTGCATAGGTGCAGGCAACGCCCTTTTCTACGCATCGCGAGCACACGGGAGATCGTCGGTCGCAGCGCCTTTTGATGAGCACACAGTGGTCGCAGTTCTTCTGCCTTGATCTGGCGCGAATCTCCATGGTTGGAAGCCACTCCGAGCACAGTCAGACTCGGTTTGGTGAAGATGTTTGGCAATCTGTTGCGTTCGAAGGACTGGAATAGGCTGGTGGAGGTGGAGTTCAAGGATGAAACTCCACGACCCTAGCCCCCATAAATAGGAAGAGTCGGCACTAAGCAACCAAACTCCGGACTACCATCACACGTTGGAGCAACTCCGCAAAAGCCGCCAAAAGCCAAATTTTCGAATTTCGTATGTTTCGCTGCCTGCCTCGCTCACCATACAACAACCCCGACTTGCCAACTATAAATCGCCGGGCCTGCAAGCGATCTTGGTATCGTCGAGGAGACTCATCAGACGAGAACCAAACCACGTATCCGACATGGCCATCAAAGCTTTAGTGATAGGCGGCACCAGCGGCATCGGCTATGCCATGGCCTGTCGCGTTGCCGCCGCCGCCAGCACCTCGACTGTCATCATCGGCGGCCGCACCAAGCCGCAAAACCTCCCGCATCCAAACATCGAGTTTCGTCCGCTCGAGGCCACCTCCATGCGGAACATCAAGAACTTCACCGATACCCTGAAGGCGTCGCCAGACCCGAAGCTCGACCTGCTCATCATGACACAAGGAATCATGTCAATGGCCGGCCGCACAGAAACACCAGAGGGCATTGACCGCAAGATGGCACTCCATTACTATGGCAAGCAGCTCTTCATTCGCGAGCTCTTGCCGAACCTCAAAGAGGATGGCAAAGTCGTCATCGTCTACGACAGCAAATTCGGCAACCCCAAAAACGTCAACTGGGAAGACCTAGACCTCAAGACACATTACAGCCTCGGGATGGCTGCCAATCAATGCATGGTGATGAACGACATCATGGTGCAGCATTTCGCCGCGCAGCAAAAGCTGGAGGGCACTGCCAGGCGGCATTTCGTGCACGCCTGGCCCGGCGGCGTTAACACGAACCTATTCCGAGACCTACCCTGGTATTTGAAGCCGACGGTGAACGCGCTTGGCAAGCTCATTCTGGTGTCACCAGACAAGTGCGCGGGCCACTTGCTGAAAGGTGTCGACGACATCGCAGTGACAGGAGCGAAGGAAGGGAGGTATTGGAGCAATATCGACAATAAAGGCAGGCTGATTAAGAGCAAGGCGGTCTTTGAAGAGGAGCAGATGAATAGGGTGGCCAATCATACTTGGAAGCTCATCGATGCTGGGCTAGAAAGGAATCCTTAACCTGCGGCAGCAAGATTGGCCTGTACTGTACGATGGACTCGATTTCGGAAGCGGTCGTAGCATAGCCGGAGTGGCTCTTTTCGTTCGAATATGTACCAAATATTACCATATCACGCTTTTTCCAACGACGAATAATGCTTGTCAAAATCTAACCTCACGTACTTATTGGTCGTACTGCTTCGGCGCTCTTTGTGCTGATGTTTGTCATGTGGACCAGTGTCGTCTCATCCTCCATGATATCGTCTTCAAAATCATTGCCCTCAATGCCATACTTCCGGTTGTGACTCGCAGCTCTGGATTCGGACCGTAGACGGTCTGCTGATCTAAGCTGCGAGGCGCCGAAGCTCTCCTGGCCTTCCTTGGTCCTTGCATAGCTATGCGAGTTGAGGGTTGCACTATTGGAACTGAACTGATACCGTGAGCCGGCTGTATCGCGGAACAGGCGCACGAAAAGCAGGCGGTACGACGGCATACAGACGCAAACGACGCCCACCGAAATCTCGGCGATTGACCATTTTGAGATCTCGATGTATGAGTACGTGGCGTTGTCGGTGTAGTTGAATTTGACGAGTGTGTGAAGACGAATAACACTGATGACGGTGAAACTGAGAGTGGCAAAATGCAGTCAGCAGCTGAGAGGATGCCAACGGCAAAACAACGACTTACGCAGTGCCAGTCACAAACATTAGCGCTGCCCCAAGCTTCTTTTTCGGACTGAGCTGCAAAGACCTGATTTGCAGCAACGGTATGAACAGCATCCATATATCGACCGCAATACTGATGCCCGCATTGGACCACGTCATTGCGTTGACGTTGATGCAGCTCCCTTCCTCCTCTTCCATCCACCTTACCGAGAGATAACCAACAGGAAGACATTGAAACACGGTGACGAAGACGTATATCACACCATACGTGCAGTTGAATATCATGGTGCCGATGATGATGTATCTGGTCTTGGTGACTGGGAATACCCGAAGGTAGAAGAACAGCGCTGTCAGCTTGATCAATGAGATCTGCGTGAAGTAGAGGACCGCCATGACGTGGAACCATGTGCTGAACCGTGTGATTTGATCGAATGGCAAGGTCCATATGTCGAGGCCCATTCCGTTCGCAACCAGGCCATGGTCCCCAATAACGGTACTCGGTATGGTCAAGAAAATGGTCGTCAACATGATGCACCAGTCGTCTTTGTCTACCCCAAGCTTCCAGTATAGCTTCGACACGATTCTTTGGAACACGCTGAGCACAATGATGACACCGAATACATCGTTGAGGATGACGTAGCTCTGTCGAACGTCGCGTACGGGAGCACCGCAGTTAACCTGTGTTATGTTCCAGGTGACTGTAAAGCAGAATCAAGTGTTAGAATTGGTACTCCAATCGGCTGTTGGGCCGACTCACCGAGAGCCTCCTTGGGAGTGCAAGCAGCCCTGACGCAGTCTTGAGCCGCATCCTGAAGCTCGTCGTCACTGCAGATGCACGTCAAATTTGTTGGTAGGCAGGTTGAGTTCGTGACAGCACTGAGGACGCATGTTTGCTGCGCAGGGGTGAGCCCATGGACTCGACAGAACCCTCGGCGACTTGACTTACTGCGCAACTTGGCATCTGTGCTAGCGAGTTCAGGAGCGAAGGCGGTTCATCAACAGCCACGACCGAGGTCGCCGCTGTTAGACACGCTAGCAGCAATCGTTTATACAGACTCAACATCTCGATGCGTCTTCAATTCTTCCACGAGATGAGCTGGAAGGGAGAGTGCAAATTGACGAAACCTTATTCCCCAAATGCCACGTTGGGTGGCTTGCTAGCTATGAAGGGGCAGAGTTCGTGGTGGATTGTTCATCTTTCATCCCTTATCACCGTGTGCCCAGCCCGCTTTGACCCCAGAGACCGGTCCATCTAATGGACTAGGTAGACACCGAAGCGCTTGTAGATCTAGTCCGGTCCGTTCAAATGGACTAGTCGGTTGGATCGCCCCTGCTGGTGGTCAGAGAGCCGCTCAAGCATCCCCAAGAGAACCAATAAATTCCTCCTATTGACCCCTCTTGGCCTCCCTTGTCCTCCCTAGGCCTGTTTAGCAGCCTCTTGTCTCCTGTCAGTCGTGCATGGCAACTTTGAAACTTGGTGAAGGATTCCAGTAAGCCTAGTGGATTCAAAGGTCCCCGATCCCCGCCTACTCGTGCTACAATCGCTATGTCTGTGCAAGTTAGTGGGAGTCCGAGTCCAGGCTATGGATCTATTCGAAGCCACAAAATCGAGGCCGACGGGTGGCTAATGACAAGCACTTAGATATCAGCCTCTTCAGCTGGGACCAGGCGTTCGTGTCTTTGTGCCCAGAAGGCAATCCCCGAGTCGATGCATTCCCCCCGCCAAAGGAGATTCCCTGGGATTGTCATCCAATACGTAGGATCACACATTCGCCGGCTGAATTTCTTTTCACATTCTCATTTAGTTAGCTCTATAAAAAGGTTCATTCCATGAAAAATGTGCCTTTGATTGGGAGGGCTAGAGATCTTCCTTGGAGAAATCGAACCCTCTTTGTCTTTCGCATTCATGATTTGTCAACCCCCCCGGGCTTCTACACAAATTCGGCATGATCGACGAATGATTTTTCTATCTGGTGATCAGGGGAGATCTCCAGATGCTGCTACTAGCAAAAAACAACCACGAGTGAAGCGACCAGAAAGTAAGCGCCGGCTGTCCGGATAACGAGTCCCCTGACTGGGCGGGATAGCAAGCCTACCATGAGCTGGAGCCGCATAGTAGATGCATTCCAGCTCCACCAACCTCGGAGAATCAAACCAAAAGGGTAAAGCACGGATCCACTGATCTACCCCCGCTACGGACTGTGGGGAGGGCATTGGGACTTTCCCCGAGTGCTGAAGCCGCCTTGGCCCCGTGCGGTGCACATCATGAGCAAGACGACCGAGTCTCAAGCAAGAGTTGCCACTGATCCAAAGTAAGGCTTCCAAGGTACATCGGGTGATCCAAAAGGGTATAAAAAAAACAGGTATTAGAAAGCCCTGGATGAGATTGTGTGAGAGTGGTAGGATGCAATGGACCTGCATCTGTCAACAGGTCATTTCCCTGCTACTGTGAGGATTATTGAACAAGGGAGAGGCATCAGAGAGTAATCTCACTTCTAGGTAGGACACATTATCTTCTGTGGCCTCTGTAAGTTGTATCCTCGGAGACTCTCACTGAGACCCTACGGGTGCCTTGCAAACAAATGCTACGCTGGATAAAACTGGAGGGAATCCTTTGGCCGTATGACACCGCCGAGCCGGCACATTGCTAAAAGTGCACCGTGGTTCTATCACCATGTACTGAGATGAACACCGTCCCATAACAGACAATTAGAACAGCAAACCCCCTCCACGTGAAATCATTGCCCGACTGGGTGCTAGTAGCTCTCGACTGAACTAGCTCGCCGCAAAATTGAAGCCGACATGGGCCGAACCTGCTTTGGCTGATCGTAGCCGCTTGTCCAGGGGGACCGTGCCGGTCTTAGCCTGGAACTACCGCGCCACGTTGATGGCGTGGTCTTCAGATGGTACATGATGCCACACTGTCCCGTGACACAGGGGATCTGCGCACAATCCTGAGAAATCTATGATGGCCCTAGGCTTGAAGCGTTCTCCCTCGCTTGACAAGCTGTTCAACCCGATCGACATGCCATCTGTCCCGCAAGCATGACAAGGTGCATGAGATTGATTAGATTACTGCAAACTTCCTGGATTCTGCTACTTATTTCTGGCTGGAAACCAATAAATAATCTGTGCGTTAAATTATAGTCAAACCTGTAAGCATATGCAAGCAACTGGCGAGGAGGTGGCGTGCTCTTGTTGTCCAGCCAGGTGCGTCAAAACGGCGTTCGAAAGCAGTGTGGCAAAGCTGCCAAGTCCCCGACGAAGCACAAGCATGAAAGGATGGACCGGATTCTCAGTAGCTTTATTCTAATCCTGTCACTATCGCTCAATCTAGCATGTACACCACCGCGCCCGGACGGGTGGCAGCACCAAGAGCTCGACAACTGCTGGAGGCTTTTCTCCGGGACTGCAGAGACCCGTCACGACGAAAACCCCGGCAGCGACAAGGTGACGGAAGATGGATTAGGGACCCTCACCTCGGCCCAGATGCAACCGAGCCACGTTTTTTTTTATAGCAGAGGTGCAACTCCCTTTCTCCACCTGCCAGCCTCGTGCGCTTTTCCGCAGATAACTAGCAAGGTCATGCCACTCGGCTCTTCTCAGCGATCGATTTGTGGCACGTAGTGAATCTAATGATGGGTTGGTGACGAGTCTTGCAGCTGGATAATCTGTTCGTGTCAGCAGAATGCCTCCTTACCTCTCGATGCCATGAGAACCCTTGCACCTGGCCATTTTTCGTTAACTGCGGCGCTCTTTTCATTGACTCTTTGCTACGAGCCTCCACGTTCCAATACACCCTCGCCTCAGTCATGGCCTTTCCGTAGTATCACTTTGTCATCTCAAAGTTGACCGATTTCGCAGTCGCGTCGGCAAATTACTCGAGTCCCGGCCCATTATCCATGTTGTCACTCTCTGACTCTCGACGGAACCACATGAACTAAAAACTCGCTGATAGATGGCTTCGGCTTTTTATTCATGGTCGAGCTCTGGGTAACGTGGTACAGGGAAATCACTATAACGAAAGTCGATACATGTTCAGCATGTGGATCATCCGTGAATGAACGCATACGTGGGCCCTATATCCAGCAGACTAGACTGAGGAAGGCCCTGGGGGGTTTCTACCAGACTTAGCCAAGTCAGTTCAGTATCGGTTTCAATTATAACACCGCCACTCATGCCGGCAAGACAACCGTACCCTAGGCTGTCAAATGCCATCCTCCTCTGGGCAATGACAACAGGTGCGACTTGCGAAGCATGAACATCTTATCGCTATCACGCACTTGGGTGTCGATTAGGTGTGGTAGTATCCTAAGCGAACCTACATAACCAATGCAGGTAAACATGGTGCTTCTCGGAGGCGAGGCATTTGACGCGGGGTTCTCCAATCAGCATGACCAGCATGCGAAGCCTTTGCTGCTGCGGCGGATGTGCCCTACCAACTAAGATATCTTATGCCATGAACTGGAAAGATTATACCTGACCATTACAGTAAATGTGGTCGCGTTGCCGAGACGTGGTCTCGGTAGCCCTGTGAATGCAGCCGCTTTGCGGAATCTATCCGTCTCATCACATCAATTTTGCTTGTTCTCAATATTGTACACCCGTTTCCTCACAACACCTCGTTTGTTGTTTGAGGCGCTTATTTCACAGATTGCGGTATGCCCACCATGCATTTGTTATGTCGCTAAGGATCCAGGGCTCGGTCTCCATCGACAAATTCGTACGCTGATGGTACGCCGGCCAGAACCCTGCTTGGAGCCCATTTGTCACATGTTTCCGAAACGCCGCGGCACGGGACGAATAACAGCGTCGGATTTAAAGCCGCCCGTGTGCTCCAAAGACTCGCCTATTCGTGTATTGCCGGTCTCGTGCTACCACTCATTATTGAGTCTGGCCAATGGCAGTCCTTGGCAGTGCCGACAGGGGAGCCGGAGCTTCCTAAAGAGACGAGGTGGGGTAAATAGCCGTTCGACACCTGCTCGATACAGCGTCAGGCGGTCATTTTCTCGGCCAATCCCCATGTGACCTGCATGGTCGAGCTCTGGCACCTTCCGGCTTGACTGTAACCATGGATGCTACGTTGAATAGGAGATAACAGGGGCTGGCATGGGTTCGTTACATGTGCTCTCGCGACCCCGAATATATAGACCATTTCATCCTCACCTCGGCCGCCATCCCCTGTTCGACCCTCCCAAACTTTCTCACAGACCGAATTAACATACCGTTCAACTAAAAAAACACCGCCATGAAGCTCACCTCCATCCTTCTGCTTGCTGCCTCAGGCATTGCGCTTGCCCAACAAGAGCGCGCTGAGGCCCTCCCACTCAAGGACCTCCGAGAACTGAAGTACGCCAACTCGGTCCCGATTTCCAGAATCGCGGTCGAAAGACGCGCGGCTGCTGCTGCTGTTGGAACCAAAGACAACAGAAACCTCGGCAACGCCTACGAGGAGGCTCGACGCCAGTAGAAGATGGGCATCATGTGGTTGTAGGCAGACTGTTCTGGTGGGTACGTGAACTCCGGCATTTGAGATGGCAGCGAATTCCTAAATCAACAGCTAATCGAGCAAAAAGAATCTACAGTCTGGATAATATGACACACAATCGCTGCGCACATTATTCGATGTATATATTTTTGCATGCCGCAACAAGTAAATATATATCGCATGTCACATCTTTGAGAACTGCTTGTCAAACGGCCCAAATTACTGCTCCTGTCAACACTTTGGTATCAAGGGCTTTCGGCAACCACAAGACATTCATTCCGTCCCTGAAACAGCAACGCTTATGTTGTTGGCCTTTTAATCGTAGAAGACAGATAACCAAAGCATCCCATGCCTGCTTAAATCGTCAGCGGCAGCGAAGAAGGCTGCTTCCATTGATATCCTACAAGACAAACACACCATACATGAATTGGTCGACTATTCAATGCAGGAAAAGAAAAATTACGAGATAAAGTGGTCATCTACGTCGGAGCAGTCTCTGCACATCCGCATATATGGATGTTGTAACCTGATTCTTAAAAGCATCTCGGCTTTGCTCCCCGGATCCGAACAGGTTCATGTACACAAAGAGACCAAGTATGCACAAGTTGTCAGTCGTAGGATTCATATAGTAGTGTTATTGTATTAACAAATAACCACCTTTACATGTCAGACCATTATATCACAACTAGCGCACAGAGCATTCACCGCAGGGTAGCACAATATAGGGCACATTGCTCATTATCTGATTGTCTCCTTGTAGAAAGATGTCTTCCAAAACGTGCGCTGCGGAAAGTGGTTGTTTAGAGTCGAAGATGAAGACTCCAGAGAGCAGCTTGTACAGCAGGTTTGCTTCTTACTTGGAGGCTTCAGGAGGGCTTTCGATGGTCTTATCAATCTCCTCTGACTAAGAACCGGGATTGGTACCATTGGTGTAAATGAAAGAAGGTTTTCAGGACTTCTCATTGAAGCACTCGGGATATGATAGAAGAAGCGAATTGTTTGCGGACGGTGGCAGTTGCTCATTGAACGAACTATTTACGCCGACCAGCTTTGTTCGTATTTGTACGTTTACCAAGTTCTCAACATTAACTTCCACATGATGCATACGACTAATAAGGACTTCGGTCATGCCGTTTGGGAAAGGGTCTGACGACATCGATGGGCTCGTGAAGCCAAGAAGCACGGCCTTTCGCGTTTTTTTCTCCGTCACGTTGATTCCGCCATTGCACGAGCAGGGTGTCGGGCGCTAGCATGCCATTTTCTTCATGGCGGACTCGAGGCAGTCCAGACGAGCGACGGCCGCCATTTCCCAACGTCCTTCGATGGCCGTGTGCCACACATGAATCTCGGCGTGAACGGCCTCCAGCACATCCCGGTGAGCCACCACATAAGACAGGGCACGGCAGACGACTTTGGCAATGCTGTAGGTGGAACAGGCGGCAACCGACCCGCAAAGCGTCGTCAGCACGCTGGGGTCTCGTTCCAGCTCGTTCCGGCCGTCTCTGACCATCCAAGTCACCAGATCCAGGTTCAACGCCGCCTTGTCGCTCTTATCCCGAGATTCGCCTGTTTGGCGGAGGAATTCCGGAACGACGAAGCTCGTCAGCTCCTTCCAGTCTCGGTTCACGCGCCACTTGGCGGGCAAGAGCCATGCAATGTACGGCTGCAGGAAAGACGGGACGCAATGCATAGCAAAGGCGACCGTGAAGACTAGGGGGGGGGCGGGGGGCGGTCAGTAATCGGGAGATAAAAAGCTTAACCAAGATGGTCGCCAACGTACCGTCTTTGGTGAGCTCGAACGTCAGCTGCACAAGCCGTGGATTCTGGGCCATCTTCGCGCCGAACAGGACGACCTCGATGCCCTTGTTGAAGCACCGAACCACTGTCGGGGGCAGTTTTATCACCGTCCAATCATCCGTGGAAGGAAATTCGTGATATACCGCCGCGGAAATCCGTGTAGCCAAGGGCGCAAACAGCTCCGGCAAAGCGGGTGTTATGCACCCAGGCAGCATGCGGACGTGGTAGCTAGTCTTTTCGACGACTTGCATGCCGGTGAGATGGTCGAGGAGGGTATAGGCATGGGAATTCCTGCTATCCAAAACGTCTGTGGAAATGCGGTTGAGGTCCGGAATCAGCCGCGCAGGGAGCACGATCAATTCTCGAACCCCCCCCCGGGGCGAGCCTATAGGCCCGGCCTTGAGCCTTGCCAATGTGCCAATAACCATCATTCCATCTCGCAAGGAGCCAAATGAGAAGTGGTACCTGTTGGTCCGTGTGAAGGATTTTCCTTGCCCAGTAGCACGAGCAAAGCCGGGCGAATAGGGATGAATCAAGGGGAATAGCTTGCTGGAGATGTGGAGATGCGCTCTACAGCTATATCGACGTTGGTGAAACCTTATGGATATCATAATTATTACCGTTGTGAAAACCGTCAAGCCAATGATGTCGGTTGAGCAGAGACGGACGGCTCTGGTCCACGTCCTACACGGCAGAGTCATGACGGACGATGATGCCATCCTGCTTTACTCAAACTTGCAGCTGCTGCTTGTCTATTGTCCCGAGGATCTGTGATTCCAATCGTCTTATAACCGGAGCCAAGCAGACCTCGATCTTAACTAACGAGCACCTGCACAAGCTCGATATTCTATTTTAGGACGTCGAAACTTCCCCAAACTCGGACGTTATTCTAAGGATCATTTCTGAGGGAATAACCAATATCGACTAAACAGTCGACGAGGCGACTCTTCTTGTCGTTATTGAACAGTACAGCAGGTCTACCACTCAGGTTTTCGTAAGCGCAGACCCATTGATAGGTCACGAACTGTGCCAAGCCGACGAGGGTATCGCCCCAGCAATATCGTTCCTGTTGATTATGGCCTGCAAGTGGATATCCACACGCAGCAAATGGAAGGAGGACGCGAGTAGCCAGCCGAGTGACGATAAAACTGTGGAGGTGTAGTTTAGAACAGGTCGCCATGCAATAATGACACAATGGTCTGGTCTGTTGTCGCAAAATCATGGACAGATACCATTGTCACTGTAGAATTGAGGCTGAATATGTGGCTAGCCGTAGACTATCTTGCTAGTTGCTCAAAGCCCTTTACCCGTTCATGGAATTCTCTTGAAACTCCTGAAAGCTCTTATTACTCTTCGGCATACCATTCCAGTCAAGACCTTGCTCGTCCATCAGACGAGCGCGTAGCTCCATGGCTTTGACCCAGGACGGCCGCGATGTCATGCGCTGATGCCAGGCCTGAACGTGTGGGAATCCCTCGAACTTCTTGTCTTCAGGGACTCTGAGAGTTGCGTCGAGCCGATCGTTCCAGGGAACGAAGACTAGATCCGTGTACGTGATTCGATTGCCGACTAGCCACTGCTCAGTGTCGGGCTTTCCCGTGAGAACGGTCTCCATCACGCCCAGCACTCGCTTGATCTCGTTTGCGTAGCGGTCAATGGCTGAAGGGAGCTTTTCTGCATGCAAAAAGGTGAACCTTTGTCTGTCAGCCAAACATCGCATTGACGGCTGAGCACGACGGACCATGTGCATTGTCCGAAATAAGGTCCTTGTCCGCTGACTTGGAACATGAGCCATTGGCTACAGAGGTTTCCTTGCTTGAGGTCGTTATAGTGAATGCGATTATCGGCGTCGTACTGCTTGACCAGATATTGGATGATGGCACCAGTCTCCCAGAGTGTCAAACCCGTGTTCGGATCCTCGATGGCTTGGCATCTAGATCAGCAATCGACCACCTTGAAAGCGTGACAGGGATTGGCATCGTTTACCTGGAACACGACCGTTGGGGTTGATGCTAACAAAAGATGGCTTCTTGATGTCCTCGTATCGAATTGATTCCACTTGGTAGGGCACCTGAAGCTCTTCGAGAATAGTTATCACCTACACATGTTGCAGCCATGGTCAGGTATACATTGAACTGAATCGGAGGATGGGTCAGAAATGGCATACCTTCCAAGGATTGGGTCCAGGAGCTTGAGATAGTCAGCCCTGAAATCTACCACTAATCGACAAGGAGAAGCGTTTGCTCTTACGGGAAAGCCAGACCCGAATTCGTTTGAGAGACGACATTGCTGCGGCTTGGGAAGAGTAGGCGAGCGAAAGATGTGGGTTAGGCCTGCGCAGGAACGAAAAGGTAGCTGCGAAGAATTAAGGAGAGAGAAGAGAGAAGAGATGAGGGCGAAGAGCCCGACCCCGAGCAGAACAAAGGGGCGACGCCAAAGAGCCCCTTCCGTCCCACTCGACCGCTCGT
Source organism: Stachybotrys chartarum (assembly GCA_001021365.1). Classification (NCBI taxonomy): domain Eukaryota; kingdom Fungi; phylum Ascomycota; class Sordariomycetes; order Hypocreales; family Stachybotryaceae; genus Stachybotrys; species Stachybotrys chartarum. The sequence continues at coordinate 382,621 of LDEE01000011.1, forward strand.
GATAAGATGAGAAGCCGGGCTAGGGAATGATTGGCGCTTGGTAATGGTGGTGGTCTCTGCGCGGGCGGCCCAACACAACCTACGTCTGCGGTATATACGGTGCGATGTCTGTAATTTGTTAGCTAACGATAAGCACTACGACCGACAGATTCACAGCTACTCCGACACAGTCGGACGCCAATAATGCGAGCAAATTCCCTCCCCAAGATTGAATAAGGTTTCACAGGATACTACGGTCTAGAAGCTTTTGCATGGGAACTTGTTGGCTGTTCATGGCCAATCAGCAAAGCAAGCATTGTTGACATATTCTGTTGAAAGAAGCACGGTTAAGCATCGTCCAGAGTCACGCATCACTCTGAATCATCACAAGATGGACCATTCAATTTTCCTTCAAGCGCAATCTCTCGCCAGAAAGCTGGTCACGCAGTGCACGTTAAATCGTAGCTTTAGCACCATGTCTTCGTCAATCTACGACACTGCATGGGGTGTCCACAGTGCAGAAGCTGCACGGCAACGCGGCACCTGTGCGCCTTTGACCCGAATGCTTCGACTTCTTAATGGCTCAACAGCTCCCTTCCGGCGCCTGGAGATCCTAAACTTCGCCAGTCGATGGTATCTTGAACACCGCCGCGGCTCTGCTGGCCTTGAGAACGTGGCTGAGTGTATCTCCTGGTCTTCGTGACTGATCGTTCAGAGCCAGCAATGCCGAAGCGGCTTTCGCAAAGATGCTATGCAGCTGGAACGCTGGATCGGCTGAGCAGGTAGGGTTCGAGCTGCTCGTCATTCAGCATCTTCATCTCCTTTGGCAAGAGGATGCTCTTTTTGACTTTTCACAAGTGCAAGCTTTGCAGTCATGCAGGGACAGCAAGCTACGCAGCTGTCGGCTTTGTCCATCTACCACGCGCATTCTACGCTTTACCACTCTCTTGAAGCTTTCACAGGTCATGTTAAACCGGAGGTATTCTGCACAAAGAACGGCATTATAGTGCTACGTAGCTCAAACCGCTAGAACGAGCCTCATGGGTGGAGTCCGAGGGTCACGTTACTATGCTATCCTCAAATAGACCTAGCGCAGGTGGTTCCCCTCAAGGCCCCCAGAATCAAGAAGAGGGGACAACATGAGACGAACGATCACGATTCAACACTCCTCCGAGCCTTATGGTTTCTTCAATATGCCGCTGTGTCAATACTGCGCTAACATTTCATTCCAGCAACTAGTCAATTTCGCTCGGAAAGAGTTTTCCTATTTATCATTCCCTGAGGTCGCGTTCTATAAGCATCATGGAAGTTTCAACGACCTTGAAGACTCCGCCCGCGACGGGTGCGACTTCTGCCGAATTATTATAGATATTTTCAAGGGAACTCCAGATGATGAGTATGGTTTGACCGCTTGGCCAAGAGAGTGGCATGGCGAGGGCTGCCATCCTGATGATACCATCTATGACATAGCTAAGGCGCTCAAGATATCAGATGTCAAGATTTGCCTCGCTAGCTACTTCATCAACACTGATGCGGAGCTGGATCAAGCTCGCATCCTCGATAGCCTTCTGGTTCAAGTCGGTCCCAGGCTTATCTTCAGCGACAATCCTGATAGTGACCATGACGACTTCAGCCTCCCGCCCCTGCCTCTGACCCTCAGTTCTCCCCGGTGTAAGTAACAATTGCCTCTTTTATTAACTGAACTCTACTAAGTGATATTCTTGGTAGGTAACCCTCTAATCATTGAAGGTTTTCAAATTGGCCGCTTCCAAGCGGCTGTCGATCTCGGCTCTGACGCCAACTATGAACTGGCCAAGTCTTGGTTGGAAGATTGTCGAAAATGCCACAAAGGATGTCATTGTGGAGATATTCCTGTCCTACCTACACGAGTTATTGATGTAGGTGTAAAAGATGGGGCGGAGCTGGTCCGCATCATTCATACACATGGAGTCAAGGCCGAATACATGACACTCAGCCATTGCTGGGGCGGCAGAGTCACAACAATCCTGACTGCGGATACGATCAACATATATACCTCGTACTTACCATTTGAGGAATTGCCAGCCAATTTCCGCGATGCGATCACGATTACCCGCCGACTCGGGGTCCGCTACCTGTGGATCGACTCCTTGTGCATTTTGCAAGACTCGCCACAAGACTGGGAGTACGAGTCTAAAATGATGGCCTCCATCTACGGCCGCTCTACTCTGACCATTTCAGCAATGGCCTCTAAGGGGAGCAAGGAAGGGATTTTATCACAAAAATGTCCCGATCCATCGGCTACTGCATTAACAACCACACTGCAAGCTACTTCTGATAACAGCAGTCAAGTGGAGATTACAGTCGAGCAGAGGAATTGGGATGAGGAGAGTCTTTCCACTTTGGAGTTGTATGGTCCACTGAGTTCAAGAGGCTGGACCCTACAGGAGTCCCTCCTCTCTCCACGACAATTGTTCTATGGGAGGTCACGGATATACTGGAGATGCCGTGGCGGATACAAATCTGATGCAGCGGTTGACTTCTTACCTGAAGGACCTATGACGCCTTACATTCCTTTTGATGGTCTGTCCTCGGTCCTCTTTTCGGATATTCTCGATCCACAGCTTGAAGACACAGTAGACCTTGGTTTGATTCTCAGGAACTACTACCAACTGGTCGAGCTTTACAATGAGCGGAATTTGACGGTTGCATCAGATAAATTACCAGCGTTCTCTGGCCTCGCTCAACGGTTTCGGTCAATTATTAGAAGCGAATATCTTGCCGGTCTCTGGAGCTCTGATATACGAAACGGCCTGCTATGGAGGTCCGATGTTCGCCGCTCCAGACATTTGACCAAACCTTACAGGGCGCCATCCTGGTCATGGGCAGTAGCCGATGGCTGCGTTGTTATCAACTATATGGAAGATCAGGTCGAAGGCCCTAGACAGTTGGATCTACAACTACTCGAGTACAAGATGACAACGAAGGACAGGAATAATCCGTTTGGACAAATTGAGGACGCGTATTTGGTTGTCATGGGTTTGGTCAAAAGACTAGTTCGGACCAAACAGGTTCTAACATGCAGGCTACCGTTGGACTCCGCATTAGGATATGGCATTTTTGACGACTCACTTGACGACAACCGCCGTCTCCCAGAGCAGACGAATCTATATCTTATTGGAACCGACGAAAAGGAGGATTATATTCTCTCCATTGCAGACGCATTGGGATATCCGCCCCGACAGGACACCTTTGAGATTGATAAGAGTGACTATTCAGAAAATGAGTACTATGCTCTTTTGGTAAGATATAGCCGTTCTGATGCAAGTGATCACGAAGAATGCGATGGACACCCTCATTCGTTAGTTAGTTGCTTGGCAATTCAACGATTAATTGAACCAACTGGTTATAAGTATAAACGAGTTGGAATACTAGATTTACAAGGGGAAATGGATTATAAGTGGTTAAAATCTTGGAAAAGGGAAACTGTAACTTTAATATAAGTAACATTTTATTATAGTTTTCTTACAAAATTGTCCATCCTTTTCAATAGCACTGTAGAAAAGAAGGTCTCGAAATTGATGAGCATCATCTTCACCATGATGATGGTGATGATCATGTCCGTCATCACTACGAAATGCTCCGAGAACAAAGAAGGTTATGACCTCGAGTCCGTGTCGCATAGGTCATTGGCTCTTCCAGAGTCAGGAGGCAAATCAAAAGTTAGTGATCGCACCGATGCTAGGTTTGCGTCTACCTGGGCACGTTTTGTGGTGGTCATAAGCTTACAACACCCTGGCGAGGCCATCAACATCTGGCCTCTGACCCAAGATTGAAATCCATTATCAGCCCATTGTGCGTGTGGTGGTTAGCGTGGGAGGGAGTGCACAGAGATCTTGCGGCGGTATTGGTATGTATTAACAACGCCTGGCAATAGATATATCGCTAAAATCAGAAGTACCATTCTGCTCCGCAAAGAATCGTTGTAGGTCATGTACTATGGAAAATGCGTCTGATTAATTGAGCTGCGAATACAATACCTGCCAGCACAGTGATATTGTGTTAGGGAGCTGGCAAAGAGCAGAAAAGAGCAGTGTGAGTTTATATTGAATATGGCAGGCATTCAGACGTGATCAAGTGAATGCAAAGACGGCTATTGGCCATGTGCAAGATCACTTCCGCTAGTACCCTCAAAACTGCATTTCAAAGAATCTCTTCGGTAAGCTTCGGCTTTCTCATCCGAGATTGCCACCTGCATCAGATACGCGGCTGTAGCGGATGGCGGCGAGATTATTGGCCGGACCTAGTCAAGATCGACTTGGCCGACAAAAGCTTGAAGAGAGTGATGAGGTGAACAATTCGGCCGGTAGATCAATCAAACCGGTAGCTGCTCTGGCCTACGGTCTTGCAGCCATGCAAGACCTGCACTTGTGGAATGTTGAGAAAACGCATTCTTGCCGAAGGGGATGAAGATGCGAGAAGAGGAGAAACTCCCTCTGACCACGCAAGATATTTTCCTGGTCGAGATATGATCAGCTCCTCATCTCTTGGCTTTCGTACAGCCTTCGATGAGGTTTTGATCCAGCGCGAAGGGTGCCATTGAATCGAATCGCTTCCCCAAACTGAGTTTCGGATTGAATAGCTAAGCCACTAGGAATCATCGTAGTATCTGGTGGAATCCCGATTGCCCTATCTCTGATCATATGGGTCTGGTTGCTGTTCTCTGTCCATTTGGCCACAGGTACAGAAGTGTAATGGCGCAGAATCTCGAGCATGGCTGCTAATCATCGCCCCAATCGAGGGAATTGTTGCAGTTCCATTGCCCCCTTTTTCCAAGCACTGTCTATAGTTCTTTGCGAAGCCAGCTACACTTAAGGACTAGCAACAAGAGAGTGGATTGCAAAAGTAAAAGTATGCGGAGTGCATCATGACCGGCAGGGTTTAAGACAAGGATGTTGCTGTATACTTTAGACTCTGCGAGCTCAAGCATAGCCTTGACTACACCTTGGGAAGCATAAGCTGAAGATTTTGTGAGATTTCGGTTGATGAAGTTTCTCTTCGCTACTGCCTTTTTTGCTTCCTCACGGACGTCTATTATATGCTACTGAAGTGCAATGCAATGCATGCTTCGTGAAATTGTCGTAGTTTCAGTTTTAGGGGAAGGCAGGGGTAGCGAGGACGTTGGTGCATGATATCACTGCGCATAACAGAAATATCAAGGTCAATATGGAGTCGCTTTTTCAAAACAATGTCGCTTTGTAAAAATGCACCGGAGAGCGCAAGATAACGTGTTTGGCTTCTGAGCCTTTTAACATGTCAACAACGCTGGGAGGCTCGTCAGCATATGAATACCCTTGCCTGCTAAGCAATGCAGCCTTCTTCATATGTTTCCTCTCTTTTACTGTCCTACAGTGTTTTGGCATTCGAGTCTTAAACCTCATAGGGCGACTTGACATCCACCCAGTTATCGTCTGGCTCTTGACTTCTGCCATGTTCCAGCTGATTTTCTTTTCTCCCCGTGGCACTTCTCTTCCACCATCTGTCGAATGCCTGCCAGTTATACATGTTCAAGGGTGGGCCGTCCCCATCACCAAATCGATCCAGAATGTTGGCCGTGTAGTCGAACAGGACCTCAAGGTGCTGTGGAAGAAACGGCTTCCTGTCTTTTCGAGCGACAATAACAGTGCCAACGCCAGACTGCCAGCTCAGTGGCGCCATACCACTGTCGAGGTCAATGGCAAGATATGTTGCAGTCTGGTTATCGAGATCTGCTTGATTGAGCGATTTTGTGCCCTCGCGGTAGATGGCAATAGGGATGTTCAGACGCTCTGCAAGAGGTGGGATGGGTTGCCAGAACACAGGATGGTCGGCAGGGATAGTGATGCTAGACCACCGGGGGAGACGACTGGTGTGTTGATCGATGTCGCACCGGATGATCACGGCTTGAACGGTGCGGGACGAGCTTGGCATTGTAGAAAGAGATGCCATGGCAGGTTAATGAAAAGCTGGGCTTGCCGAAATTCTGCGGAAAACCTCGATCAATCCTGAGAAAGTAGGGAACGGGTCCTGGGCTTTATTGTGTACCGGTTAGATGCATTCCCAAGCCCGCTGGACCCCCGATACCTGTGAACCTCAGCCTTGACCCAATGCCTGAAAATTGAGCCGAGCCTGTCAAAGTCGGCTGCATCCCTTACAGGGATGACTGGAAGCTCCCAGCAAGTAATTCGAAGGAGGAGGCGGCGAAGGAAAGCCCCCCTGTAAGCTGTGATTGTCATATGCTTGTGCAGGGAAGTGAAGTGATCATGATCAGGCACACATACCACCATTGGCGAGTAACAACATCATAAAGAGCGCAGTGGCGCATTACGACGAATAGGTAGCGATGGATAAGCGCCTCAACCAAACACATGAAGCCGAGCTGAAAGCTGAAACGCAAGTCCCGTCCTATAGCGCTATCAGCCGTACAGCCTTCCGTGATCAGACCGGGAATGTGTGCAGCCAAAAACGATTACAGACCCTCTCGCATTGAGAGAACGTATCTTCGTCCATCACTCAATGTCCGTTCACCATGGCGACGCACCTTCGAGTAGAAGTCAACGATAATCATTGCGAGCCGTGCCAGCGGCTACTCAGTGGCCTGCTGAATTATCCTCCCGCCCGCAATGATGCAGACTGGGAGTTCCAACTCTTAGGGGGGGCACCAGTCCGATGCTTCCGGCGTCACCACAGCTCGTTCCGGGCACTGATGGAATCGTCCAAGGGGTCATGCACTGTCTGTAGAGCGGTCATGTCAGCCGTGATCGTCAAAAGTCATGTGGAAAGCGGCGAGCAGCTTGTCCTCTGGGATGGTGGGGATCTGCCATATCAGTTTTGGTTCGAGGAGGGCAGTGGGCGTATCCGTCCCACCAATCCAACATGTACACTGATGTTTGGACTGGGTGCATTGTCCCAATACCATAGTAGGCGGAATAGGACTGCTTTGAGCATGGAGTTGTACCGCAGAAACGGAGATGACTCGGATTGGAGAGCTCTACACCGTAAGAGTATCTTTGGGGACCAAGTCTGGCCTTCATTGGCTGTTCGACCAAATCTCGATTCCGGATCTCACGAAGTTCTGCTCCGAACGCAAGGTTGGCTGACCAAATGTTCGGGCAATCACACTGCTTGCCAAAGGCCACCCAGCGAGCTACCCAAGCGCGTTCTAGATCTACTAGACTTGACGCCGTCCGGTGTAGTTCGTCTCTATGAAAGTCAGGGCGAAAAAGAACCCTACGTTGCGCTGAGCTATTGTTGGGGCGCAGCGGGAGCATTGACAACCCTAAAATCGAATTTCCAACAGCATCGGCGAGGGATTACTCTTGACACTTTTCCTCGAACCTTGCGGGAGGCCATTCTTTTTACTGCTGGACTTGGCATTCGCTATCTCTGGATTGATGCACTCTGCATCATCCAAGATGACGGTGATGATTGGGCCATTCAGGCAGCAAAGATGACTGAAATATACGGCTTCTCCACCATTACTCTGTCGGCCACAAGCTCGTTTGACTGCGATCATGGGCTCTTCGTCAAAATGACCGAAGACGGTATTCCCGTAGGTCGATACCACCACCCTGGACCAGGTGGAGGTCAAGGAACAATCTTTCTTGCACCTCACGGGCCAGAGGGTCATATCAACCTGGACGCGGAATTTCTTTCTACTCGTGGATGGACATACCAGGAGAGGGCAGTACCCTCACGAACACTTCACTTCACCGATGCAGGAGTGCTGTGGGAGTGCTGTGAGGGGTACGATCAAGAAGCAGCCTCGACGCACTGGGGCAAGCCGACTCATAAAAAAGAGATTGCCAATCTTTTCAACTCTCATCACTCTGTGGTTACGCGTGATGAGCGATCAGAATATTACGAAATGTGGAACAAATGGGTTTGTGGGTTTTCTACCCGCAAACTCACCAAGATCACCGACAAGCTTTCCGCCATGGGAGGACTGGCAAAGGCTTTGGCGCCGCGGTTGAACGACAGATACATTGCCGGGATCTGGGCCAGTAACTTCTTGGATGGACTTCTCTGGCAACGCCATTACAAGCATCTGTCGCTGGTTCGACATGAGGGATGCGGAGTTCCGTCATGGAGCTGGGCCTCGGTGACTGGTAATCTCACCTTCTGGAATATCCGACCGTTGCCACCGAAACCTCAGATAGACATGATCATACACCAAATCAATGTTGCGGAGCAGCGAGCCGGAAGCTTTGGTCAAATCCAACCGGGCGGCAACATTGTAGCTGAAGGCATGCTCCAGCTCGTGACTCTCGACCGGTCGTCAGAGAAACTAAACCCAGAAGGGCCCTTTCACCCATGCCGCATCTCCGATGGCATGATGCCCGGCATTGATATTGAGACTACCATGGATCAAATGGAGTATGGCAACGCGAGGGATACGTACAAATGCTGGTGTTTGAGGGTCTGTTCGTACGACGGCGGAGATTGTGGCATGATTGCTGTGCTTTTCTTGGAGTATCTGCCCGAGCAAGGCAACTGTTTCCGGCGAATTGGAATGGGTGTGATTGAGGTCCTGCCGGAAATGGGCAGCAGGGATCCGGAATGGAACAAGATTTTCGTGTCAGGAATATGGACTCAGTTTCGACTCGTGTAGCACTCGCCAGGTTAGCCTTGGCATTCCTTTTCTTCTGGTTGATGTGCGATGTGCATGTGCAAGCGTCGGCTGAGAATCATCGTTGATACAGACTGAAGAAAGAGAATGATACATGAACTTACAGTCCTACTACTACATCGACTTTCGTTTACAAAAGATGAAGATGCAAAGAGAAACAGCGTCTACCTGTTCAACAAATTTATATCAAGTCGAGGATAGCATCGTAGCAATCTGTGATTCCACCGAGTCAAATTCTTTTCCCCCGTAGGTGACACGTTTTCGCTCCGCCTTAGTCCAGCTTGTGACGTCCAGCCCGTCACCTCCAATACCCTGTCGCTTTTCGCCCCGAAACGCGTATAATGGCGCAGAACAGTAGCCTGCATAGCCCGGGAACGTCCGTTTCCAGCCCCAGGGATCCCGTCCTGTAGACGAAGGCAGCGTAAGCTGGTCGAGGTCGAGCGAGTCATCGACCGCGTCGGGTATGGTAAACCCCCATCGTTTGGCGTAGGTTCGGAGGTAGAGATCCAGATTACCAGCCCGGAACTTGAATGCCTTGGTCTTGCTCATGTGGTGCTCCTCCATGAGATCCGCCTGTCGCATCTGCTTTGCGAACTCTGCGTACAGCGAGACCACCCAGCCTGCATTCTTGGCGCTTTTCACTTGGTTGCGATGTTCGACCAAGGCAAAGCCAGACAAGACCATGCGTGCTATCTGGTCAACTGTCTTTTGAACCATTTCCTGATCGTCGGACTCGCACATTATCCGGCCGCCGCCCACCAGCATGAACAATGCCAGGCCTTCGATAATAGGCCATGTTTCGCACACTTCCATCCCGCCGAATGCCAGGTCAAAGTCGAGGAACAGGTTCTGGACAACTTCGAGGGCTCCATAAGTCATATGATATTTGAAGGTGTGCAGCAGGAACGCATCAGGGTCGCGAAGATCCAGAAGGGCATTTGCGAGCGCTCCCCGCCCCAGGCCCGCACGGGTCATGGTGTAAGGATGGTCTGGGAGTTCGGAGGCGGGCTTGGTGCAGGGACACGTCTTGCCTTGGTCACAGGCTTGCGTTTCTGTGGGAGAGGCATCGCCAGCCTCGTCGTTGGTGCTGTTGTCGTCCTGCTCGCTGTCCTCGCTATGCACGCCGTCCTCGCTCTCCAAGTCTTCGGACAGTTTCAGAGGGTTGCAGACGCACATGAATTCGCACGCGTACCTCCTGTTCTTATACCGCGTCAGAAACGTCGTGTAGAGGTTTTTAGAGCCAGACACCTTGGCCCAACGGTCTTTGGTGTGCCTAAGATTGGATTCAAGTAACTTGTCGCCCACCCTGTCTTCTAGCTCGGCATCAGTGATTTCATGGGGCGAGCCCTTTCTGGCAACTTTGCGTCCGCCCGCATTCGCATTGGCATTGGTGGAAGCGAGAGCCTTGCGCTTGGGTGGCATATCGGAAACTGGCTTTGTCGTCAAGCCAAATTAAAGGAAGAAGCACGATGAAGGGGGCAATGATATCAATTGGATCGCGCTGAAACTGTTGCTGAAACTGTTGGATGAGGCTCGTCTTCGTCTTGGTCTGTTGCAGCGCATCAGATGATGTAAAGGCGAAGGTCTAGCATGGTGTAAACAGATCGGCTGTCACCAACGCGTTTTAGGGTTCAAGGGACGCGTTGGCAGGGGTTATATCCGAGCACGCGCCTGCAATCATCATTCAAGCTGGGATGGCAGTGAGGAGACCAAGCCGTTTGTGTCGTTTCATGTCGTCTAGTGCTTGTCTAACCTAAAGGGGCACTCCTAGCATATGGAATTGAAGCAACCAATAATCGTTTACGCAGCATGGATCCCATCCATGCTGACTGCGAAATCACGTTCCAAGGAAATGGAGCTTGGAGAACAGCTGCAGTGAGGTGTTTCCACAAACCATCCATCCCAAAGCCCAGCCAATCTGGTACGAAGACAGCCAGAGGCCACTCAAACAGGCACTGGTCCAAGCCCAGGCTGAGGACCAGGAGAGTAACGCCATGCGTATAAAATTTCAACTTGGCTGGCAAAGATTTGTCAAGGCGTATTCAAAATGTCAACTTTCTAATGAAAGCAACAAGCTTGTGGCACTTAATGGTGTCCGAAGGATACTGTCGAAGATGACAGGAGAGACATTCTTCGCGGGCTTGGCGCTCAATCACTTCCTCGAGGAACTTTGTTGGAGGTCATTTTATGTACAAGATGTCAACGCTAATACTTTCCCTCCAAAGCAATGATAAGCTCCATCCTGGAGTTGGGCAAGCAAAAACGTGGAAATACACCCAGGTGACATTTGGCATAACTTATTCTGTCCTAACTTCTAGTATACAGCTATACTGGAAAGTGTGGATGCGGAGGCAAACGACTCGGGTCAAGTCAAGTCTGCCTTGCTTAGGCTGAGAGGCATGCTCTTCTGTGGAGTTTTTACAGTGCATGACAAATCTGGATGGACGGAACGCATCACATATATCACCTCTGGGGGAAAAGTTTGCATGGACTTCCGATTCAATATCGATGATCTAGATTGCGAACTGGACGGCGAAAATCTAGTATGTCTAGGAATCTATGTCTGCCTCTGTCAAGAACCCGATTCTCATACAACAGAGACGGGACAGTCAGCACACTCTTGTGGAGCTCTCGTTTTGAGGTCTCATAAGAATAGAGAGGGAGTGTATGAACGAATTGGGATCTTGGAAAACGTAAAAAAGTCTTTATAGTTTTTACACAAACAACCTGACGGATACAGAGCATACTATAACAATCATGTAGATGGATGTAGCAGCTATGATTCCTTCATTTCCCCTACCATGAATGCTGCAAGGCAACCTTTCTAAGATATGAACGCGAAAATGCGGTTTGCATAAATAGTGATTCGTTTTGGCTGCATGGTGCGCATTTGTCTGTCATGATCGTACATGCACATGCCACTTTCGTATTTTCTTTACTGATAGTAAGGGATGGAATATGAACGGCCACGAGGTACTTCCCCGGGGCAGAGGAGGTATTCTACAGGAAACGTGACAGACAGAAAGGTATTGACTGTCTTGTAAAATGCCAATTCTACGTTGGTGCATGTGATATTGCACACCCGCCACTGGTGCTAGCCAAACATTATCCAATCTGAGCCACCTCGTGACCAGTTCCTTGTATGAGTGGTTATGGTGACATACCGTACCATATAGGCTCATGGAAGTGATTGCAATTGCTTGAGCAGCTATGGATAACTATGAGCCAGCAGAATCCTACACTTTTATTATGCTAATGAACGTTTTCGCACTTTCCCAACCACTTTGCCCCGACCAAAAAAACAAAAAACAAAAAAAAACCCTTTAAATCTGCATTTGCAGGGCTCCAAAAGCCATCAGCCGCTATGCTATTTCACGTCATTGGAAATGAGCTCAGATCGTATCTGCTCAGCAACGCCCACAGCCATTGCGTAAATGACGCTGTCAACATCTTTCAAGTTACAACGACGCTCATTGAATCCTCGGCCGTTCAAGATCAGATAATGGGATAGAATATATAAGACGAAGTGAGACAAATAAATGGAGGATTCAGTCATTGTCACTACCAGAGTAAGGAAGCCATCGATGTCGACACTCGATGCCCAGTAAAGTTACTGCAGCATATTCGGAGCGGCAGAAAAGGCAGATAAATTTGTTTGATATCTCCTCGGTAATACGTACCAGACAGTAACATGGAGAGTTCCGAGGAGCTGAATTTTGTGACAAGCCATTGTGAGGAACTGTACGACGTGACTGCTTATCACCATGGAACTTTTGGAGAATAGAAGGACATGTAGATGATGATGTATAATTACTTTAGTGAAAAGATACTCTGTGAATCGATCCTCACACCTGATGCTGCATGGCTGTCATAGTTCCTGGTTACCCTTGCTGGCGAAGTGAGGAGGGATTAAATTGTACATGATGGCTAACAACACCGCAGCAATCGCCGGTCCAAACCACCAAATCCATTGCCCTATGACCCAAGTCAATATGCAAAACTAAGCTCAGAAATCATAACACATACCGTCCATATCTTGTCTCGCAATTCCGAACGCAAAGCACCTTCCGGGATGCATCTGCGCACCTGCATATCCCGGCACTGCACCGCTGTTCGCAAAAGCAATAAGACCGACGGATGCCCCAACGAGCAGGGGCCCCGTCTTTGGACCGAAAAGCATCGCTTGGCGAGGGTCTAAGCCAACGCCATAGGCGAGGTATAGCAGAATGAATGAGCAGACGATCTCGTTCAGGAATGCCTGGCCAGAAGAAAGCTGCGAAGGGTCGTAGAAACATCCTCCCCCACGGTATCTAGTGTCTGTGAGCACAAAAAGAATGAGCAGTTTGGTCAGGCGCATACCTAATTGCCCGCTCACCGCCCCATGTCGCCATCAAAAGCCCACCAGCGACAGCGGAGCCAGCTACCTGACCACCAAGGTACAGTACACCTATTTCAAACAGTCAGCATCGCACTCGTCAGCTGCCCTCACGGTCAGAAGCTTCCTACCTCGCGGGAGCGGACAGAACCCAGACAGAACTGCCGAGAAAGTGATCATTGGGTTCATATGACCTCCAGTTCCTGCAGCTGTGGCGTAGATAAAAACCGACAGCAGAACGATCGTTGAAATAGCAATGTAGGCTCCGATCTGAACCGTGCCATAATTCATCAATGTGGCAGAGATCTGGCCGGAAATGTACACCACCCCAAATGTCCCAACACTCTCGACAAACTGCAAAACGTTAGAAAGATCCCTTTGTCAACTCCTGCATACAGGAGTATCATACCGCGGCCTTCCATATCTGCCTCGAAGTCCACCCCTTGACAAAGTAGTCCCGATCGTTGTACCAGGGCTTATCCGCGCTGACGGTCGGCCTGGCGGACGGCGCGAACGAGCCATCGAAGACGGCTATGTTTGCAGGGCGAGGGTTCTTTTCCCCGCTACTGCCGTCCGCCAATGGCTCAGGGCGCCGCTCATGTGGATGTAATGGCGGGTGGGTTTCGTTCCGTAGAGCCATGATCATTGCAGTTTGATAACATCTGTCCATGGAAAGAGATAAGCCGGGGCTATTCGTCGTTAAATACGGTCCAGTCTGATTCTTTGAGCTACCAGGGCCAGCCGAGATTGCTCTTATGGGCAAGGTGAGAAAAGGACAGCCCGGTAAATGGTGACCCGCCGGCGACATTGCCGCTTTGGGCATATTAGAAGACCACAGCCATACTTGGCTGAAGGATGCCCTCTGCTGATGTGCCTCATTCAAATCCTTTGACTTGTCGCTGGAACTGTGACAAGGTTTCGAGACGCAAAGTCTGAGAAACCTTTTATACAATTCGCAACTGCGAAGTCGAGCTTGTACGGATCGACTGGACCTGAGCTGTGCAGCACAGGGTACAAGCCTGCGAGAGCACCAAGCGAAGTATCTGTGCATGATAACGACGCGTATACACGTGGAGGACTAATAAGAACAAGAATATGCCTGCCATGCGACTAAATGGCCAACGAAGCAGAAAGAAACGTCAAACGTCCCTCAGCATCTCGTTCAATGCAATGCAGGCACCCATGTCGCCACGCGGGGCAACCAGCCGAATCACCCGGAACGAGAAACCTGGAATGGACCAGAGAAATGCATGATTATGGCAAATGGTAAATCGCCAATATTGATCTCCCATCCTACAATAAATCAAGCACTAACATGACAGGCCACTACGAAATCATAGTGTTCGAATAGGCGAAACAGCGAATCATATGCAGGATGACCCCACATTCACACGCCTTGTCCGGATGACCTCGCTTACCTACGATCCTTTCACAGTCAACACAGAATTTGACGAATTGGCGAATCAGAGGCCATCAAATTTAACTACCATCCGTGATTTAGCGAGCCATCTAATAGAAGCTGAGACATGTCGCTTTGCGCTATGCTGGCCTGCACAGCCTTGGCCAAGCCACCCCTTTCCCAGCGTGTCGTTGATTGAATTCATAAAAAGAAGACGGGGTCACCAAATGACAGTCCAGAAGAATAAGGCTTCACTAGTATAAGAAGCCAGAAGTATCTTGACCATGGTTGTGATCATCTCTCATCAGTTCTCCCTCACTTTCTCGTCGCCTCTCGTCGCCTCTCATCGCCTCTCGTCGCTTCTTTCTGCCGACAACGCTGCGACTACCTACTCAAAATCCTGCAACTATCATATATCATGCGTACCGCTTCGGTCTTGAGCCTTGCCTCCGTGGCAAGTACTGCCTTGAGCGCCATCGCGCCTCTACACCGTCGCAGCGCCCCTGCGCAGCAAAACCCTTCCCCAATAACAGCCACCCTCAACAGTTTCTGGTTCGACGTCCAAGTGCAACTTGGCAACCAAACATTCTACTTGCTTGTCGACACAGGTAGCAGCGACACATGGGTAGCCAAAACAGGCTACACTTGCTTCAATGCCGAGACCAATGTCGAGGTTTCCTCACAGGAGTGCAACTGGAACCCCACGTACAACGCGCCTGCGTCGTTGCGATACATTGACGACCAATGGTTCGGCGTGCAGTATGGCACCGGAATAGCTCTGGGCAGAATGGGTATCGAAAATGTGACGCTCGGTGGCATCACAGTTCCTGAGCAAATAGTTGGTATCGTGGACCGTACCACTGATAAAGGCGATGGCATCAACAGCGGCGTCCTTGGGCTCGGCTTCCCGACGTTGACGTCTGCACATCCTGGATCGGAATTCGAGAACAATACTCTTTCATTAATTACCAACCGTGCCATTTACGACCCCATCTTTGTCAGCATGTACAAACACGGCCTTGTAGAACCGTGGTACAGCATTGCGATTGATCGTCTTCCTCGAAACACGCCAACAGGTCCAGGCGGATGGCTAGGCCTCGGAGAGCTTCCCCCAGTTGAGCATAGCGACGACTGGGCCACTGCTCCCATCGAAATTACAAACGGCATTCCAGATGAGTTCTACCAACGAGGACCTGAGATCAGTTTGATGACCTTGACAATTGACTCCATCTCGTGGGGCTCCCCGTTATCACCTACAACCAATACAACCAGCTTTCAAGGTGTTGTGGATTCCGGAAACCCCATGAATCTTATACCAATCGAGATCGCCGAGTCTTTCAATAGCCAATTCGAACCGCCCGCGGAGTTTGACCGGGACTCTGGATTGTACATCGTTGATTGCAACGCCGAGGTTCCCTCATTGGGGGTTACGATTGATGGCCACATCTTCTGGCACAACTCCCAAGATTTGATCGCGCAGGACCATACCAGTGGTATTTGCTACAGTACAATTTCCACGCCTGCTGAAGGATTCGGGATCCAGTTGCATTTCTTGGGAGATGCATTCTTGAAGAATGTGGTTGCAGTGTTTGATTTTGGTAGTAAGGAAATGCGCTTTGCTGCTCGTACTGACTCGCAACACTTGGCGCCTACACCCACGCCGGCCTCGACGTTGTCCAGCAGCAGTCATTTTAGCCCCCTTGGACTTTGTGTGCTCTTAGGACTTCTTAGCACTAGTGCTTTTCTGTCATGTGGTAGTATATAGACCTTTACCCCTTGCCACATCTACGTGTAAAGTACGTTGACGCAAATAAAGTTTTGATAAGAATATAGGTCCATATGCAGTCTAGCCGAAACCGAAGCCACTGTGGACAAGGCGACTACCAAGAACGTAGGATCGTTGGAGGAATCAACTTATCGTCTGCAGCCATGCACGGTGGTTCCCCGTCATCCATTTCCATTGTCCAATACTCCAACGATCGTGGGACGTCCACAACGTCATCACAGTTCTGCAGCTTACTAGCCTTGACCTGCTCCAAGTGTTGGGCGATAGCAGTTAACGCCACGCCGTCGTAAAGACCTTCTTGCCTCTGCGAAAGGGCCAGGACTCGCATCCCTCGCTCGACGACAGAGGCGTCAGCACACTTGATGACAAGAATGGCGAGAGGAGCCACGAATCCAATTTCTGAAGAGAAGTTGCGGCGAGGGTTTTGAGCTGTTGTTGCCGCCTCATTTCTGTTCCGTGTCATCTGCAGGACCTCCTCTGCCATAGTCACTACTTCGCTGGCTCTGAGATTTGGACATGCACCAAACACTTTATGATCGTTTGGGAAATTTGCTGCCAATACCATATGCCATATATGATATTGAATTAGAAGGACTGAAGTTTCGCAATTCGCACCTTTTGAGGTTTGAGGGCCGTCAGACATCAGCCCCTCGAGTTTTCGATGCCATCGTAGAAACTGTTCGTCAATCTTATTCTTTTCTCGCCGCACTTCTGACTTAATGCGTTCGATCGGTGCAAACTTGTACGAAACACTTCTGACAAGGAAATGGCTTAACCAGTTCTGGAGTTTTACCAGTGCTTTTTGCGCCACCTTAATGGTTGCGAAAGGCGCCTCAGGACACTCGATAAATCCATACAGACGTTCTTCCGGAGTTGTCAGATTCAGCGTCGGTGGGTGGCTGTCATCGAACACGATGGACTGCACATCTAGTCGTGCAAATAGATCTAGCACCTCCTCGGTGTCCGCCACGCCAACTTGATTTGTACGTTTGGTGATAGGGATTAACGATATGCCTTTTCTCAACTGTTGCAGAGCAGATGTGCTATTCCCCATGATGCTTTCGAAACAGTAAAAGAGTATACTGGCCACAAGGGCAATCAAGATGGATTCTGGAGACGAAGCTTGAAGACGGTTGCGAAGCATTTTAAGGCCTTTTCCATATTGCTGTATTGTCGCAGTTGTGGCCACCTGGGGTCCAGATTCAGTCGAAGAAATGTAGTCAAGATGTAAAGAACTCAAAGCAATCAGGATTTGTCGGACAGCAGGTTCTTGATGGCTCATTTGCAGCACCACTGTAGACCAAAATGGGGAGCTCATGAAGCCAGAGATGTCGTCGGCGCCTTGAACACAGAAGTAATGAAGGATTTCTCTGTCCTTTTTACTGCCAGGGATGCGGAATGGAATTGAGTAGGCGCTGATCCTTAGAGAGCTTTGCGAGCCCGGTGCAGCTGTGTTGGGGTCTGGGTATCCGTCACATTTCCAACCAGAGCGAAGACATCTTCCGCATGCAGGTCTGGCTTCGTCGCATTTTATCCGTCGCTTCCTATGATTTCTGATTAGGATAGAACCAACGTCAGATAGTTGCCTTTCCTCGTCGAAGACATACCGACATATGCCACAGCCAGTCTTGACGCGAGGGCGACTAGCCATTGTCCTGCTTTTCGGATGAGGTGCTCTGGTAGAAGACATGATGGGTGTCGAAAAGGTGCGAGGCTGACAGGAGGGCTGGATTTGAATTCAGTCTTTAGTCCTTGCCCTTGGCTCAAGTGGTGGTTATTCGAGGTTCAGCAGTGGGTTTCGAGAGGGGTTGTAGCTGAGACTGCGAATATGCCAAAAATAGTAATCGAATTATGAATATATCCCCTTGAATCAAGATGGATCTAAACAATATAGCCGACGGACTTTGCCCGGCAGAGTGCTAAGCGAGTTAGACGGAAATTTGACATCCACATCCCCTTTGAGGCATCGGCGTTGAAAGCCCTCCGTCCTCAGGTCACTCTGAGCAGGAATTGAGGGAGAGTTACTTGGTAGAGTAACCGCGTTTGGGTTCAATAGAATATGATTCGCTTATTGTGAATAAAATGAAGCAATTATCGGGAGACATCGTCCGCCATAGCGATATCAGTCTATTGTGCTACTTAATTAGTAGCTGTTCAACCATCTTCCACAGTTCGAAGCGGCTTAGTAAACAGCCTTCCCTATGCACGTAACAAGATCAATGGAGCCCTTGCGCCCAACGAAGGCGTGAAATAGCAGCTGTGTATTGTACTAATTAGCCTGGTAAATCGACATGTACAATATTTTCGTCATTGTAGTCTTGAGTACATCTTCTCCACGTCTTTAGGCGGCATATCATATTTCTCGCCCCCTCCCCTATGCGCTCTTGCATCTGTGATAGACCGAAGAAGTTTCGAGCCCCTTGTTTTGCTCCTCAAAGAGCGTGTGTGCAAGATTCTACAGACCAGTCTATCCTGTACTTGAAGTCGTACCTCAGCAGAAAAAACGGAATAAGAGAAACTGCTGCCGAGCTGAGGGTACATGGGCACAAGTTGAAAATGTCCAGTTGTACCCAAATCTTCGGAGAGGGCAGCGACTCGCCTGGATGAGCCTTGGAGCAATGGTTTATAGAGTGAGTTCTTGCCGCCATTGGGAAGGAAAAATGGCGCCACATTGGAGGTTGGTAGGATTAGTCGAGCCAGCCCTTGGCTTTGGCAATCTGCGCCACTGAGCATAAATATCCTGAATGGGTATGGAACTCTTCACTGAAATTCCACTACCTATACGAGACATACTAAGGTTTGAAGCTTTAGAATCTTGGTGAGGCTCAACGTAAAGGTAATCGACCCGAGCGTGCTGCAACTCGTTTGCTCCCAAACTGCTCCAATCCAGCGTCGCACGTCAAGTTTCATAAATATTGCTGTGGTACTTTTGCAAATCCTACTTATTTGTTGGAACTAACCGGGTGCTGTGAAGTGCCGCGGGTTGCACTGCACTTCATTACCCATAGGTTGCATTAATAGTAGGACAGTCGCTCGTAAAACGCGCTTTAATTTGACAGCATTATCCAGGAGAAGCATTTTCTGGGTCAAGGCATCAGGGCGCTGCTTCTTACAAAGAGAATCAATCGAAGTTTCATATGGTCTAATGCCTAAGACATCGATATCATGATCTCCATGCTGCCCGTTATTTGCGGGGGTGAAACAAGTGATAAATCTAGGCTAATCAAGCAAGGCCAATAATTCACTATTGGATAAGCTGTTGATCCACTATGGGATTGCATGATGGGAAGCTAGTATGGGATTATCGAACTATTCGGTGAAACACACAGAGACGATCTTGGCGAAGGACTGAACCGCGCGGCTATGAAGTCAGGTCTACCAAAGATTGCCAAGGATTCCTTACGGCTTACTCTAAACCGCAAAGTACATCTTAATTGGTCATGTAGTGCATTAGCTCGGCAGTGCCGGATGGAAGGCAATTTCGTTGCTCTGTATCCGTAAGAGGCAACCGATGAAGCCAAAACTGGGGGAGAAATATCAAAGATGGGCAAAGCTATAGCTAGGAGCTAGATCACCGCGACGCTTCATTGTATTCACCGTGCATTATAGTATAGGCCCTTAAGTTCTGACACTGAACAGGCAGCAAAGCATGCAGGGCTCGCACCACAGTTCCGCACCAACATCGGGCGTTGCTGGTGCTGCTGCAACCGCATCAGAATCCTTTCTCTACCCCGACATTGCAGATACAACTCATGCTACACCAGCGCTTGTCAAGTTGCTCCGTCACTGCTTCCAGACCAAAAGCCATCATGACGCGGGTGCTTGGATTGGAGCCTTTGATACTTCCAAGGTAACGGCTATGAGTGGATCGGCGGCTTGGGTGCTGCCGCTCGCCATGGCATGACGGCTCTCAAGCTGGACGAAAGCCGCTTGATTACCTTCATTAGCACTTTCTGGGATGCGTCATACGCCAGCGACGCTACTATGGCAGCACTTGTTGGATTGGCTATCAAGCCATAGGTTCAACAGCGCTGTTGAAACATCTTGCCTTCATTAACAGCGGCTGTCGGCTTCGTGTTAGGAGTGTGCTTGCTGTAGAGTGTGAAGCCGAGAAGAGATTTGGTAGAATTAACTTGGTACCAAGTGAGGATAGTCTGTCTCATGGGTTCTTCCCTCCAGGTACACTGAATATAAGTGTCTTTTCGCTAATTAAATTTTAAGAAATGTGCATCATAAGTATCATTGTAAGTGGAGAGTTACGAGAGCAAAGACAACTAAATAATGGGTAGTCCAACAGAGGAACTATGCAATGGGCTGCGCGTATGAATGAAGCGATGCTTAACTTGCCACTGATCAAACTGCAAACAGTCTCTTCGTGAGGGCACGCGGGGCTAATTGTCCTGCCAAGGCTGCTGTAGCCTGTTTGGTTGACAGGGGGCTTTTCGGGGAAATGAGACGAGTCTGTGCCAAGCGGCCAAGGATAAAAGCCCTGCAGTCCCCAGCAGATCTCGCACGGGACTCACGAACGACCTCTTTCTAATCTGCTCCATCGTAGCCCCTGTATTCTTTTAAAAGCTGTGTCGACACCGCAAGCCTTTCATCCGGTCAAAATGCTCGACATCGCGATCGTCGCCTACATCCTGGCTGCGACAATGGACATACGACGGTTGTATGGACTGATGCAGTTTATGAAACGCGAGGGACGCGTTGAGTGGATGATGATGGCTACCTCGGTAATATATTCTTGGTTTTTCAATACCTTTATTCCACCCGCCACATAGGTTCACCTGCAATCGTGATGCTCTGAACAACTGGCATCCTTTGCATGAGAGTCACTGGCACACCCTCCTTGTCCAAAATCGATATCGAAGCTGACATCGTCTCTTTTACTGACCCATAGCTTTGTTCCCTTGGCGCTTGGATCATATTTCTTCACGAGAATCGTTATCTTCCTGCAGCTTACGAAGAGTTGAGAGGCGTAGACGATTTTAGGAGACTTCGCACCCGTATCTTGCAGTCCGTCGTCTCAACCAACAGCGCCATGTCGCTGTTCAAAACATCTGTTGCGCTCAACATGATTCAAGTTTCAACCAACCGCTGGTACTATCGGGCAGCGTGGCTAAACGTCGGTATGCGGTACTCAGAGGTCCAGTGCTAATGTCGCCTGGAATACTTGCCCTTCAACCACAACCAGCTAATGTTAAATTTGTCTTGTAGTGCTGGCGCTTACTTGGGCCGTCTTCGACTGGGCTGCGTTCTTTAGTGTTTTGAAACCTACAAACATGCGGTGGGACCCTTATATCCACGGAAACAGATTTCCTTTGGATGATCATGTCGAATTCGGTCTCGTCGATACTTGTACTTTGCCCACCGGTCATGTAAAAACATTAAGACGACGACTTGGCTAACATGATTTTTGCAGTATTCCGCACGTCCACCGACTTCATCATGATCACTTTGCCAACTTTGAGCCTATGGAGGTCGGAAATGGGCCGTGAAAGACAATTATGGATCATGGCGATACTCGCTGTAGTCTACTTGTACGTTTACAGATTATGCCAAAAATATTGTGATACACCGCTAACCTTTCCATGATAGTTCGATAGCCAACGATGTCTACAAGGCAGTCTACAAAGCGGTCCATGGCCCCGGCAGGGCGCCTTCTTGGTAAGCGTCTCATAGCCCCTCACCAATATTTGCCTAAATTTGCTGACTTTGGAATCATTAAAGGCATTCTTTCACAGACTCGAAATTGTACGCTATAGGTTTCCGGTAACGTGTACACTTCAAGCTAATCAATAGTCTGCAGCATACGTTCAGCCGTCGGAATTTTTGCCTACATTCGCCTCGTCGGCTGGAAGGATACTCCTGACAGCGCTAGTAGTGTAAAGCAGGCGGATACAGAGAAAATAATTGATGATACCGACGTAGAAAAGCTGGAAGAATTTGCGCCTGATGGCAGCACCATCGACGAAGGAGAGAAGCTGAGCGGTTCTGGTCAGCAATGAAACGAAGGTGTACGTGAATCCTGGTACAAGCCTAGGGAGAGTGGAAGTCTTGCGGACGGTCCAGAGCGGGAATGATTGCACGAGGATAAGACAGACAAGGTAGAAGGATGGTCTTGTGCGTGCCTCGGTGCGTGCTCGTCTCTCCTAACCTGTGCTCCCATTGGACAGACTATGTCAAGCCCGAGCATACTTGATGTCTTTTTATGGATTTAATCTTTGGTGCGGGGCTTTCGAAACAGTCGAAGGACAGGGCTCAAACACTTCACATCGTCTGATGTGTCATGCGTGGCGCTGCTTGTCAAACCTTCCGAGACATGACGAATGAAAGAAGTGGTCTTCGAGTCAGGGTCCGAGTCGGGCGACCAATGGATGGCAGACACGTCAAGTATCAGGTGTGAGTTCTTAGCACTGCCATAATACGGGCTGAAAGCCTGAAATGATGTGGATCTGTCTGCTGTGAGACAGCCTGGTGACAAGCAACAACGCCGCCTCGACCGGAATCCTTTAACGAGGGCCACTATAACTAGTCCCGTCACTGTATGAATCGCATCACATACCAGGCATCGCATTGAACGCAATGGCTGAACTCGCCCTTGGCGCGATTTCTCTTGGTATCCAGGTCTGCCAGGGCATTGCCGTGTATATCGGTGGGCTGAACTCTCGAGACGAAGATCTGACCGCCATCCGATCGCAGACGCAAGCTCTCGAGGGCATCTTTCGATCAATAGAAACTCATTTGCGGAGACATGGCTCGTTGACTGCAGCGCAGACTTCTCTAGATGACATCGCGCGGTGCCTTAATTCGTGTCAGACTGAGCTGAAAGTACTTGACGACCTCGGAAACGAGCTTCTGGGCCGCCCGCTGTCCTCCTCGTCCGCCTCGAGTTTTCGTGACAAACTCAAAGAAGAGACAAGACGTTTAAAGTATCCCTTTCGCAAGCCCGAAGCGGAGCGATTGCTGGAGCAGCTTCGAAGGGTTACAGACACGCTACAACTTGCTATCCAGGTATTTAGCATGTGAGCATATGAGCCCACCCCCTTCTGTGACATTTCATCTGATGGTTTCGCCTGAAGAGATGTGTCAACGACTATAATCGGTTCGCAAATCAGAGTGGAACAGCACGCGGCAACAGCTGGATCAGAGCTAACATGCATACGTTCCGAGCTGTCAGCGCTACACGGTCCGTTCTCTGGAATGAAGAGTCAACTGTCTGGTCTGCTGAACGAATCTGTTGCGCATGTCGCAGAATTGCGATCGATCAACACCAACCTAGTCAACACCAATGCAGAGCTACGACAGGACATCGGCCAAATAACCCAAGTCCTTCAGGCAATCACGTTGGCAGAGGCCGAGGCGAAACGTGACAGAGCTGCGATTATGCAACTGGTGGCAAAGCCCGAGCTGCTGCGAAGTCTCTGTGACCAGGCCACTCAAAATGCTGAACCTACCCCTGATAGCCGTCGTGACGGTCAGCCAGTGAGACGGCAAACACCAGGAATGGCTTTCTGTACGTGCCCACAAAAGCGAACCCGCAAAATCCATCGCTCCAGCTACGGACCTTTTCATCTCTACAAGATCTCTTCAATCTTTCAGCACCCTCTACATTGCCCACTAAACAACATCGAGCTTACCGAGGAGCAGAAAGCATGGGGTTTGGTTCTCCCGAGCATGCCTGCTTTATTCATTCGGAAGGCTGTCGAGATATCATTTTGTATGACCGTTGGCGCAGGTGGGTTCAGCATAGGGCCTCGTTTCACATATTATCGCACAGTGAACGCAGCAAAATCGCCGGTCTTCCGCACTTTGAGAACATTGATGCGGTCAATGCCCATTCTACCACCATCACAACATAGTGTAGGCCACAATCAGTCTCAATGGTGTCGCCTCGTGCAAGTTGCTATGAAAAAGATTGTGCAGAGCTACAAAGACATGGCAGCGTCACCATTTGACGTCGATGACAGAAATTGTTCCGCGTTACATGTGTTAGCAAAAATGGTTCGTCTTACATGCTCATGCTACATTCTTGAGTGTATTTGCGGAGTAACTAATAAAGTCGCGAAGGCCGCAGAGACAGACATTCACCAGTTGCCAGAAATGAGCGGTCACATAGCAGAGCTTTCACAGTGCCTAGTAGCCCATGGAGTTCGTCTGGATCTCTCTGATATGGATGGCCAGTATGTACTGCAGCCCCAATATGCCGAATTCCACAGTCTGAACCTTTCATTAGGCAAGCAATACACAAGGCTACGGCGTCATCTGACTTTATTTCAACGGAATTGGCTCAAGTTTTCATGGAGCATCTCGCACCCGACGAAACCGAAATTCATCTGATTCCGACAGTAACTGAAGCTTCTCGGCACCGGAGCTCATTCGCCGTACAGCTCTTCAAACTCCGTTGGTTCACAAAATGGCCTGGTGTGGCTGAAGGTAAAACGATCTTTGATGAACAATGCGCCTATTTGCCGCTGTGGCTTGAGTGCTAATCTGGCTCTTGCAAAGGTTTCTACGGACCGTTGACTGTAGCTGTACTGAGGAATGACCAAGAGCAAGTCAAATCTCTGATGGAAAAGGATGCTTCTTCGCTCCAGGAAAGAAACTATGCCGGCCAAACACCATTCCATATGGCAGTCCTTAACTCCTCGTGCCTAAAGTTACTGGTAAACAAGATAGACGAGTCCAACACTAACCTATTGGCCCAGTACGACAACCGAGGCTGCTCTATTCTCGGATTCGCTTTGTTCGCCAGTCAGCGAAATTGTAAAAACCAGGGCGAATCCCCATGTGACTGCACATTTTCTGTCGAGATTCTGTTGGATGGGGGATGTCCAATACGACCCTCATTGGACTTTGGATGCCCGAATCAATCTTTTTTCGGCCCGTCTTCAACTCATTGCCAAGTACTGATTGCACGGAGGCTCAAACGAAATCGGGATCAACTCAAAGAACTGGCACTAGCTCGACTTTTACCGTCCGACCACGAGGCCTTAGGTCTCCATAGCCCTGGCACATTGGATATACGAGCGGCTGCAGTATGCAGAGCGCTTGCTGACAGAGGAGTTCACATCCCTTTGTCGCTGGCCGTCAATGACTATTGGGAATGGAGTGGAGCCCGCCATGGCATCTATCAATCAAGATCAGTGTACCATGCCCTTGACCGAATCGAAAGCGCAACGATTTTCAAGCAATTTGGCTTCGATGATGCCATGATTTCTTCCGGCCAACCGTTGGACAATGAACTCAACCTCGTGCAGTGGCGTAACGAGACCGAATATTCTTATCAACCCACTCCCATGCTTCTAAATTTGGAATATGCCAGGTGGTTGTTGGAGCATGGACTTCATCTGCGGTCCTGGGTGCCACATGCCGTACAACATCGAATACAATGCAACACAAATGCATTTCTAGCCGCAAAATTGGTAGGGAATTCCTTCCATAGGATTGGAATTTCGATTCCCCTCGAAACCAGCGGCTCTTGGGCCGAAGAGCAGGTGGCTGCAAGATGGCTGGTTCAGAACTTTGCACTACTAGATGTAACGGATACCTGTGTGTGTCCGTGTAGTGTCGGTGGGTGTATGCCCTTCATACTATTATTGGAAGGGGCGCTAGGACCGAATGGAGCAGGGAAAGTGAATAACGCTGAGAAATGGGTTGATTTCATCGCCGGAGAAACTTCAATAATTTTGGAGTTTCTGGGTGAGTTAACACACATCCAGCATCAACAAGCCACGGTGCGATGGTGTACGTTTGTGGCGTTAAGGCTCCGGCATACCTGCAGCAGCATGTGGAACGATGGCTATGCACGCGTGCACAAACCGATGCTACCTGATGATGCTGCAGAGATTATGGAAGAGCAAAGCGACATGATTGTTATGCTCGATACTCTCCTTGGCGAGTTTGAGCTAGCTGCTGGGCTCAAAGCAGATCGCAAACCCGATTATAGGAGACTTATCGGCTTCATGAAAGAGTCCTGGAGCAGCAGAATGAAAGAACGGATTGGATCAATGAACCGTACTCATTCAGATCGCTGGGGGGAAGAGAAGAAAGCAGCGGAGGATATTGGCGTTGTCTGGGAGATGGATGACCCAGAAGGGACAACAGAACAGACGACTTGGGAAGGGTACGAATATTGGTCTGCCAGGATTAATGAAATTGAGTAGAGTCCAATATTGGACACGAGACATTGGTCCAGCCTTATTTCATACAAACGAACCTTGATAATTCTGAAATGAGTACTGTCTACAACCCCCCGTTCTGCTGTTCTACTCCTCTGAAACTTAGCTAGTATCACCGGTATTGCAATGATGTTGAGCCTACACGGCCTTTAGGCTACCGTGACCGAGCTGCCACGACCATCCACTTGGGCGACCGTATTTGGAGAATCTCACTGTCGCATTGGAGAATTGTTGACGCAGTTCTTTAAAAATCGTACTCTGCCTAGCTGCATGAGTTCATTGGCCAAGTGACTCTTGCATCAAAAAGCCCAAATTATTATTTGTTCGGCAAGCACTCAAGCAGCAGAGCCTTCTCTCTCTGTAGAGCCGCCTCAAGTGTGGTAAAAGGAATGCCAAACTTAGCCTGAACATCCTTGGCTGCCGCGGTCACTGGGCTGAAATCCTTCACATTGGCCCAAAAGTGAAAAGCCTGGAGGAAAACGGCTCTCTTACCCGACTTCACCTCCTCCGCACTCAGCCTCCTCACACCAACTTCTCTGCCGCTGACTTTGGCGATGATATCGCGAGCTTCCTCCGCGGTCAAGTTCTCGTGGCTCAGTTCGATTTCTTGGCCTGCGAACTTCTTGGGATCCAGCAAAGCTGCTGCGGCATACTTTCCGATGTCGCTGGCGTCTGTGTGGGGCATTTTGGCTCCTTCGTTGAGGACATGGACGAGTTCGCCGTGAGTGTGAAGCTCGGGGTAGTTGCCGTGGACGTTTGGAAGTAGGTAGTCGAAGTGGATGAAGGCCGGTCGAAGAATAGTGTAGGCGTCGAAACCGGCTCCACGGACAATTTTCTCCACGGCGAACTTGGAACTGTAATATCCATGAAGTCCCACTTCCTTTGTTGTATCGTCATCCCAAAAGCTTTTGTTGCCGGTAACAAAGGAGGTCGTTGCAACGACACTCTTGATGCCTGCCTTCTTGGACGCATCAACAATGGTTTGTGCTTGTTGTGCCTCAAGTCCAGGAATCGGGAACGTGTTGAGGAAGACGCCATCACAACCTTGAGCAGCTCGATGGATGGCTTCGAAGTCCGTGCTCTCGCCCTTGAAGATCGTCACCCGGGCATCTTGAAGAACAGGAAATGTCTTGGCAGGATCACGGACGACTGCGTGGACCATGGCACCGGAGTCCAAGAGGTGCTGGATGGTCCATCGTGCCTGTAAGCCGGTGGCTTGAGTGATGAGGTAAGTAGGCATGGTGAAATTGGCGATGGTTTGCAAGCCAAGGGTGCAATTGAGATGTATTTGTAGAAGAATCAGTTTTGATGTTCGTCGACTTGTTGAGAAGCATTGAGACGGGCAATGACAAGAAGACCTACCGCTATATTTATAGTTGAATACCAATGATGTGCATCTCGCTGAATTTGTTCTACATTCAACACCTCCTCGGTTCACAAGCCAATTATCAAGCCGGACTTAAGCGAGTAGTCCGGATCGTGGAAAGATGCGGCTGTTTGACCAATCAACGGCCGATGACAAATGGTGCTTCGCAGAAAGTTGCCATGGATGGGGCCTTTTCAAGCGCAGGGGCTATGGCACTTTCTGCTGTGATAAATTGGCCCACCCAAGGCAACTTTCCTGGAGACTAGACTCGTCCTTTGTTGCTTCTCTCACGCTGAAAATTCCCGATGCTTGGTCACGACCTCATACTCTAACGATCATGATTACCGATGAACCCAAAGGCGGTAAAGGCTGCTGGACGTGCAAGAGTGGGTGGCACCCGGAGCATCCGAATCACATGACGTTTGCCTAATTGTGTCCAGCCAGGAAGATACAATGCGATCGAACCTTGCCCACGTGCCAGAAATGTGTTCACACCGGTCGGCAGTGTCTTGGGTATGGCGTTCGAATGTCATGGCCGAAGATTACGGACAAAAGGCGTGCCATGACTGTGTCGATCCTGAAAACAGCGGCACGCCCGAACCACACGACATCAAGTCACTTCATTAACACCACTGGGGTTGATGTTGCACTCTACCGCCATCTGGCCTTGCATTGCGACTTGCAGCCATTGGACGTAGTGCAGCCAGTTCCCAGAATATGGAGACAGCCTCACAGTCAGGTTCCGAGGACAGACCTGCTCCGCTACTGTGAGTGTAGACGCGACTGTTCTGAACTCGTCCTTAACCAAGTTGACCCTCGCGCCAGTTCATGATGCTGCTCATCTTTCGCTGGTCACATTTGCTTATACCAAGGATGATACTCGAGACGTCCTATTGCGTATGGTGCTCACGCCCAACGCTGCCTCTGCTCGGGGTCTTTTATACGCCCTACTAGCTGTCTCGTCATTACATCGCCATGGACTCTGCCAAGAAGCTCTGTCATACAAGATCGCGGCACTTCGGGCACTGTCAACCTCCGTAACCAACGTAACGAAAGACACGTCTGAAGCCACGCAACACGTTGCCGCGAGCATGTTGTTATGCGCGTTTGAAGTAAGTAACGGAAATGCGCCAGCCGGACGTTGGCAGTACTGACCGCGGCTGGCATAGATCTTGGAACCAACCCACGGCTCTGGCGACTGGCTATGCTATCTTCAGGGAGCCATCGACCTGATCCACGAGGCTGATCTAAAAGCAAAATCAGATGAAGCTGATATCGGTACAATGCTTGACTGGGTGTACTACCATGACACACTAGCCCGATTTACGATACGTCATTGGCAGCATAAAAAAATGTACTCGCCCGCGAGCGATGTGCACAATCTGCCACTTCGGGAGCGTCCATACCCCTCTTTAGTAAGAGATAGCCCAGGCCTTGTCTTGAAGGAGTTCGAGATACTCTCGTACTGACATTGGTGCTGCCAGACGCTTCACTCATCCAATCCCGAACATTCGATATTGAATTTGCTGTCAGACGTTTGCGATACTGTTGTTGACCCCAGAGATCCCAAGAGTCGCAAGAGAGACTACCAAGATCGGCTTGCCGCGCTCAAGGAGAGCATCAGCAACCTTCCCTTCCTATCTCTCAAGGACAACTTGCCAAGCGAATCCAACGCACACGTCCAAACAACGCTCGAGTTACACCAGCTGAGCACTCTGATCTACCTCGTCCGCGTTTCGCAGAATCCTTGGGAGGCGGTGCCGGACCTGCAGCTATTGGTGGATTGGGCATTTGCAGTCCCTATCCAGGCGCCTGCCTGCGCCCATTTCTTTCCTCTTTTCGTTTTGGCCTGTGAGGCGCGGACCGACGAGCAACGAACAGCCATTCTAGCTTTGCTGAGACGGACTGAGAAAGCGATATACGGGCGAAGGAGGCACATATCTTCTCTGATACAGTCGGTCTGGGTCCAACAAGACCTTTATGCTGATGGCGAAGTGATGCTGAACTACGCCGCAGTCATGAATGTGGCAATCAATGCCAATTTAGCGTTGCCTACTTTTGTATAGTACAACCTCCAACAAATACTCCATCACCTACGCTCTCCTTCCATGCCTTCACTATTGCCATTGATGGTGGGGCTGTTCTACTCCTCTACGGCTGTGCCAAACACCACCAGCCCGTTTGTAGCAACTTTGGGCCATGGGCCACGGGGCACATGTCCATCTCAAGGGCATGTCGCTCTCTAGCAAGGGAAATGCTTTCTTGCTCAATCTGCATTTCCCATTTACTCACTGTCATCTATAGCAGCATTCATCCCTTTTTATTTAACTGCGTGAATTGCCGTCACAGCTGCGTCGATATCCCTTAAACAAGTTAACTCGACAGGATTACGTTTAGAGGTTCTACTTCAGCCTCAGTACATTGTATGGCAACTCATCTCGCTTTGGATATCTTGCGAGTCTTCTGTAACGGCTGCTATTGCGGAGACGCTATCTCAAAATTATAAGATGATGACAGAGTCGCTCACGGTATTCGTATATCAAGCTCCTTTCCAGCCTCCTCTACAAATACATGGTGATATCCGACATGCAGCTCATATTCAATCGAAGAGCTTCCAGATACTTCTAGGCTTGGCTTTTGTGTCAAAAATGGTGTTGATGAACTCCTTGAACGCCTCCTGAAATCTGTCAATATGCTCCTGTTCATGCACAAAGTTGACGGCTGCAAAACCACGCTTGCCAATGTAGATGCCCTTTCCAATCATGAAGAACCACAAGGCATCCTTGAGCAGGGCTGACTGGGGTCCCTCGAAATGTATCCCCGTCATGCTTCCGTGCCCAATCGCATAAATCACTTCGTGCTCACGGCCTTGCATATAGGCATTGATGCCAAATCGCAATTTGCTGCCGAGCACGTTCGCCTTTTCAATCTTCTCCTGCGTCATGAGCTTGGCTGCAGCCACGCCAGCGGCCATGGTGAGGACGTTGTTGTTATACGTTCCCGAGTGTGGCATGGCGTTGTCGTTGCGCGGATCCAGGATGCTCATGATATCCTCGCGCCCACCGAATGCCCCAAATGATGCACCGCCGCCGAGATACTTCCCTAGAGTTGTGATGTCAGGGAAGATCTTATATTGGCCTTGAAGCCCGTTCATATGTAGCCGAGACGTGACAACTTCATCGAAAATAAGGAGCGCCCCATGTTTTGTAGCCGAGTCTCGGAGAAATTGCAGAAACGGTTTGTGGGCGAGTCGGGCCCCTGCTGCACCCTGCATGGGTTCTACTAAGATGGCTGCTAAGTCATCGCCTAATAGCCTCTCCGTGTACTCGATATCATTAAAGCGGCCTAAGACAAAGTCATGAGGAATGGTGGAGGACAGAGGCTTTGTGCCAAATGTGAGCCAGCCCCCATGGTAGCCATTCTCGAAAGCTAAGATCTGTCGCTGTGTCAACAAACTGCAAGTTTCAAAGGATCAACAAACCTACCTTGCGGCGCTTGGTTACGTTGGTTGCCAGGGCTAAAGCCATGGTATTTGCTTCAGTTCCAGAGTTGCAGAATCTGAGCTTCTGCATCTTCGGAAACCGAGCTTTGATCAAGCGGGCAAGTTCAACTTCGTCCCTGCCGGGCCCACCAAGATTTATCCCGTTGTCAAGCGCATCATGCATGGCCTTTTGGATAATGGGGTTCGAGTGGCCGAATAATGCGGCGGAATATTCAGAAACAAAGTCCAGGTACTCGTCGCCGTCGAGAGATGTCACGAAGCAGCCTTGGCCGCTCTGGAAAGCGAGCGGGAACGGATCCTGGTGGAGGACCGATCGCGTATTTCCACCTGGCATGTGCTCCAAAGCCTCCTCGTGTCTTTGCTGTGAAGCCGGGTTGGCCTCGATATAGGCGGCGACGGCCTTGCTGTGAAGGTCCTGGAGTCGTGCGACCCAGCCATCGTTGGGGCTTGGCGGGGCTTCGGTGGTCATATCGACAGCGTCAAGGCCTCGGACAATGTTCTTCCCAGTGCTGGACCGCGTCTCAGTTTCTTTCCGGCTTGTTCTTCCTTGCTGTTTTCTCACCGCTGGTTTGGTTTCTGCAGGAGAGGTCCATTTCTCCATTTGATGGAGCCTAGTCTGGAAGCACGACCCCGCTCGCGCGAAACAGCGATTTCGGAGGGTTGCTGTCACGGTCACCGGTCATGCGATCCGAGCACATCGCCAATTTTGCTTGTATCAGAGGGGACTCGTCCATGTCTAGCCTTGCATCGCCCTAGTTCATCTAGTCCCTCTAGTCCCTCTAGTCCCTAGTGCCTTTGCCGGCAAGGTGCGACCACACTGCCGTGGCGTGGGCGGCCCAGCGTTTGGACCATAGGAGGCCTTCGCAACACGCAAGGCCAAATCGCTAGGGACAATGTTCGGGATTCCTAGATGACTATAGGACTTAGGGCATGGCGGAGGGCAGCCCTGACGAAGAAGATCCCGTTGCCTTGGATCCGTACATTTTTGACAATATGCCTCGAGTCGCTTCAACAATATGTGCGAGGTACGACCGTGGACATGGTCCCTTTTTCCTAATGACAACGACTTGACACAGAGTGGAGGTCAGCAAAAAGAGTGTCTTTGCCGCGATCTAACCACTGGTTGAAATAATACACTGCAAAACAGCACGTCCATGCCGCTCCAATTGTATCCAAAGGAACGACTTGCCGACATATGACCGAGAACAGCTTACACGCGCATCCAGTTGTGGCTGCCAACCATCTTTTATTGCACAATCGCTTATGGTGTTACTGTATTTGACCGTCAACTAATCAGAAACAGCTGCTGGCCATCATCAATATAATCATTCCGGCTGATGATAAATCGTGTGCAGTATCGATGATGAAATCTGCCTCTTCTCGCTCTTGTCGGCGAGGCATTGTCAATTCGCATAGGGTCAGCCGTGGCGAATGCCTCCAATCTCGATATATAAATCCAAGCTGAATGACAATCGACTTTGCGAGCAGAACAACTTTATTCTATCTTTTCCACACATCGAGTCAAATCATTGCAAACCCGGTCTTCACTCTCGCATCTACTGCTGATCCTGCATCATGTCTTCACCATTCAAAAATGTCCTGGTCATTGGCGCTACAGGCTCCATCGGCTCCATCGTCCTGCAAGCGCTGCTCGACGAGCCTTCGCTCACAGTAACGGCCCTGCAGCGAGCCTCCTCTCAAAACAAGCTCTCCGGCGATGTACAAATTCTCACAATCGACGAGTCGTACCCCCAGGAAGCCTTGATCTCAGCTTTTAGAGGCCAGGATGCGATTATCAACTGCATGGCGTCTCTTGCTACCAGCAATCAAATACGCTTCATCGACGCCGCTGTAGCCGCTGGGGTCAGGCGCTATGTCGCATCAGAATACGGCCTCAATGTCAACAATCCTCAGGCACGGGCTTTCAACTCCGTCTTCCGCGGAAAGGGCGAGATCCAAGACTATCTCCGTACGAAGGAATCTATAGGACTGGAGTGGATGGCCATTGCCTGTGGAATGTGGCTCAAGTGGAGCGCTCTGCACGATTTTCTCGGCATGCGCATCAAGGAAAAGAAATTCAAAGTCTGGGACGACGGCGAAGGCTGCTTCAGCTGCACAACGGAGGCAAATACTGCGCTTGCCCTGACCAACGCCTTGACCAAAAGATGGGAAGAAACAAAGAACAGAGTTGTGGGGCTTAGCGACTTCGCCATTACTCAGAATATGCTTCGCGAGGCTATTGAGCGGATTTCGGGAGAGAAGCTCGCCATTGAAAGGATCAATAGTGATGATTTGATCAAGGGCAAGCAGGCCGAAGTTGCAAACGGGGACTCGAATGCAATTTACGACTTGGTCGAGATTGGTTTCGTAACTGGAAAGTTTGGGGGACACTTGGAGAAGGAGTTTGAGATTCTGAATGATTTGCTGGAGTTGCCCAAGAAGTCACTGGATGAGGTCGTCAAGGCCGCTCTCAAGGCTGTTCATGCGTCTGTATAACCAGTCGTTGTTGTAAACACGCCGCTCCAATGCTTAGAGCAAATCCAGGCCTTGAATATAACCAACACACCACGCAGTCACGTGAGAGATGATGGTGAATACCTTGATTTAAGCCATGCATCACACGGCTCCTCGTGCTCACCATCTCACACATGCATGGGAGCGTTTAAAATGTGCGTTATAAACCTAGTCCGGTCTCCATCGAGGTGCCGTGGGCGAAAATTGCTGCCGCCGTCGATGTCGGAACCTACGAATGGGTGGGGAATTCCGATACCATGTTGCAAAGAATATTACTGATTTATAGTACTCACTCTCGATGTGTCGAAACAATCCGGATGTTCATCTGGGAAGGAGATACATGCCAGAAAAAAACAGTGATATAATTCATGAAATCTAATCTACTGAGGCACCATCTTCTGGGTTCGTTTCTCATAATGTGGTCGCGTGGTCAGAAGCCACCCCAAAAATCCACAGTCTTGTCTGTCGTTCTCTCTACTGCACGATATCTCGGCAGCCGAGAGCATTTTCCCAAATCGCAACAGTGACAAGCCCCTTAAGCCCAAACCTTCTTGAACTTTTCATCAAATTCCTCGTTGAGGAGCTTCAGGGCTCGGTAGACGCGTAAAATGCTAGAACCGTTGACAATCCCATTGCCAACGTGGCCGTCTGTCGATTTCTCGGTCGAAGCAGCTTGATCGTCGTCCAAACTTTCCTCGATGCCTCCGTCATCCTGAATGTCTGCCATTGTCGAGTCGTCGAATTCAGCATCTGTCCGTAGAAGACTTTCAAAGCTCGCAATCAACGTCGCAACTACCAGAGAGAAATCCTTCAGGCGGAACCACACATCGCCGCGCTTGATGCCGTTGTCCCGGATGAGCGCCTGCAGGTCGCCATGCTTGAAGAAGTCGAGGATGTAGGCGTTGAAAGGGACGTTGTTCGTTTCATCCGGATAGATGGGGATGTACGGAACAGCCGACTCGTCTAAAAAGACGCCAGCGCGGGCGGTGGCTACCAGGTCGTGAACGTTCTTGAACTCGTCCGTGTGGC
The DNA here is from genome assembly GCA_001021365.1 of Stachybotrys chartarum. Taxonomy (NCBI): domain Eukaryota; kingdom Fungi; phylum Ascomycota; class Sordariomycetes; order Hypocreales; family Stachybotryaceae; genus Stachybotrys; species Stachybotrys chartarum. The sequence continues at coordinate 417,399 of LDEE01000011.1, forward strand.
CAGAAAGGGCCGCAAATGGTGAGCGGATCACCGGTGTAGGTAGGGTTTGGATGCCAAACTCGTTGAGACCCGTCGCATGCTCAGGTGCAGCGCGTCTCTTCGTGAAGGGAAGCTCATTATCAATAGAATCCTGCAGATGTTGCTTGGAATACGTATGAATGTAGGAAGCAAAGATATCGAGAGTCTCCTTGTTGTGCGCATGAAGAATGTCTTTAGCCTTTTGCGGTAGCTCCGGCAGAATGATAATGGACGGCGATGGGTTGACAACCTCTTCCAACCACGCTTTGTCGGCGTAATGGGGCACCGGGATCCTGCAGAATAGATGGCACAGGACATGTACCAGAGTGAGAATGATCTCGCTGCGCTTACCCTCATTATTGATATCTTCGCAGAGATCATGGAAGTAGCCCTCTTTCAGCAAAGAGTGGAAGGCAAAAACGGCATTCTCGGTGAAGTACAAATGACCCACCAGCCCGGCAAAGCCCAAGGGATTTCCATTGGAAGAGAGCAGATTCTGCCGGCGGAGGTACTCGATGGAAAATCGCAGGTGGTGAGTGGTCGACATGCGCGATGCTGGGCCACCCAAGAACAGCCGAGTCTGGGTGAAGATTGACTCAATCATCTTGACTGCGTAATCAGAGTCGTCTGTACCATGCAGCAGTCCAAAGAGGCGAAGAATCAAGGTGACGGAGATCGGGAAGGTTCCTCGCAGGTCCGGGAGCCGGGCTGACATGATCTCCATGGCCCGATGCTGTGGGATGCCATGGAAGACGACGTTTCCGAGAAGGTCGAAGCCACGACGGCCAGCACGACCTGAGGCCTGTCGGTAGTTCAGAGCTGTCAGGAAGACAGAGTCTCCGGTGAAGGCAACGGTCTTGCACGGCATATTGATGCCGAGGGCGAGGGTGCCGGTTGCGATGACGACAGTCAAGACGGACCGGCGGAAGAGTACTTCGATGCTGTGGATGAATTAGTGGTGATGCTTCCAATAGCTTTGTCGCGTCTCAAACACTTACACTTGTCTGTACTTGCGGTTCATTCCGGAGTGATGCACACCCAGCCCACGACGAATTCCAGTAATGAAATGATCCGCGACTCGCCCTTGGAGGGGGGCCAACAATCGATCCAGCTCGTCCCGCGAGATCTTTGTCATGTCTGCAAAGCTGAAATCAGGAATAGGTTCATCAGGGGAAAATGCAGCAAAAGAGCTGGACTCTTGACTGGCTTGCTCGCGGGCAAGCTCCGTCTTTGACATTCCCGGCTGGCTCGTCGACTTCACGGGGCGAAACTTGGCTGCGGCCTTCTTCCATTTCTCATACTCGGCAATCTTTCGCTTCCAAGCGGAGCTGGTCTCCCTGTACTTCTCCTCGGCCTTTTCAAGTACGGATTGCACGCTTTGGAGCGTTGTCTCGCACTCATCTCGGTCGAAGTTGAATAGAATGGCCGGCAAAGCCCCGTGACTCCGCAGATCGACCAACAATTGTAAGGCCGTATCGCCGGTCTTCCGGTTGACGTCCTCTTTGGGGGCTTTCGACGCAAGTATCTCTTGGCATCGGGAAAATGGTGACTCGGGATGCGTCATCCAGCTGTGCAATTGCTGCTTCAGCTTGGCCTCCCACACCAGAACGTCTGACTTCATGAGGCCATTTTGAGACGGCTGTGCAATCAGCTTCGTCTTCAATGGAAATGCTTCGCTCTCGCTGGACTCCATGGCTCGCCACAGCTGGAGGCAGTCGCGCGGCTCAAGGCTCATGTCCTCCAATTTTCCAGCATCCCTGTGCGAAATTAGTAACCCTGCATTATTCATCTTGTACATTGAATGGAAAGATTCGCCAAAGAAGCAACGATCTGTCTTGAACTTACTTGCTGTTGATGGTAGTAACGGGATGGACAAAAACAAATTTGGGGCTTGCGCCCTCGGCATCCAGACCTTGCAACGGGAGGCGTTCCACGGGCTTGTGGCCTTCGAAGTTGAACTCTTGGGGCGGCACGTACAAGAACTTCCGCAGGTCAGAGTAACGTGCCGAATGCGTCACCATCACGAGCTCGAACCCCTTGGCCTTTTGGGTGCCTGACAGCCATTCTTTGAACTCCAACGGGTTGCCAACAGTGGCTGACAGCGCGATGATGGGACAGGGAGCCATTAAGAGCAGCTGTTCCCAGATAATTCCGTCGTCGGCCTGTCCAATGCAGTGCACTTCGTCAAAGATGATACGCTTAACTCGCCGCGCCCACGAGTTTTCCTTCTTGGCGTTTGACGGCGCGAGCAGCATGATCTGCAAAATGTGCGGAACCGTTACCAAGACCTGACAGCCGGTGGGGTTGTTGATGCGATAGTCTCTGGTATGGATAGCCCACACCGAACGTCCGTCATGCTTGTAGGACTTGGTGAATCGTGCCTGGATTTCCGCTGCAATTTGGTTGACGAGGGCTTTCGTGGGAGCAACGTACACCAAGACATCGTCGTCGCTGTCCTGCAACGCCTTTTTCATTGCATAGAACGAGATGAACGTCTTTCCGGCCGACGTGGGTGCCACAACAAACAAGCTGCTATTGTCGTCAATAGCATCGAGCACCTTTCGCTGCCACGCATCCGGGTTGAACGTCACTCGCGCATCAGGCGCAGAATCGAAGCTCCGTTCCAGATAGGGGCCGCAATGCTCCAGCTGGAACTCAGCCGCAGGAATCGGCAGATCCCATTCTGTTTTGTTGACCGATACGCTCCAGGGCAGCTTGCGAGTGCCTGCAGGACCAGAGGGTGATCCTAAAGACAACCGCAGACCGCTGGCGATGAGCTCTGCATGTTTGAATACTATATTGTTCATCGGCAGTTTCCGCATCTCCAAGACATGCGACCATGCCAATGCTAGCACGTTCAGTCCATACACACTCGCCGGATTCTTAAAGGATTTGCGGACAAGATTCAGGCACTGGCAGAGATACAGTAGCACTTCGTTCCCAACGGTCTCGGCGTCGGTTGCCGAGAGGTCCAAAAGGTACTTGACGGCTTTTGCATATCGCTGAACGGGTGTTCGTTCTGTTTCGAAGCTCCGACACTGATCATCCCAGAATCTGACGACGTTCGAGGCCTTGCTCTGCGAGCGTTCGACTTGCTTTTCTTTTGCTGCATCCAGCGCCGCCTGCTTCCCAGAAGGCTTCTTCCCAGCCTTTGTAGGTTTCTGCGGTTGCTTCTGCTTCACTACCTTGGCCGTCGCGCCCGATCGGTTCGGGTTCTGCACTACAACGATCTCGGGCACAATGTTCTTGCCGGAGGAATTGGTCAAGCTGGCCGAGTAGGCAATCGTATCGGCCATGAGCTTCTGGTTTCTCTTCCGTGCCCAAAATCCGGGAGGCTGCTGGACCTGTTTCTTTGGGTCAATGGGGCGTTTGGCATTGTGCCAGTGAGTCAATTCTTGGAAAATCCGGGAGTTGCTATTAGGCTCTCGGGCTGTGTCCGTATCAAGTCGAACGTCGTCGAGGTACTTGTCCAGCACTGGGTGGCTGAACGGCAGAACGGCGTGCACCTTTTCGACCAAGTCGACGCTTTTATGTGATGAGTCCATGGTTCCACCAGTGGGTTCTTGACGATAGAGATCGGGAAGGTCACGCAAAGTGCTTGAATCAACCAGATCATCCAGCAAGTTCCAATGTGGAATAGTGAACTTTTTCCCGGACGAGCAAGAGATGCGCAGGGTCAGGTGACGAAACAGCCGACCATCGACGAGGTCGAACAAATCCTTGTCCGGACCCTCAAGTCTATGCGTTTTGGACATGATGATGATGATCTGGTTCGCAATCTCCGCGTATCTCTTCAGAAACAAATCCTTGGGGGTGTTGCTGAGATTTTCGGGCTCATCGTAGGAACGCTGCGTCAACGTTGTGTGGCTGAGTAGTTCATTATGGGCCATGATGGCCGCAGCGTGCATCTTGCTCTCAGTAGTGGGTGTTTCGGACAGGATTGCGGCGCAGGCGACGAGAGCAACCTGGTCCCGAATGCTGAGTTCCAGGCCGGCCTTTAGCGAATGCTGCTCGAGTCGCTCCATGAGAGACGAAAGGTCGTCGTCGGGAGTGTCTGTCTGCGGATCCTCAGATTCTCTAATGGGAATTGATGACGATGGTGGACTCGTCGCAATATTCACGTGGACCTGTCACCAGTCAGCCATTGTCTCGTTTCGGTCTGCCGAGAACGAACCTTTGAGCTTTTGAACTCAAAATTGTTGAAGAAACCTAGCGTGTACCCCATCCACGCGAAGTGGCTCATGATTGCTAGCCCGTCGGCGGAGCAATCATCTTCTGGATCGCCGGAACACAAAATGAAGTGCAAAGGGTTCTGGCTTGCGTATGTCTGGAAGGCCGGACTAGATGGCGACGAGAAGTCGAAGTTAATGCCACGATCTGGGCGCGGGCCTCCGTCGTCTGTCTCGTTTCCGGCCGTTTCTGGCACATGGCGAAGATGCTCCTTCAGAACAGTTCGTGTGAGGACGTATTTGTGTAGATTTGCGCGGGAAGCGCTCGGAGCAGACAAGGTCTCGTAGTCGTCAAACCACAGAATGTGGAAGCTGCAGCCCCGCTGCTGCAGGTTGCTGAGGAAGGATTCGACAGCATGGACGGCGTGAAGCATCTGGAAGCCGCCTTATCTAGTAAGAACTTGATTGCCGACGGACAAGGAGGACCTACCGTCATAGTCGACCTCGGCCTGCGTCAAGCAGTGCGCGATGAGGGCTTCGCCATGGATGCCGAATAGCTCCTTTCCGGCGAAATCGCCCACAATGTCGACTCGTCGCGGCCTGAGGACCTTGCGCCAGCGCTTCAGAGCCTCGTGCTGGCTCGCCGGTTCGCTCATCTCGGGGCGCTGGGTGCGGTGCCGGTGCAGATCGGGTCAATGGCGAGGCAGAAGGACGATTGCTTGGGGCGAAGGTGTGAAGCTGGTTGAGATTTTCTTTCTCCAATTGAGGGGAAGAATTTCCACTTCTAGCAGGTCACGGATTGGAGGGCCGCCGGCAGCTGGTACCAGCTGGCAGGCATACAAACACGGTCCAGCCAGCAGATTGGCCAGCCGCTGTTACACACCGCACATATCCGCTTAACTGCTCCAGTAATGTGTTTTGAACTCATTCGACTTGTTTCTATTATTCTTATATCCATCTTTTCCGACATGCCCCGGATAAACAGATATCAGCACAAGTCACCTAGATTCTCGACAATCATCAACCCACTACAAGAAGTAGACACCATGACTCAGCGGTGTGCCGCGTCCTTGCAACACGCTACTGGAACAGACTGACGCTCTGGTGTGGAACTCATATCGGTTTCTTGGTTCCTTAGGTTGTAGCTGGGAGCAACAATTTGTCAACCCAATTCCATTGCTGGGGGAGCCTTGTCCGGGGAAGCTTGTCATCTGGCACAGTGGCGACACGATACGCACAACGATTGTCTTGTGTCGGTTAATCGAGCCCGGAACGGCGGATATTGTGCTGCAGAACTCACTGGGCTTATGTGGTGTCGCCGATTGGACCTGCTTGCTATCAATTAACTGCGCCGTGCTTGGCCGGCCAGCCCAGGGTGTTGTGCATTGGCGCATGGACACAAATTTGGGGCAAATGGATGAGGCTGAAAAGAGTCATGAGGCGCAGCGGATCCCGGACGCAAGGCTACTTCCATTCCAGATTTTCACGAAGAGTTATCATGTTCAGATAAAAAAATGCTTTATTGATGTTAAGCTTATGGATGGGGATCTCCATCTTCAATTCTTTCGTCGCTCAGACGAGGTATATCGGCTCCGCCGGTTCCATCACAACACCTGTCTATCGAATTTGTCATATGATTAGACCGCTAAGCGTGTGCTATGCTTTCGTGCCTGTGAGTGTTCCAGGCCTAATTAGCAAATCCCAAGCACCAAACAATGACGAGGTGGCCTAGCTTTTGGAGACATGATAGGTCGGTTCCGGAGGGTATTGTTCTACAAGGATGGGAATGCAAGCTACACAGAGCGAATACGATTGCGGATGGTAAGCGCCTGGTAAACGCAACAGGATGGATCATCAACGGGTGGACCACGTCACGCTGCTTCAGGCAAAAGGACTAATAGAGTCCGTTGGTCAAAGCAAACGACCCTGCCTACGGCGTGCTTCGTCACAATAACGAATGAAAACCCATGTCGTATGCAGCAGTGGAGAAGCAGGCCTCGAAGCACACTGTGACTCAGTCCGATCCTGGGGATCTTTTGTCGTTATCTGATGATCTGATNCCAAACTAACGCCGGATCGCCGACGGCCAGCCGAGAAGCACGTCACTCCAATCATGGTTACTGTGATAACATAAAGCGCAGAGCCCCGTCTCTACTAACCTTCCTCAACTCTTCTCACTGTAGCTTTCACGTCTCTTTTGGAGCTGACATCAACACCTTCGCAGACAATGGAGAGACGCGAGCCTGAACCAGCAATGTCTACGGACATGGATATAGAGATGATGCCTAGACCGGTCCTGCCTTTGGGCCCAATAGCTCCAACGCCTAAAGAAAACGATCCGTTTCTCGTCGCATTCGACCCATCATTCGACCCCGAGAACCCCCGGACCTGGTCCACCGGCCGGAAATGGGCAGTCACGGACGTGCTGTCGGCAACCGGCTTCAATCGCATCATGGTGTCGACCATCATGGCGCCAGCTCTGCCCTCCATCGCTCGCGAACTCAGCATGAACCCCGCCGAGTCCGTCATGGCACTATCCATCTACCTGCTCGCCACGGCTTTTGGTCCCTTGGTGATGGGACCGTTGTCCGAGATGTACGGCAGGGAGCCTGTCCTACACGCGTCCAATATCTGGTTCCTCGTTTGGAACATTGCTTGCGGGTTTGCAAACAGCAAACACCTGCTCATTGGCGCTCGCTTTCTTGCTGGGTTGGGCGCCAGTGCCATATATGCACTCGCCGGTGGCGTCTTGGGCGATGTGTGGGGGCCCGAGCAGCGGGGACGTTCGCTGAGCATATACCTCCTCATTCCGCTGCTCGGTGCCGCAGTTGGCAAGGAGCCTACCATCACCGTGAGAGTCATCCATGCTAATGATTTTCAGGACCGATAATCGGAGGCTTCATGGCTGGGCGTACGACCTGGCGGTGGATGTTTTGGGCAACGTCCATCTTCCAAGCAGTCATGATCCTAGTATCATTTACAACGTTCAAAGAGACGCATCCAGAGGTCATATTACGTCGTCGTGCCAGGAAGCTGCGCAACGAATCTGCCAATCCCCGGTATCAAACCGCGGACGAACGCTTGCACGGGAACAAGTCTCTCTTCCGCAGCCTCGGCCGAGCACTCAGCAGGCCAATCCGTCTCCTTATGTTTCATCCCGTCATTCAAATCACCTCGATCATTTCCGCCTTCAGCTATGGTCTTCTGTATATTTCGCTTTCTACATTCTCGGAGCTTTGGACTTCTAGTTACGGGCAGTCTGTCGAGATAAGCGGTCTCCATTACATCGCCTGCGCACTTGGCGAGATTGCTGGGTCGCTGCCTGGCGGTAAACTCATGGATCTCTCCTTCAAGCGTCAAATATCTGTCCGGGAACATGTCCCTGAGCATCGCATTCTCCAAACATTTCCTGGGGCCGTTGTTGCCCCCTTCGGTCTCCTGCTATACGGCTGGACTGCCCAGTATCAACTTCATTGGTTCATCGTGGACATTGGCATGTTTTTGTTTGCTTTTGGAGGGCAAATCGCAGCAATGCCACTTTCTGCCTATGTCATGGACGCCTACCCAGATCACACCGGCAGTGCCGTGGCTGCGACACAGTTCTTGCGAAGCCTCACCGCTTTTTTGTTCCCTTTATTTGCGCCATACATGTATGCTGCCTTGGAATATGGGTGGGGAAACACCACGTTGGCGCTCGCTGGGCTTGTGATTGGCTTGCCTGCCCCTCTGGTCATCTGGTGGTTTGGCAGTCGACTTAGAGCGAGAGCCAGCAGCACTTATTGAGGGAAAACCAATTTTGCAAACTAGGTTCGAAGAAGAGGAAGAAGAGGAGGACAGGACACAGCCTCCAATCCGCATAGATAATGAGAAATACACTTATTCTCGTTTGAAGTATCACTAGAAGCTCGATTCCTACTTCCCATGGACTGCGATATCCAACATTTGCATCGTCCTTTTTCGTGCTCAGACATCGCCCGAAGCGGTGGGTAGTCAAAGCGATGTAGGGTAGGAGCTGCTCAAGTGCCCGTATTGAGTTGGGCTTAGCCTCCGTCATCCATGCAGGTAGGTCACATTGATAACGGAATCGCCCCGCCTTTTATCGCCATCTTAACCATCCCATCCTCGCATCATCATCTCTCCAACAGCCTCATCCTCGTTGGTCATGAAGAAGTCGTCGCGCTACAATTTTGACCCATGGGCTGATGTGGAGTTGCTGTTGGTCAATCCAAATGCCCAGCAGCTAATCACGCCGAGGGCTGCCGAGGTAATTGATAACCTCGTCAGGCGTGCGGCAACAAATGTCTGATATTTGTAAAAGCCATCCAGATCAGAACCAGCACGAGCGTCGTCACAAACAGCCTTGAGTCATGTGGCACCTAGTACGAAATCCGCAGGTACCACAGGTACCACAGGCACCGCGGATGTCTATCCCAAGTCTCACGACATTCGCATGATGGTCTCGTCAAAACATCTAATGCTGGCCTCCACGTACTTCCGTAACATGTTGAATGGGCAATGGGCCGAAGCATCAAGTTCCGTAGGCGCACTTCGAACAATCAAAGAACACGATTGGGACGAGGCTGCTTTCGTCATTGTCCTAGACATTATCCATGGCCATCATCGAGAGGTTCCAAACTCTCTAGCCCTACAACTCCTCTGCAAGATCTCGGTCATCGTTGACTTCTATTGTTGCCACGAGGTAGTAGAACCCACCGTTCAACAATGGCTCGGGAATATGACCATCTTTCCAAAAACCTATGATCAAGAATGCCTTCTGTGGCTCTCCGTATCTTGGGTTTTCTCGCTCCATGATGTATTCCAGAACATGACGAAGCTAGTTATCGTGCACAGCACCAGTCTTCAAAATGTCTCCAGCCTCCCAATCGGCGAAGTCCTAGGTTAGCAGAAGCACCGACTTGAAGAGAGTCCCTGATGGCTGATCCAACATAGAAAAGCTGGATTCAATAAGGGTTTCACGGGTCGCGAAGATCCTCAAAGCCCTGGATGATTTGAAGTCGGAGCTTCTGACAGACAAGCCAAAATGCTCATTCGAGTGCTCAACTATGATGCTGGGACTACTTGCGCGAGTGATGCATGCGCTAACTTCCACGAAGGAACCTGTGTCTGAACCCTATGTTGGCTATAATCCAACATCGATCAAGGAGCTCATTGCACAACATCAGATGCGGTCGTCGCGCGAAACTAGTCGCCACAGGAACCACCACAAGTGCACCATTTCCGATAGTCTCAAGGGAGCCTTGGAGGCGATATCTCACGACTTCGTGGGACTCAAGCTCAAAGACATTCGAGGTGACCCGGAGACTTCAGACTCAAAGAGACGACGTGTCGAAGTGTGAAGTGTCATGGGGAATAGAGCGGAGTTCCAATTCCTATACGTTGCAGAGCGCCTCCCCAGATTCGGCAGGGTATATCATCAAAATGAGATCAAATCGAGCCAGAGAATTTTGATCTAGTCCAGTCGCTAAATATGCAATCAGGCAGGAACACAGCCTCGGCCACCAAGGTCTAGGAGTGACTCATCCACATTACGGCAGTCCCAGTACTGCTCCTCGTCATCAGGAACAGTGATTGTGATGTTCTCCGCCCTGATATTCTCGCAAGTCTACATTTATTAGCTTTTGCGCAAAACAGCATTTCAGAATTGACTTACACCAGGGCCACTGCAGATCAAGTCACCTGCACGCGGCGCATTCTTCGTGTTCGTAGTAATGGCAAAGTTCTTGAAGACTATGTCGCCGATGAACATTTTGGAAGGGAACTCTGCGCAACGTGTAGCGTTCTTCTCGCCGTAGCACTGGTCGATCTTGATAGCGTTATCGTTGTTGGTGCCGTAGAAGCCGTCGTAGGTGATGTTGCGGACGTAGCCGGCACCGCCCCCGCCGCCGAGGTCGGGCTGGAAGTCGGTCTCGGCACCGGGCCAGACCTTGATGCGGGCGCTGTCGGCGGCGCCGTTCAGGGTGTTGTTGTAGATGTAGACGTTCTCTACGATGTCGTAGCTGAGGGGATACTGGCCGAGAGAGCCGACGGAGATGCCGTGGGAGCCGAAGCAGGTAAGGCCTTGGACGATGACGTTGGTGCTGTTGGGCTTGAAGGACACGCAGTCATCGTCGTGGTCGACCCAGGAGTTTTGGATGACGATGTTGTCGGAGCGGTAGGTGTCCCAACCGTCGAGGTTCTTGGCCTCGTAGTCGCTGGTTGAGCGCGAGTACAGGTCAAAATCGGAGATGAGAATGTCACTGCTGTTCGCAATGAGGTTGTGCCACTAGAATGGCTTAGTTTTGTAAAGGCATATGTTGTATCAGTAGCATCATACCTTGGCAGAGTTGCGCATCTTGAGACCGGTGATGGAGCCTCCGTGGAGACCATCGGTCAAAAGAAGAATAGGTCGGATCAAGGTCCTGTTGGAGTTGAAGCGGTCGTACCAGTTCTGGCCGTTTCCGTTGAGGGTACCGACACCAGCACCGTAGATGTTGACATCCTCGCCGCCAATTACCCACTGAGCAGCCGAAAACTGGTAGTCGTATGTGAAGAGAAGAGGTAGCCAGTGATCGACATCGTCGCAGAAGTTTAGTGTGCCAGTCAGGGCGATATCAACGTGCTTGAGGAAGCGAAGATCCATAGGCGAGCAGACATTGTACTCGCTGTCGAGGACAATGGTGCCGCCGTTGTTGCACTCGTGCATGGCTGCGAGGATCTTGGGGGTGTCGTCGAGACCCTCGGTGCAGCTGGGCTTCACGAAGCATGTCTTGCTGCGAGGGGAGGACTCCGCGAACGCCTTGTAGGGTTGGAGGGGCCCGGCCTGGATGTTGGGGCGAGGGATGAAGTCGCGGGCCGAAACAATGTTCGTCAAGGCCGTGGCGGCCACGGCGAGTGTTAGTGGCAGCTGCATTGTGTCCGGTGTGTAAGATGGTCTGGCCTGAGCGGAAGACGCTGGATGAAGCCGCTCAGAGACAAGAGAGTCTGTGCCATGCCATCAATCTTTATATTTACCTAATTTCTCGACATCTCCTCCAAGTTCACCATACCCGTTCAACGATGGGGTCTGATTACGACTACCGAATATCTGTGTGGGGTCTTGCCACGATGCAGGTCCCCGCTCCATATCGAGTTTTTCCGACCACAGGAGGAGGCAGATTGAGCAGAAGATCAAAATGCTCAGTGAACTATGCTGAAGGAGCCCCAGACGTGTCCGTGCCATCGGCGGCCTCCCCAGATGCTTCCCCAGTGAGTGCGGGGAGGACATGCAAGATGAACAGGCAGAGGGATCGCGAGGACAGGGATACTGGATGAGGCTCGGTAGACTCGACCGAGCTCGTGGGCTCCCCCCACCCCGCACACCGGGGGAGACTGGAGAAGAAGCGTCGAGGCTACGGCTCGGTCAGGTCGGGGTTTCGAGGGCTGTGGTTGGTGGGAACAAGCAGTTCCATGACGCCCAGCTAAAAAGACCCGATTGATCCGCATGCCAAGCTAGGGGACGTCGCCAAGAGAGGATGTGCGTTGCCGGCTTGCCGACAGGCTGCCTGTTTAGGCGCGGGCTGGAGATGGCTCTCAATGCCAATGCGTCGCGAGCCATGCCGTACACGTCGGTCGCTGGAGCGATGGACGACCAAGGACTGCTTAGCTGATGTTGGAGAGACGGTTTAGGCTACGATGGCAACATTGGCGGCTTCGTCAATTTCGAGGGCGGCGGCCAGTCGTTGTATTCCCACTGTGCCCTTTCGGCCTTCTCGTGGTAGCCAGTGGCGAGTTGACATGATAATCCTCCAATGTATGCGACTGTTACCTTGGTCGCGGCCTCACAGATGGCTGCCCAGTCGTGACTTGAACAGGCGAAAGACGCTGCAATATCGATGATCCATGAACTCTTGAACTTGTGATGATCGGATTGTCGTTTGATCTGTGGTGTTCAGGCCTTTACAGCGTTCGGGCAATCGGATGATCTTGCACGTAGCATCACCCTAATCTCCGTGACACGCTCCAGGGACCGAGTACAATTCAAAGAGGTTGCCGACTTGGTCACTCATAAATACACTAAGATCAGGCCCTCCGCATTCTCAACGTGGGGAAACGCCCTGCAGTGGGCAGACCAACACCCTACTCTGGGCCGATTACGAAGTTTACTTTGCGGCGTCGGCTGGCACCCTCGCGACTTTTCTTTTCCACACAGGGAGAGAAGTACTGTTACAAGCTGTCGTGAGCACAATTACAAGTGTCGCAATCGGCCAAGCTTGCTGAAGGGTCGTGCAATACAACCACGCAAATGGGCATATTTAGGGATATGCCAGAGACTTACTATGAAAAGGCCCAGGTATTTCCCTACATAGGTAATGAGCAACGGCGCAATCCAGAAAAGCCCGAGTGCTAAAAGAGATACTCTCATCTCGAGCCTAAAATTACTTATCTGCATGGTTTAGTCGTGATACGCTGGACTGCGACTCAAATGATTCGGTGAACACCTGTAGAACATAGGGCAGCTTTTCGAGTTCATTGAGCCACCACATTTCAAATCTACGAACAGTCATCTATCGTAAGTGTATTTTCTTCTAATTTTGCTGCTTCATCTTCGATCTTTTACACACTTTGTACGTGTTTTTATGCTAAAGCATGCTCCTGGTGCTGAACGGGCTTTAATCGTTCGTGCCCCGGATAATACTGTACGTGCATCGCAACACAATATCTGAATTTAAGGAGCCTTGATTTTGACGATAAGAAGTCCAGCGGCACATCGATCCTAATTCGGAAGCAACGCTACACGTGCGATGGTGGAAATAAGCCGATTGGCCGACGAAACTTCGTCTGGGGCAGTACAAAGGGGCTGAGTCGGGCGACGCTTGGTCGGGAAAGCCGATGGATCGTGGCACCAGGGGTTTCGTCAGGCTGTCTGCTGATGACCCTGCAGCGACAGCACGATAGGGTGTTGGATACGAAGCACGCGACGAAGGCTGTGTGCATCCCATCTGTGGACTATATAATCGAGCGGTCATGTTCAGACATTCTGGGAAGATTCACAACTTCAACCCATTCTTTCCATCATAGCAATTCGCAAGTGCCAAGACACCAACACGGCAAGCATGATCGAAACAAAGTCAGATTTGTTCATGGACCCTCCTCCATATCCTGGCAGCCACCATGAGGCTGCCTTCGACGACTTGACTCTCTCCAACGGGTCAATGTCCTCCCTACCGCAGTACGATACTCTACAGACATATTCGTCTCTAGATACGCGCTTCTCGGCCACGCGTCAACTCCAAATTGAAAAGCGCGGGTATCGGTGCAGCGGCTTCAGAGCTCCCAGTCCGGAACCAGTCCACATCTACGAAATCGGATCCGACGGTCAACAAGGTCCTCACGGCTATGTCTCGCTGCGCTTCAGCCGCAACTCAAACAGCTGCATCCTCGCCCGCGCCGACGACGCCTCGGAGACATCCCTCTGCAGCACAACCTACCGCTTCGGCCCCTACCGTCCACCGCTCATGAAGCTGCCCGGTTTTGAAGAGGACATCGTCGCCAGCAACAGCAGCTGGAACTGCCTCAGCCGCAAAATAGCCATGGAGACCCCTCTAGGTACCCTCCGCTGGAGATATGGCGGACGGGACGAGCGCCGTGCAGCCAATGCGAATAGTCTGCTGGTGCTGGAGCAGCTTATCAGTACTCCTACGAGTGACGGCAAGGACGACTGGCGGCGAGTGGGACAAATGGTACGGAATGACGAGTACCGCAGTAGGGGCACCACTCGATGGTGTGAGGGGAATGGAGGCAGGCTGATGCTGGACCTAAGTCAGTGGACCGACATGAAGGGGGCGGCGGAGCAGGTGGAGGTCATCGCCGTCGCTAGCTGTTTGATCATGCTGAAAAAGGAGTGCGACAATGCCCAGGCGGTGGGTATGTAAGCGATGGCGAAAGATAGAGTTCCGTTTGCGAAGCGTGTTGTGCCTTGATTGAATTCTCATACCCTCAGTCCGCTCGATTTAATGCTTTACAACTTGAACATCCACGCTCCTTAACCCATGCACGATTTACAACTCACAAGTCCCAGGTTGATACGTACGCAAGGTTAGAAAGACTTCACAGTCCTTGACTACTTGTCTTGTTACTTCCATCTCAGCCGTTGAAACACTTGAAGATCCATCATCAATTCAGCCTTAGCTGCAGGCCAAGATACTGATCAACACCACAAGACGACCCAAACCTCTGCTCACTCACAACCGATAATCACCTACAATGTTGAAGATAACACTGACACCCAAATGGTCTGTAATCCACGGTTTCTCGAAACCAAACGCCAGCAGTTGATCCGCCTGCTCCTTGTTGTCCAGTACAACGTCTGCACCGAACCGCTCAAAGCTCTGTAGTCGGATTCCCTCGCCACAGAAAAACACCTTGTCCATGCGCGAGAGGCCGAACTGCGCCCGCTGTGCCGGCAGTGCCTGCTGTCCCCACGTACACCCCTCGTCCCCTTCCTGATCCCCTCCTAGTTCAAGGAACGCATCCTTGAGGTCATTCTCAGAATGCAGGGAGGCATCCGCGGGCTGGATGGCGTTGAAGTCGCCGACGACAATAGAAGCCGATATATCGTCGGCGTGCATGTGCTTTGCGATGAGCCCCATCTGGTATGGCCGGAACTGTGGCTCAAGAGCGAGCGACTCGAGGTGCGTGTTACATAGCCGGAGAGTTTTGCTCGGCTTGGATGGGACGACAACGTCGACGAACAATGCGTCTCTCTCCATTCGCGTCTTAGAGTAATGAAGACGGAAACAGGATGATACAGCGAGCCGACGATCTACCAATGTAACAGTGCCGTAAGCGGCCGAGGCCCAGTTGGAATGATCAACGTCTGACAGATAGAACATCTCCCGAACCCACTGCTGCTCGCTGATGGTAGCCACATCCCCTGGAGTACACTCCTGAAAACTGATAACCACAGCCGTGGAGGTGGCAGCCGAGGACAGTTGGTCTTTCGTCAGCATCTGGAGGTGAATCAGCGCGGCATCCATCCGCTCTTTGCCAAACGGCAGCATCACGTCGATATTCCAACTGTAAACAGCGATGGAGGCAATTCCGCCAGACGTCGATTCAGTCTTCCGAGCCAGCGCCGTAACAGGCTCCCACCCGTTTGTGTTTGTGCTCCAAAGATGAAGTGGCTGCGCCCACGGTTCATCGGGTTTCCACGAGACCGCATCCGGAGCCTTTTTCAAGGCGGTAGCCTGCATTATTGCTTTCTTGACGAGATCTTCCATGGTGAGCGGGAGGAGCCCTTGGTTACGACCTTGATCTGATGCGATTTAGGTGAAGCAGAGGTCCGTGGAAAGCGAGTCGTGATGAAGACGTGCGACGACCCCTCCCACCACAACACATCATGCCATATCGGGGCAATGGTCGCTTATTTCCGTCCTCAGGCTCCCCAAAAGGCGCACCTACATGCACTGTCATGCCGCTATTGCGCCCCCAACGGCGGTCCTTGTTTAGCTGGGGTGTTGGGACCTATCAGCGGTCTTGCAACAAGACCCTCCCACTTAACGAACTGTTGGTTCCGTCAGGCGAGTAGTTAGTGCTTATGTGTAGGATTCCTGCATTGTATGTAGCCGTTGGTCAGTGTGCCATTCTGTGCCTCAAAGCGACTGTGCTGGACAATTGACTACATCTACTTGTCCCTAATCGTAACGCCGGCTGATGTGGGTTACGATCTAATTTAGTATTGTCCCCCAACCTTGTAGCTGAAGATCAGCGGAGCCCAGACTGCGGCGTGGTAGAGACAGCGAGGCACCATGGGGCCGCCGGCCGTTCCTCAAGCAATGCTACGGTCAACGAAAAGACGCAGCTCCGGGAGCCCATGGGCTCTGCCAATAAATAGTCTCGGTACGGAAGTTTCTCAATAACAAGTTCCAAGGCACACGGGTGATGAGCAGGGTAGCCGCGGTGATTTTCCGTTGCTAGTGCCGCAAACCGTGCCGACGTATGAAGCCTCGGCGATACAAGCCATTATTGGGAAGACCAAAAGGTCGACTTAAGGATCCGTGCACGGCATTGTATCTGAAAGCTCAACTTTGAAAGACAGTCTGCAAGATTTCCTTTCCTGGCATATAATTAAATATGGTTAATTATCAAGTACGTGTTTAAAATCA
This sequence comes from Stachybotrys chartarum, assembly GCA_001021365.1. Classification (NCBI taxonomy): domain Eukaryota; kingdom Fungi; phylum Ascomycota; class Sordariomycetes; order Hypocreales; family Stachybotryaceae; genus Stachybotrys; species Stachybotrys chartarum. Next base: position 433,729 of record LDEE01000011.1, read on the forward strand.
AGGGGTCTGGCTGATAACCACGGCGAATCCTGTCAGATGCCACAAGTCAATGTGCAGTGTTCACCAAACTATGTCTCTCATAAGCCACTCTTAACTAGTAGTAAGAGAAGCTTCTCACAGAACCTTACTGCAACCCCCTTCCAAGCCTGGCCCTCCCAACACAGCGCAGGACAGTTGAGACAGCGGGCCCTCCTTCATTCGCGGATCAAGTACCACATCTATTCGAAGAATGGACAGTTCTCGTTGCTTCTTCTCTCTAAATTGTTTGAGGGGCATGCCAGCCATGTATGCCAGGGGAATCGATGTACAGGTTGACTTCATCTTGTTGCCCACTTGACAGGCACTCGCTCTGCTCTGGCGGCTGCGGCTGCTCCATCCTTTTACCTCTTCTCTGGTCTTGATGTCATACAGCAAAGAGATCTGAATCGAGGACAATTCCTTTCGAAGCCGTGGAATAGTGGCGCCCAGCTTTCCGACCAGCCCATTTCCAGATTCTAACGGAGCACCCACAAGCATTTTCTCATCCTGATATACGCGTCGCACAAGGTTACATGACGTCCTCAAGTATTAGATATTAAATCCCCACTGCTTTTTAGGAGTCTGATGGGGCATGCTTTGTGAAGAACTGAAACCAGCTAATTCGACAGGCACCTATATTGGACACGGCCGTGTCATCAACGTGCCGTTGGAATGGAGCAGTTGATCAATAATAACATGGCTGGTAACATAATCATGAGCCCAGCCGCTCTTCTTGATCGCCGCAGAGGAGCAGGCATTTCCAGCCCGTCTGTGGTATAAACTGTGGCAAAGCTGATCATGGCGTGGAATGACTGGTGCAATGCCTGGTACGGTAGGCAAAGGTATCTCGCTTTCGTGTCTAGAGGCTTTACAGACCAGTCAAGCGATCATCGGGGAGACCGAGACATGTCCCAAAGCTTGTCGGTACCTAGGTTGTCAAAAATGCCCATGATAGATTCGTCAAGCATCCCGGCACCGCCAAGTGAAAACAGGGCAGATGCAGGGTTCATCATGGATTGCTCCCCCTGCTCAGCCTGATCCAAGCATTGCGGAGCCGCTCCGTCAAAGTGTCCGAAGAAGTCAGGCACGATAAGTTGCATTGTGTCGTCGCATATACTAGTCGTTGCGTGCTCGGTCAGCGGCCCTGCCGCGCATGGATAAGCCATGGGGCCGCCACCCGACGGTATGCTTGTGTTGGTAGATGATACCGTTGCAACAGGAGAAGTTTGCGTGGTCTGCTCGCTCCTGGTGTTTGCCATCTGGCCTAGGTTGGGAACGGTAGGGGCAGGCATTGTGGGTAAGCGCCATTGCTGTTGTTCGTGGATAGGCGGAACAGCGGTAGGAACGGGCTTGCGAACGTTGACATAGTCATTGCTAATGCCCCGAGCGTTTGATGAGCGCTGAGAATCACCCCTACTTGCTTGACTATTTGTTTGAATTCGGGTGTTGAGACCTTGAGGTACTCGTTCGAACACGGACTGGGTTGGTTAGCATGTCTGTCCTTTTCGAATAGTGGCCTGTAATCTTCGAGGTCGACGTACATCGAGGACAGCGGACAGTCTATCCGCCGCGAGGCTCCTTTGGGCCATGCCCGCAATGGAGGACTTGCCCAGGACGGCATCAGACAAAATCCCAGCCGATTCCCGACTATCAGGATTTCTGGATATGTAAAAAACCAGGCACAATACCGCAAGGAACTGAGTGTGCAGAAGAAACCAGTACGAGCCAATAAGCACATTTTGTTTCCTGATCTCAAGCCCTATGTGAATGATGTCTCGGCAGACGGTGATGCCCGCGGTCGCAAAGGACTGATGCCGCTGATCTTGGGAGGAGGCTTGATGGTCGAAAAACTGCATAAATGGGCGGTACAGCATCATCTGAACATGGGCATAAGCGAAACGGAGTAGTATTTGTACCCTATTGATTATGTTAGTTCCTGTCACTATACCTGGCGTTTATAGTTCACAAGAGTTCACAATTAGAGCTGCTAAGACTGGGTTACGAGTGTTTCATATGTGATATCCGGGTTCATGTGAAAGGTTAAAATCACAACGTACCTTGTCAGTTGAATATTTTGCTCTTGCCCCGGGTGCAAAGTCTTGGGCAATTTTTGGTACCAATCATGGAGCTTGGTCTCCACCTGTCTCAACTGGCCAACGTCTATCATGTATGTGCCACGCGTAGCTTTTCTACTCGCCGATTGAGGAGAATAGACGAAGTCAACAATGGTTGCGAGGATCTCCATGAGCCTGTCGTGCGCGTTGAATGCCTGAATCATGGATGGCGCGCCTGCAGGAGCTTGCAGCAACGCGTGTTCCGTTATGTATTCGTCCTCAACTTCAATGGGCAGCGGCTGGTCTATGTCCCGAGCTTGCAGGACAACAGGGAGTCCGAGGGTCGTAGAAAGGTATATATCCATCTGGCGTATGGTGTGGAAGACTCGTTTCCTAATCTCGTTGTCGATCGGCGTCATCTTAAGGTTGGGTAAATGGCGGTGCAGGCCCATACGGAGTGCTGACCGAAGGGCAATGCCGATGAGGTTGTAGCAGCTGTTGAGGTTTCCGATGGCTTGCAGGAACTGTATGATGAAAAGAAGGGCCTGCAGGCTCGTCATGTCACGACATTCGGTCAGATCCTGCAAATACAACCTGGCTCCCAGATAGAATTTGTGCCTAGTGTCGACTGATTAGCATTGCATCCGCCAGGTTAGGTCCTCGACAAGCATACCCGCGAATCATGGCCTCCTTGTAATGGTCTGGGTTGGACGGGTCGTTTTCGTCGACGTCATACATGGAACCGAGAGCCAGGATGGAGTAGAGCAGGCCAACATATCTGCCCTGCTCTTGGGTATAGTTTGACTCCTCCAGGTCGTAAAGTGCATCGAATCTTTTGTAGAAGGACGGAACGTGAACGATCCTCAGTAGACACGAAGCGTGATTAAAGGAGTATTCACAAAGCATACGGGCCAGTTCTCGGCGGGGTAGTCTGGAGTAGTCGTAGTTGGAATGTCCATTGAAAAGGGCAGAGGGCGCAGACAATGGAGCCGGCGAGCCGTTGGGTCGGGTGGTTTGTGGAAGAAAAGGGATTCTTGAGTCATAATGCATCAGCTCCGGGAAGTGGCGAGTCAAGCGGCTGAGGAAGGCAGCGCCAGAAGAGAGGCCATGAAAGTCGAACTCGCCGCTGTCGGTATAACGCAGTTGATCTTCGTTCTCGGCGAGGGGGATGTACATGTCACCCTCGAGCGACGTGCCGTTTGCTTGAGGTGACTCTTGGTCAGACCTGCCAGCATCGTCGCGCAAGTCATCGCGATTGGACGAGGGCCGAGGCGAGAGGGCAATGGACTCCAGTGTCTGCAGGTCGACTTGAGGCAGGAAACGACGAATGACGGATTCCGCTACGTGAAGCCTAGCTTCGACGGTCTTTGGATCTCCATGGCTCAGAGCAGGCGCCTTGTTCCGCCTGGAGGGGACCTGATATGTGCAAACTATCACGATGGAATCCCGTCAGACAAGACACATCCAAAGCAAGCGTCGCAATCAAAACGGGGAGGCAAATGTGAGTAATTACCGGAGTTGAATTCAGCGCAGCTCGAGCAGGGCTGCTTGCCGTCGCACTTGATTTTCTTCCTCCGGCAGTCGTCGCAGGCTCGGGAAATCCTGCGACGCTTGGTGAACCTGCCGTCTGCGTTGTCCTCGCCATTGAGATCGGCGCCGTCTTGGCAACGGCGGGGAGGGTCGCTCGATGGAGACCCGGGATCAGCCGCCCTGGCCGAAGACGAGGCCGGCGTAGGGACTTGGGCCCAGCGCTCCCGGTCTTGGGCATCAGGAGGACATCGGGACGACGACGACACCGAGCCTCTGCGCCGAGACATTCGTCTCTCGCAGACGTAACCCAGCAGCTTGGGGGTGGGGGAACGGGAGAGGAGTGTGGTCTGGATTGCCGAAATGAGTCANGGGGCAGTAGAGATTGGCGGTGTTAAGGTCTCAAGAACGGGTTGACCAGCCGTCGCTTTAGGACCTCCAAACCAGGCGAGAGGTCCAAGGGAGATGGTGCACGGGGCAGAGGCGCGCAGTCTTAAGGCAGCCGTGGATTGAAAGGTGCTCTAGATCAAAGACTTGATAAGAAGCCAAGCCCTGGCGAAAATATCCCTAGAAGCTGAGGTAAGGCACCTTCCCCTGCACGGGCAGTTCCGAGGCAGTGCTGTCGTGGCTTAGTCATCTATACCGGGGTGCGCTGTGGCTCGAGTCACGGATGCCCTAACCCACTGTAGTAGCCCTACGGCGCATTCATGATGCACCAGCGTGTACCCTATCCGTGCTTTGTGTTGTAGTCACAACGAGGGCAGATTCCACCTAACCCACGCCGCCTAACCCATGGGTCGGGTTGGGAAAGGGTTTCTTGACATGGACATTGTTGGGCTTGCATTGTTCGAGCTGCAGAGAGAGCGGGGTGGTTCAGTCAACACGACTCAGGCCTTGCGCTGCCCCTGCTCCCTTTGCAACCATGATGTGCCTGACATGAGCTTGTAACCCGGCCCCCAAGCAAAAGCAAATGGGCGCTGGCCGTCGATTCTCATGTCAGTGTCGAACACGGTCATTGGGCAGGCAACACTGCAGTGCATCCGTTGCCGAACGTGCATCCAGGTACGAGATTGGACATGACGCAATTGCCTGACGACGGAACCCATCACGATTCGATGCTTGAAAATATGTCATGGTGGCGGCAAGGGGGCATGCATTCTGGACTGTGAAAGGTTGCCCCCATCGGCACGTCCCTGGCTTAGTTCGGCAGTGTTTAGTGGTCTTGGTTCGTTCAGCTCGTGGAAAGCTTGCTCTCAACGGTCGATTCTCGATTTCAGTCCCAATGTTTGAATCGTCGGCGACGGATGTCTAGATCCTTCTTCCACTCCGTCACACCGTGCCCCAAGAATATCAACCCGTGCCCAAGCAAGCCGCGTTCTGCAATCATGCGAGGCCATTCGCCCAGCCTCGTACCGTCCTGAAACTGACTACATTAGAGCGGGAAGCCATTCATCAGCAAGCCTCAGCTTCAAGTCGTCTTCCCTCGCTGGCCAACATCTACCGACGCCCTTCACAACAGGACCTTTCAGGTGGCCACTTGGCGCACAGGCTCCTGGACCTCCAACTATTTTAGCGCTGTGGCCGTGTGAGCAGCGGTGGGAGAAGGCCAAAGAAAAAAAAACCCTTGACGACGTGCATGTGCATTTCGAGACGCTGTTTCGGCATCCATGTCGTCTGCAAAACCGCCTAAGCGGCCCGCCTCCAATTGGCTGCGCCCGGCTACACGGGAAAGATAGAGGCGGGCTTGGCGGCGGCGCCCTCCAAAGTGTCAGTCAGGACTGGCCATGTGCCCTCGTCATCAGCCAATCATACTCGACGGCCCCGGATAACCGGGAAAGGCGCAGCGAGAGGCAGCCAAGCCGGTTGACGACCCCGCGGCGGAAGCGGCCACTCTCTTCCAACGCCTGTTTGAGTCCGTGTAGCCCGTCGACTTGAAAAGCGTTGGAGGCGTCCGGCTGCAGCTGCAGCTGCGTAGCACTACGGCACCTGTAACGAGCCGTGGCAGTGGGCTGGGGTTTAACGCGCAGAGGTCCCCTGACATTAATGATCAACTCCCCGGATGGATTTGCACTGTAATCAAGCTTTTGATAAGTCCAATCTCTAAAACAGCCAGTCGCTCTTCTGTGAAAGCATCCCCTCATTCTCCCCGACGACACATACATGGCATCTACTCTACCACCGAGGACGACGACGGCTCACGACGTGACCGCTTTTTTGCCGGCTGAACGTGCCGTCACTTGCAGATGGGACGGCTGCGGCCATTGTCTTCCGGATCTGACGAGTCTTCATGTATGTCCGAGTCTCTTTCTTCTGCCTCGATGATTGATGGCAATCTGGTGGCTTCCACAGCGCCCGAGTTGCTTAACCTGCATCCTCCTCCAACGACGCTTTAACACGCGCCTTAGGCACACCTTGCGCAACAGCATGTGGGACCTTCTCCCCCTTCGGTACTCAGATATGACCAAGGCATATCTTGGCAGCCGTACAGCCGGCAGGACGACTCCCACGGCTTGAGTGGTCGTGAAGCAGTTCACCAAGCGCATTATTCGAGCCCGAATGCAGAGCCCTTCAATGCCCCTGGGTTGAAGCATCAGTCGTTCCGAGAATCGCCGCCACGCGGACCGTTGCGCCCTTTTACTCCAAGCGAGCCGAGTCAGAACGGCGATGTCACCACAGACAATGATTCAGCAGCCAGTGTCGTGGATTACTCCAGGATGTCAAACACACCGGAGGCAGACCCGCCAATCACCATGGAAGCCATATGTCCACGAATCATGAATGAGCATGGTTTCTGCCAGGATCGTACAACATTACCGCCCATTATAGATCTGTTTTCTCTGGCCGCGCGCAGCTCAGTTGGCAAGACTGCGCCGCCCAAGCAAAAGCCAATACGGAAAAGACAACGCCATGATGTCAAAGTATGGAGGAAGTGGTCGGACAAGGAGACCAAGGATCTTTTCAGGGGTATAGAGAAGCATGGTCTTGGCAACTGGAAGGTCATACTCGACGACAAGGAATTCGAATTCGACAACCGCACGGCGGCCAACCTCAAGGATAGGTTTCGAACGTGCTACCCCGGCGGACTTCCAGTCGAGAATGTTGTCACTCCACTATCGCCTCCTCTTTCCAAGGAGCAAAGGAAATCATCCGAGCTTCAGGATCCCCACGCCGCAGCGACCAAGGAGACGTCCCCTCCGTGCCCGCAGAGCGCTCCCACGGTGGCAGATGGCACCATCTGTGGGCCACTAAAACGCTCTCAACGTCGTCAACGACGACCATTCACAGATCGCGACGACTGGGAGATACTGGAGGGGATCCGGCGCTATGGACCAGCTTGGGCCAAGATCCAACGACATCTTACCTTTCATCTATCGTGTCGACAGCCCATGGATCTACGAGACCGCATACGCAACCGTTTTCCCGACCTGTACAAACGGCTCGACAAGAACGGGCCTCGACAGCGGCAGGAAAAAGCATCCTGGAAGGGTGCATGATGCTCGAGCGTCGAGGACAGGGAAACGGTGGCTACCGCACAAACATGAAAGCGTGCTCGACAAAGGTAGCCCAATGGATCGCGGTACAAGAATCTTGGCCAAAAAGGGCGAGTGATGAACACAACAAGGGCTCATGGAGATATGCAACACAACAAAGCAAAGATACCAGGAAAGAAAAATGGCATTTATCGGAATTGGCGAGAGGTTCACATCGATTAGCGTAGCATTGCTAGCATAAGATGTCTGTCTTCAACACAGACTTCATGTTGAATTCACATTATCATGATCAAGATCTTCAATGTATATTTGCGTATTCGGCATAGCTGATGCGTCTGCGCCTGGGCCTTGGCCGTTGTGGTGTGTAGCAGCCACTTCCGAGACATGTTGTGGCTGTGAATATGCTTAACAACGCCCGCAGCGCTTGGTCACATGGACGTTGCTAGTTCAAAATATTACAATCTGTATGTGTGAAAAATATGATAAGTTGGATGGATATTGTTCAGGCACTGCCACGTGAAAGGACGGCACAGAATCCCTTGCCACGACTTGGCGCATTCCAAAACATCCGGAGAACGCTTGGCATCAGATGCTACGAAAGCAGATCTGCTTAGCGCCTCGGCTACGCGGAATGCTGCAGTGCTAGTAGCATCTGGGGCAATATGAATCACTGTCTCTAGCCAATCATAGCACTGGAAGCCGGCTATGCGGAAGCGTCCAAGGATCATCTAGGGATGCTTCTGACGTCTTTGAAAAAGTCTAATCATAATGATGGCAATGATTACCTGCGCCCGACGAACATGGTGCGTACATGGCTACCTAGAACAGGGAAGGGCATGGAAGAAGTGAGGGTCTTGCAAAGGATCCGGAGCGTCTCACTGGGTCCTGGTCATTGACAAGCGGATCCCGTCGTCTTGGCTCAGGGTAAGGTGTCTGGAGAGCCGTGTGGCTGGGTTGGGGTGGAGATGCCCAGCTCGGCGGAAGCGAAGACGGAGCAGCCAACTTGCCCAGCTGCGGCCAATGGCATAAGCTGCACCCGGCACCCGGCAGACGAAACCACTCGACGAAGGCCACTGACGACATTGGAGTCATGGCGCTAGGGAGCTGCTTCTCGGCCCAGACGGTGAAGAAATCTCTTGGCCAGATGCTGGATATGCTGGACCCTGCTTGGCACCCAAACCCGCTTTCAACCTCTGCCGTCCGGCATGCCTTCATAAGACAGCTTGCTTGGCTGTTCTTCTTCCTCGGGCACTCGGGGATTCAATCTTTCACAGTCTTCCTTCTCTAATCTTGTCCGACACGACATCGACGCACAGTCCCTCCTCCCTCCACCCCCACGAGAACATTCTACCCAGTCTAGCCGGAGCGTGTCGACGCACGTGCTATCGACAATGGCTGAGAAGCCGAATTCCGGCTCGACGCCGCATGTCTCGGGCCAGTCCAATAAACCAATGACGAGGCCCGCGCACGCCTTATCCCACGAGGACGTCACCAGGGAGCTCAACACCGACTCACTCGACGGTCTGTCCAATGATGAGGCGGCCAAGCGACTCCAAGAATATGGCAAGAATGAACTCGGTGAAACCGAGTCGGTGCAGCCCATGAAGATCATACTTGCCCAGATTGCCAATGCCATGACCCTGGTAAGCCATGCCTGTACCACCCCAATTCGCTTGTCATTCCTTCTTTTGTCCTCTAATTGGAAATGTTCGCGATAGGTCTTGATCATGGCCATGGCTGTCAGCTTCGGTATCCAGTCTTGGATTGAAGGCGGCGTCATCACGGCCGTCATCCTCCTCAACGTCGTCGTGGGCTTCTTCCAGGAGTACTCCGCCGAGAAGACCATGGACTCCCTACGATCTTTGAGTTCCCCCACAGCAAACGTGATTCGAAACGGAGAAAACAATGTCGTTCAGTCCGAAAACGTTGTTCCCGGCGACCTGATCGAGGTCAAGATGGGAGACACCATCCCGGCCGATATCAGGTGAGAACGTCCCGTCAAGACATATCCCCTGTTGTCTTACAGCCCCGTGCTGATACAATATGCAGGATTGTTGAGGCAAAGAATTTTGAGACAGACGAGGCCCTCCTTACCGGTGAATCTCTTCCCGTGCGCAAGACGGAGAAGGATATATTCGATGACAACACCGGCCCCGGCGACCGCTTGAATGTCGCCTACAGCAGCTCCACGGTGACCAAAGGCCGCGCAAGGGGTGTCGTCTTCGCCACAGGCTCGAGCACTGAAATCGGCGCCATCGCGTCCGCACTCAACCAGAAGGATTCCAAAGTGCGACCCGTCAAGCGCAAGGAGAACGGACGCGCAGGCCCTCACCGTTACCTCGAAGCCTATACACTTACCTTGGGCGATGCCTTCGGCCGCTTTCTTGGTGTCAACGTCGGTACCCCGCTGCAGCGCAAGTTGAGTAGACTTGCGATACTTCTCTTCGGCATTGCTGTGGTCTGTGCTATCATCGTCCTGGCGGCCAACGAGTTCAGCGGACGGCAGGAAGTCGTCATCTATGCCGTGGCCACTGGTCTTTCCATGATCCCCGCCAGTCTAGTCGTCGTCCTCACCATCACCATGGCGGCTGGAACGAAGCGCATGGTGCAGCGACACGTTATCGTCCGCAACCTCAAGTCGCTCGAGGCACTGGGCGCCGTCACGGACATTTGCAGCGACAAGACTGGTACCCTGACGCAGGGTAAGATGGTCGCCCGCGCGGCTTGGGTGCCGGGAATGGGAACATACACCATCGAGCCCTCTTCAGAGCCGTTCAATCCAACCGAAGGTGATATCTTGTTTGATTCACGAGTACCTAAGGATATGGATCTTGGCAAATCCGGCGAGAAAGCAAGCGGTGACAACGCTGTCGACGCGGAGCAGTTGCTAGAGGACAGCAAATTCCGCCTGCAGGACTTCCTAAATGTCGCCTCCCTTGCCAACCTTGCTACCATACACAAGAAGGAGGACGGCTGGCACGCTCGCGGTGATCCCACCGAGATTGCCATCCAAGTTCTCGCCAGCCGCTTCTCTTGGAACCGCATGACGCTGGTGGGCGACAAGTCCCAGTGGCAGGACGTGGCCGAGCTTCCCTTCGACAGCGACGTCAAGCGCATGACCGTCATCATGAAGAACGCGAGCACCGGGCAGCAGTGGGCGTTCACCAAAGGAGCCGTCGAGCGAGTCATTGACGCTTGCACGCGCTACTGCGTCAGCGACGCTGAGGGCGACGCAGGCTACCAGATCATGTCGGACGAATTCCGCGACGACGTTCTTCGTAATATGGAGGTGTTTGCGAGCATGGGCCTCCGCGTACTGGCACTTGCCAGCCGCGAGATCGACTTTGAGGTCGATCCCAGCGGAGAGATTGACCGCGCGCAAGTCGAACGCGACCTTACCTTCCGCGGCTTGGTTGGACTGTACGATCCTCCGCGGCAAGAGTCGGCAGCAGCCGTCCGTAGCTGTCACGAGGCCGGTATTTCGGTGCACATGCTGACGGGAGATCATCCGGAGACGGCCAAGGCTATCGCAAAGGAGGTTGGCATCCTGCCGACGCGCATGGATAGGGTCAGGGCGGACATTGCCCACGCCATGGTCATGACGGCAACTAGCTTCGACGCTTTGTCTGACCAAGAGGTGGATGCTTTGCCGGTGCTGCCGCTGGTGATTGCTCGATGCGCGCCTCAGACCAAGGTCAGGATGATTGAGGCCCTGCACCGCAGAGGACGGTTCTGTGCTATGGTAAGTGACCCAACTCACATCGTTCTCATCAGGTACTAACATGTCGTCCAGACTGGCGATGGTGTCAACGACTCGCCGTCTCTTCGCCGCGCGGATGTGGGCATTGCCATGGGCCAAGCAGGATCGGATGTGGCCAAAGATGCCTCGGACATCGTGCTCACAGACGACAACTTTGCTTCCATCGTAGCCGCCATCGAAGAGGGACGCCGTATCTTCGATAACATCCAGAAATTCGTTCTGCACGTCCTTGCCGAGAACATCGCACAGGCCTGCACATTGCTCATTGGTCTAGCCTTCAAGGACAGCACCGGCCTCTCCGTGTTCCCTCTTTCCCCAGTCGAAATCATCTGGATCATCATGGTCACGTCAGGCATGCCAGACATGGGCCTGGGCTTCGAGCGCGCCGTGCCCGACATCATGAGGCGTCCGCCGCAGAGCCTCAAGGCCGGTATCTTCACCTTGGAATTCCTCATCGACATGGTCGTGTATGGTCTCTGGATTGCTGCGCTCTGTCTGGCGGCCTTTGTCCTCGTTGTGTACGGCTTTGGCACCGGCAACCTGGGCGTCAACTGCAACGACAGCTACTCCTCCGACTGCGACACTGTGTTCCGCGCCCGCGCGACCACTTTCGCCTGTCTTACTTGGTTCGCGCTGTTCCTGGCCTGGGAGATGATTGACATGCGTCGGTCATTCTTCCGCATGCAGCCCGGCAGCAAGAAGTATCTCACCCAGTGGATACACGACATTTGGCGCAACCAGTTCCTCTTCTGGGCCGTCATCGGCGGCTTCACCACGCTGTTCGCGACTTTGTACATTCCAGTCTTGAACCACTCCGTGTTCAAGCACACTGGCATTAGCTGGGAGTGGGGCATCGTGTTTATCGCGGCTGGCTTGTTCTTCGCTGGTGTGGAGGCTTGGAAGTTTGGTAAGCGTGTCTTCTTCAGAAGACGGGTGGCCAAGTCGCATGGAGGACGATGGAAGGACCTGGACATTGAGCAGCGAGCGTTTGCTGAGTATATGTCGAAGGATGAGGGCCATACTAGCGGTAAGGAGGACCACGTATGATGATACGTGGTAGACGAATTTCTTTGAAGCGATATTAGAATATAGAGTGGCGGATCATAATGAAACAAGATCACTGCCTGAATTGACAACGCAAGTTTATCAAATTACAATATTGGTGGACTAAGATGTAACATGATAATTTTTGAACGACAGTGGCTATATGTTGACCACATTGATGATACTGCTGCTTCATCACTTTTCTGAGGACTATGAGGAAACTGCTCAGTGCGACCCACTGCTCCGGGCTTTGGCGTGGTCGTACGCAGATCGACGATGGCTAATGTTAGACAACCATTTCGCAAACGTCCTTGGATTCCCTCAAGTTGAGTTAGGGGGAGCCCAGATTTAAATCGATGATGTTCCAGGGAGAAGCAGTCAGTATTACGCCCCAATCGACCAATTCTCCTGATGTTTTGAACGGCCGTGGGACGGCCACTTACGTTTATACCAATATCTGCAGCCTTGTCTGACTTCAAGGTCGCGAATAACAATGTTGCACTGCAGATTAACTGTTTTAGGCATATATTCTCTGTACAGGAGCGCACCTTAGCGCGGCCAGTCGCTGGCGATTTATGTCTTTATACTCTATGTACACTCCTACTCTTTCATCTCATTAGGCGCAGGAACGAGGTTCACCAATATATTCTCGCCTTTTTCATCTCCCATGATCGCTGGTCTATGCGGATCTACGAGTATTACCCCGTGATGAGAAAGGAACCAGATACGAATGCATCCTTAACCCTCAACCGCGGCAATAACATTGACCGGACCACCCATTGAGGACCGCAACAGTGAGAGCTATGATTACTTATCCAAGAAATAGATAAGAGACACACAACATATCCCACCGTCTATGGCGTCGACAGTCTTCGCAAGCCAACAAATGGCAACGCTTGCAAGAGAGGATATCAGCCGTCCCAGCTCTCAGTCGCAGGCTCTACAGATCGCAGGACTCCTCCTCAAACTGAAGCTAGACTGTTCGGTGCACAGCCACCCTTGTCTCAACGATATGGCGCTGAGGTAGTCTCGAGGCTCTTGTTCAAGGAGCTAGGCAGCTCCGCCACTCAGTGGATGCATCGTCACCTTATCGCCTACCGTCTTCTAACAAACCCGAACAAGAATATGCCCCCATTTTAGAGGATAGCCACCAGTGCGCGCAGTGGGTATTTAGGAATTATTGATGCTTCTGCTGAAAATGGGAACTGGACGTCACTCCCTTCGAGGCTAACTTAAATAAACTAATAGACGAGCATGCACTCTTTGACGTATTGGCTACATACGACTATCGAGACTTCTCGACTCTAAATATCCTGCCCAATGATGCATACCTGCGATGCGGTACAGAACACCTCCTGGCTTTGCCGTTTCACCCAGAGACGCAACCTGCTTAAGAGATGAATCCAGCAGCCAAGTTTGGCGGAGACCACTCAGCGCATCGCAAATGGATATAACGATGATTCGTGTCGTGCGGCCGTTTGTCAGGTGAAACTGTCCAGTTTTTCTCATTGCTGCATTCCAAGAAGATAAAGCGCCTTCATAATCGGACTCAACATGACGTATCTTTGCCGTTGTGATTTGTAAGCGCAATCTCTGGGACTTTAACAAGTCAGAACGAGATTGAATGTCCAAGCAAAGCTGTTTTGCCTCGCGAAAGCGTTGTTGTGCGAACAAGCTTCTACAAGGGACAATTCCATTGAAGTTTTGCCTGAGATATGTTTCTGCTGTCACCGGGTGATCTCTGTACGGAGATATTGTTCGGCAGAAATAGGATCGTCGAGTTCTCGAAGAGTGTCAGTAAGTTCACAGGAAGGATCACAAAGATCTTCGGCGAAGAAGAGATTTTTGCATAGTTCTGCCATTCCACTTGCCTTTTCGAGATGTGCAAGCGATGCTGTAAATACCCCTTTAAATCTCAAGATTCTCCCCAGCATCATATCTTTGCGGAAAACCACGACGTTCTCCATTGATCATGGCTTCTCGTAAGTAGATCCCAATTTTCCAAGAGTGCCTTGGCTCCAGAGAGATCCTCAACCTGAATACGGTTCAGATAGTGTTGGATTGTCATCAATCCCATTGCCGAATGTGCTCGTTGATCCTTGGTTTGCGATATACTGCCTTGCCACAGATCATCAAGACTGCTCACAGCTCTATCTATATTCCCCCCAAGTCGGCTCAGAATACATTGCGATACAGCAAGACAACAGTGGAGATAGCAATCCTCCAGGTTGTTGCCAGCAGCTACCGCTTGGCTGACCGCAAAGCGTTTCCACGGCATTTTAGGAAATCGAGATCCTTGGAGGCGAAGTAGCACAAGGTCGGTTCTAGTGCTCCTAGGCAAGCATTCCATGCAATCTCGAGCTGCTTGTAAAGTATGCTCAAGGTGCGGCAGGGATAACTTTATAAAGAGAACGCTGTGTTGGTATCAGGATTGATAGTTTACCCTGTATGTGTTGTCTAAGTTCTGTAAGACGATCGATGATAGGCCTAGCTCATGAAAAGCCTTCTTCAATTTTGTAATGTCTGAGAGCAGATTGCGCAACTCTGGGGCGAGGCTGGTTTGAATTGCATCCGTATCTTCAATCTTACCCCGTAAAGTTCAACGTTTATGAGGTGTAGCTCCATGGAAGAGAAGATCTATAGGGATTGTGTTGGATGTTGAGAGGAAGGAGAGGAGTAGCAGTAAGATATTGGCACCCTCTGAGCGGATATCGCCGAATGAATCGGCCTCAAATAAAGCTACCAGAGATGAAGTCTTCCACGGAAGTTGTAGATCTGCCACAATGTGTACATTTCTTGGTGAAGATGTGCACCAAGTTCGAGGTTGCTTTGATCCGGTCAGGGCATCGCAATGCGAGATTACGCAAGGGTCATGAGATTGCGCGACTCGTCAACGTAAGGTTGCCCAGCTGAAGGCCGATGAGTAAAAAAACCGGCTAGAGCGCTGGCCAAACTCACGTAGACGCTGATCTGAGCAGGCAAAGCAGACCATTAAGCTGCTGTGGCGTTTGGGATAGAATTTACACTATGCCTCCGAATCATTAATGTCCGTATACTGCATGGTTGAAAGCTTATAGCAAAAAACACTGCATTGTAGGAATTAGTAAGGAATGAGGGACATTACGAGGATGGCATCGGACGGCATTCACGTCCACTGTGAACCTTGTGCGATTCGTAGCAGGCTTCTTTGCCGTACAACACAGCGCCAATTTGGATTAGCTTCTTATTGATCCCTCGCAACGTCCTGATCTTTACTATTTCAACTAAAACACCGCCTTCTGGGTCTGGAGAGAGGGACTATGCTTCAATCATGCCTCTTTGCGCGCGTCTGACAGTGATGGCGTGTTATCTGTCTTTCAGTATCCGGTGGTAAGGCCAGATGAATTGCCGAAGGGTGGCCACTCGCCGAGATCTCACCTCTTCATTTTGTGCTGGATATTCAAGGCCTTCTGCCTGCGTTGTTGGCGCTGCAAAGGGACGTTTAGGTGCATGTTTCCCTCCATCATACTTTCCATAGCTTGATGATGCTAACTGACGCAACGCGGCTCATTGAACGAGACTACATTCAGCGTCGATTGAAATTACCATTACCGCGGAAACACTATAAATATTCAAATCATGGAGAGTCAATTATTTTTATCAGCAACGGACAAAATTCCGTTGCATGTTGTTTGCTGTGTCCCGCAAAAACGTTCCTGTGCTGGAGCCCCTACCCTATAGCACATGTGGTGGCGATTGAGGTTTGGCGACGGAATAGTCAGTCCTTGAACTTTGTGCAGTAGCTCGGTGCCCTGGTATACATTTTCTCTATAAGTCTGTGCTCGCAAATTTTAATTCGTGATGCCACCTCTGTTTTTTCCCCATGCAATGACTAAACTGTGGCTTGTGCTACGATTGTCTGATCAAGGTTTTTGTTCAAAATTTGGTTGTAAGTGACGATTGGTTGGTATAATTAGTGTTTTTGCCTGTTAAAAAAGTCCGCGACTTGTCATAGTAACGTAATTCCAGGAAATTCAGAAGAATTAAATGTACAAAAGCGGCATGGATTGACAGACTCCGTCATCTTACTTCCTCTGAACATCTGCATGGTAAAAGTCACAGTGTCCGTGGCGAAGTTTGTGTATCCAATACACGAAGCTGTAAAGAAGTCTGGATTCGATGCGATTAAGTTCGGACCCTCATACAAGTGAGTCTTTTAAGCTTTGTGAAAAGTTGAACCTTGTGAAAAGAAGCTCTCAGCAATGCCTGTGATTAAGCCCTATGACGTACTATATAGTAACACGTCTGGCCGCCCAAGCCTGACACTTGTAGTCACCCATTCGCACCGTCAACTTGATCAGAGACCTAATTCAAAATAATTGGAGCCAGAAGTTTGCCAACAAACTCCAAGTCCAGAATCACGATGGCTGCTAGAAGCAGGAACGGTCATGCCCCCGCCAGATTTCTTACCAACGACAATCTTGTGGGAGGCCACCAGCATCACATGAACCCCCAACCAAAGTCGAGAGATTGGTGGCAGTTGCTTGCCAATAACAGTCGACTTATTTCGGACACCTGCTCCGTCATTACAGCACGAATAGCGCCGAGCAGCTGGCGCCCGAAAGGGGCAACGATCAAAGACACGGCTGTTTCCCTGCAGGACAAATTTGCGAAGACCAAGGTTGGGAAAGGTGGTTTCGGCACAGTCCATGTTATCGACCAGATGAATTCTCGCGGCTTCACGAGGCAGCTTGCCGTGAAACAATTCCGACGTCAGTTTGGCCAGACTTCGCGCAGCTACCACAAGGCTGTCCTTTCGGAGTTCAACATTGCTCGCCGATTGCGACATCATAACATCGTGCGCACATTCGACATGTGCGAGGACTCCAGGCACAGGTGTTACCAGACGATGGAATTCTGTCCTGGAGGCGACATGCTTATGCTGCTTTCCGCTGCGGGTACTTTGCACCCCGAGGAGGTAGGATGCTTTTTCAAGCAGCTCGTGCAAGGGGTCCAGTATCTACACAGCATGGGGGTCGCCCACTGCGATCTGAAGCCCGACAATCTGCTCCTGACCCAGGATGGCGTGCTCAAGATTGCCGACTTCGGCTTGAGCGAGTACGTCCGCCTCCCCTGGGAGGAGGATGTACACATGGTCAGGGGACTGCGCGGTTCGATGGCGTACATGGCACCGGAAATACACACCAAGAGGAGGTTCGACGGCCAGGTAGCTGATATCTGGGCCTGCGGGACGATATACGTGAGGATGCGTACTGGAAGGTTTCTCTGGAGCATTGCAAAACAGAACGAAGACCCGAACTATGCGGCGTACACGGCGAGTCTTCGATTAGGGCGGGGTTTCGAACCTCTCGAACTTCTGGACCCAGTAAGTTTATCGAGTCGATCGCGTCTGTGTTTGCTACCTACTAACAAGCCTATAGGAAGATTGTCGCACGGTCATGTATTCCATGTTCGACCCTTCGCCATCCCTGCGCATGACGGCATCGCAAATTCTGGAATCGAGTTGGGTAGACAGTATTCAGGTCTGCGCCGCTGCAATCATTCCTTCGAAACCACGATACGGTAAGGGCAGCGGCCGATAAAATTCCTATTCAGCTTGGCGTTGCTCTCTACTTTCTCGGCGAGTGATGGAATGGGTATATAATGAACATCATGATGAATGTATTCACATAAAAAGATACCCGTACATGACAGGGCGGCTTAGTACATTATAAATTGACGTGTCTTGAGTACACATACCATCGAGATGCAATGCCATCGTAATCATCCACTTCAATTCCAGTGCAACGGCCGGACACCTGAGCCGAGACTACTTGGTCGTCCCTAGCCGGCAATAGCAGGCCAAACCCCGGTGTTTATGATATCATGTACAGGTAAGTGGGTTTCTGAATTCGAAGCAAACAATGTAAAGAGTGTAACACTCGCAAAACATAATCCCGCGACCCCTGGGTACCCAATCCGCACGCAGTTTCGCTGAAGGATTGTCTTCGAGTTGCTCTTGACGACCCTGCTCATATTGCTTTACATAAGAATAAATCAGAGTAACCATCGATTAATTTTGAGGAGGAAATAAAGGCATCGATATAGATATACAAAATCATAGAATGCATCAGTTACATGCCATGATATCCGAGATCATGATACTTCATCCTTAACATCAGAAGGCACTGGAGCCCTAAACTTCGAACAAGCCGACTCACTTTGCTGCGATGACTGATTTGACAATGTCCGCTGCTCGGTTCAATGCAGTTTGGAAGCCTTCGCCGCTGCTGACCGGGCTGACAAAGGAGACCTCAACACTACAAAGTGTTAGTACTGCGATTACAGAAATTGAGACAGAAAAACACTTACAAATCTTCAAACACAGTATAATTTGTCCACACGGAGTCCGGGTGCGGCATTGTGAAGCCCGGGTCCTCTGCTATCTTTGTCTCTGTCATCGTCTGCATGATCAGCTGAGGATATCCCCTCTTCCAGACTGGATCGGAAAACAGTTCCGGGACCTCGGCCCCTGGCTGATCCTGGCTCATGACCTCGAGCACATCCATCAGCCGGAAGTAGTTGCGGCCCTCGGAGCCTTTGGCGATTTGTGCGTTACACTCCCGGGCGGCCTGCAGCAGCTTGGTGCGCACTTCGGCCCGTGGCACAGCCTCGTCGAGAGCAGCGTCGCAGAAATCTATCACGGACCTGAGGACCACCTGGACAATCTCAGGACGGCCGAGATGGAAGTGGGCGGTAGACACCGTCTCCCAGCTCGCGGGTAGGTAGCCGAAGTGCAAGCGACTGGCCAGCTGAATTGTCAGGTCGACGGTCGCCTTGATGGGTGCCGAATAAGACAGGAAAAGACTCTTGCCGAAGGAAGGTATCTTATGCGGCACATATTGCTTCGTTGAAGTAATAGCGAGGTAATCACCACGGAGCGTCTCCATGCGAGCGTCAATATCTGGAGACGTGAACAGTGGAATTTCCTCAAGGCTGTCTGTGTTCATCGTTAGGCTGTCCTTGCTGTCCGTGCCCCTGGCGGGCGTAAAACTTTCGATGGCATCCTTGATCCGGTGAGCAAGCTGTGAGGTCGTCGTGGAATCAATCATAGAATGCTCATAAATAATTCCAGAGCGACCGTTGGCATTTACGATGAGTTGCATGCATTTGTCATGCCATCTGTTGAATGAATCGCCAATGTAGCCCGAGTAGATGCGTTCTGGCCGCGTGACCGGGCTATCGTCATCGAGACATAGGACAAAGACAGAGGCTTCGATAGTGGTAATGTACAAAGCGTTTCTGCTGTCCAAGGACAGAAGTTTCTGGCGGTTCTTGTTATTGTTAGCATAGAACCGAGCATTGTCATGATTGAAAGACTCACAGAACCCCAAGCATCACGGTTGTCGGTGGTCAGAATGCCTGCCCAGGATTTCTCCGGGAGGTCTAAGTCGATGACAGCCTGGAACGTTGCCTTCATCTTGTCGAATGCCACGTCGGCATCTTCTGGGAGTTGGACTTTGAACAAGTGTCCCCTTCGCAAAACCGCGACATATTCGTTCCCTGGATATTTCATCATCTTGTCACAGCCAACATTTGGCTCCCTGACGGCGTTGAAGAGCCACGACAAGGAATGGTCGCAAATTGCTCTTGACCCAAGGAAATCGGGCTGCAGCTTTGCTTCATCACGGTCGCGCTTGAACCTACATATAACTCCAGTAAGCAAGGCTGCTCGTTCCGCTTGGGTATGCGGAACAGGACTATCGAAATGAGTGCCCAAGAAATTGCCATACGGCGCGAGTGGATATCGCCGTTTGAGGTGCAGCGCCTTCAGCAGCAAGTCGGCGATCCAGCTTTCAACATTGGGATCCTCGGCCTTGACGCGTAGCTGGTCGT
The DNA here is from genome assembly GCA_001021365.1 of Stachybotrys chartarum. NCBI lineage: Eukaryota > Fungi > Ascomycota > Sordariomycetes > Hypocreales > Stachybotryaceae > Stachybotrys > Stachybotrys chartarum. The sequence goes on from LDEE01000011.1 coordinate 453,498, forward strand.
ACAATCGCCGGCCGAGGCTACCCGGTGCGGCCAAGGCGTGAGCTTTACGGCTCAGCTCTGTGAATTCTTCCCGGGTGTGAGCAAAGTGACCGATACTGTTGAGGAGATCCTTGACGGCTTCGTCAAGGTCTAGAAGTGGGTATCGAGGCAGCTCCTTGGAGGTTCGGCAACAGTAGAAACCATGACTGTTGTTGAATAGGCCAGGCTGCGACATGTCATTCAACTTTTCCAAGGTTTTGTTCTCTTCAGCTTCCGGCTTGCGAATTTTGTCCGGGATCAATTTTGATCTCGAGGCAACGGTAGCTGTCAGAACCATGATAGTCCCAGCGCCACTCAGCTCTGAGGTCTGAAGGTTGACTTGGAAGGTTCGCACCATCCAATTCTTCAACTCGATGCTGACGAGAGAGTCAAGGCCGATCGTGGCCAATGGTTGGTCGACCTTGATGTCATCAAGAGACCGGTCCAAGAAAACTGCAAACTTAGCCAACGTCGCATCTCTGATGAGCTCTTCTGCTTCCGCCATAGTATTGACGCGGCCCAACGCATCCACGAAGTCCACCTTCTCTGTCTTGGCAACGCCTCCAGACTTGTTCTCTTGGGCATGGGGCAATTGGCTGAACACTGGGTTCTCAAGTAGGTACTCGTCATGGGCGGCGAGCATGGACTGACGAGTGACGCCCTGGATGGTCTGATGCAGCTCGTTCTTGCGTGCGAAGTCGGTCATGGTGTACTCAAAATTGGTAAAGAACTCGTCGAATGAGATATCCATAACACTATTTTGTCGGAGGCTGGCTCTGATGCTGCTGATGGCAGTCTCATTTTCAGATGCCTCCAGGGCGCCGTGGGCATCGATGGAAACCGAGCCAATGTTGATGGAGACATAGTGCGCGTGAGGATGGCCTGCGTGGGCGCGCGCAAAGGCGTCCTGGAAACCGTTGCCGGCCGCGTAGTTGGATTGGCCGGATTTACCAATGACAGAGACAATGGAGGAGAGGGTCACGAAGAAAGCTAAATCAGCAGAGGCAAAGAACTTGTCAAGGTTTATGGTTCCGTAGACCTTTGGCTGGAGTGGCAGCTTCCACTCGTCAACCGTCATTTGGGTAAAGGTTCGATCCTGGGAGGACAGTCAGAAGCTGAAGTAAGTTTGGGGATGGAGAACCTACTCTGAGTGCCAGAGCGCCCTGTATCACGCCTCTGACAGGAGGTAAGGAGGAGCAATACGCGACAGCTTCTTTCATCTGCTCATCAACGGTGATGTCGCATTTCAGAATGTGAAGTTTGCCACCATGCGCCTCAACCTCGGCTGTAAACTTCTGTCGCGTCTCATCATCGATGGTGCGCCGAGAGAGGGACACGATATGCCCGGCACCCCTGGAAGCGAAGAACTTGCATATACGTGAAGGGAGATCTCCAAGACCTCCTGCCACGACGTAGGTCCCATCCTTGCGCAATTGCAGCGGTGCGTGCTTGGCAGGAAGACATTTTACGCTGGACGTCGGCTCAACTGTGATGACGACCTTACCGGTGTGTTTCTTTGCGCTGACGGATCGGAATGCGTCCTCGGTTTGTTCAATCGGGTATCTGATAACAGACTGAACAGGTCGCAGGGACTTTGAGTCGACGAGTTTCATGACTTCACTGAAGATGCGGCGAACCTGGGTTGGCTTGCGCTTGGAGAAGGACGCCAGGTCAAAGGCCGTGAAGGTGATGGATCTCTCAAACACCGCCATGCTTAGGCGTGAGCCTTTCTGTATGTCACTCTTGCCCAGCTCTATGAACGTCCCTAACGTGGAAACGCACTCGATACTGTCCCTGAGAGTCTCGCCTGCGAGCGAGTTGAGCACAACATCGACGCCTTCGCCATCGGTGAGTCGCAAGATGCCCTGCTTGAACGATCCTCCCTGGCTGGAGAATATTTGAGTCTCAGGAATTTTATACTCATCAATGAGTAGCTGACGCTCTAGGGAGCTGTTGACTGTGCAGAAGACGCTTGCGCCAACGTACTGCGCAAGCTGGATGGCTGCTTGGCCTACGTCTTCGGACGCAGCATGAATGAGGACAGACTGCCCGTTCTCGAGTCGCGATGCCTCTACAACGCACTGGTATGCCGTGACAAACGCAGTAGATATGGAAGCCGCTGCACTGGTTTCCATCCCGTCGGGGATCTTGTGGATGTAATGTCCGTTGACACGCGAGAGGTTGCTGAAGGGCTGCACACCGAAGCCCATGACACGATCGCCAACCTGGAACGTGTCTTCCATGCCTTGCCCTACAGCTGTGACGATGCCGGCAAACTCGCCAATCATGTTCACGGCTGATCCAATCTGGCCAAGTGCTACGCTAACGTCGACATTGTTGACGCCGTGCGCTTCCACCTTGACCTCCACGTGGGAAGGCTCCATCTCAGCGGACAACTCATTGTCCACAAAGCGCATTGAGCCGAGTAAACCTGGTGTCGCGACTTCAAGTTTGACTGATCGGTCACCCTGATATACGGTAGTCTCTGTCTGAGCGGCAGCTGTCCTGTCCTGGCCGCTTCGAGCCCACCTAAGGAATTCCGCATCTGGCTTGACACGAGGAATAAGCAGAGCGCTGTTATCATAAGCAAACTCAGGCTCCAAGGACCGCTTGTCCGGGGTGGCGGGCCAGAAACATCTCTCGGACACTTCACGAACAACCCGGGCGGTTTCGTCTGGACCCAGCCCAGACCGACGAACATCGAGGCTAATGAACCTGCTGTTGCCACTTTCACGACGCAGAACGCGGATGAAGGCGGTCACGAGGCCTTTGTAGGCTGTAGAGACTGCGTCGTCTGTGTCCTGTATGGCCAACCAGAGTATGCTGACTTTGGCGCTCAGAAGAGCGTTGAGCGTTGTGAAGAGCTGCGGTTGAGGATCAAGGAGTAGCGGCTTTTCGGCGCGGTCGATGACCAGGTATAGGGTGTCATCTTCAACAGTCAACCTATCCCAGGAGCTGTTCTTGATGCTTATGCTTGCGTCCAGAGAGCCGAGCCTCTTGACAAGCTCTTCCGCCTCATTATTGGGGGCATCTTGCAGCAACACGATGCTGCGAGTGCCGTCGACTACCCCGTTTCTCTCCAAGGGCACGGCCTTCGAGACCATCATGTTTCCGCGAGCGACATGTATCCCGCCGAAGCCGTTCCGCGAAAGAATTTTGGTCCACTGCTCGCGAGGCATCAGCGCCGTGTCGTCTCTGAAGTCGTCCTCGTGCGCCCACCACCCAGCCAGCGTGCCGAACATGAGACCAATGACGGCTCCCTTGGGCGAGTTCTCGACGAGGATGAGACTGCCACCTGGGCGAAGGAGCCTCCGCACGTGGGACATGGTCACGTCCATGTGCTTGGTCGCGTGAAGCACGTTGGAGGCTACAATAACGTCGTACGACTCGAGCTCGTAGCCTTGCTGGAGGGGATCCCTCTCCACGTCCAGCGTCTTGAAGTCCATGTAATCACCCCATCCGACAAACCCCTTCCGCGCTTCTTCGAAAAACCCGCTGGAAATGTCTGTGTAGGTGTATTGCTCAAGTGGAAGGGCACTGCCGCCGCCTTGGCTAGCGAGGTCTCCGAGCAGCCGCTTGGTGCAGCCTCCTGTTCCGGCGCCTATCTCGAGGAATCGAAGGCGAGGCTTCTTGAACGTGAGGAGCTTGAGGTATGCAACTGCAGACTCGTAGTCACCGGTGAAGGTGCCACTCTCATACGTCTTGATCAAGAGGTTGTCTTCCAACATGACAGCCAGTGGCTCGACGGTGCCGCTCAGGATGCTGGGCAGGGCTTTGCCGATGCGGGCTAGGAGTTGCAGCTCGGCGGCGTGGGTATTGGACTCGATGCGTTGCAGAATACGGCTTTCATCATCTGCAGTGAGGCCAGACATGATTTCCTTGTAGTAATCGGAACCCAGCCACTTCTGCATCCAGCCAAAATACTTGACGAGGTGGGGGATTGTGATGTCGACCTTGTTTGCCTCGACATAGTCGACTGCGTTACGAATCCAGATAGAAGACGCCTGATCGGCCACAATGAAACTCTCTCGAGCCTTGTCAAGGGACACTTTAGTGCCTTCATAATCGTATGTTGTGTTTTCATCAAGACCCCGGGTAGAGGAGAGCATGTCCAGGAAGGATGGCTCGGTTAAAAACTCCTCATCTACATTCCAGTCAAGTCGGTTGACTTTATCTTGGATAAATGGGCGATTCTCGTCTTCGAGAGCCTCGCCGATTGCCCTCAAACCAACCTCGAGTCTGATCACCGGCTTGAGCCGACCACTTGGGCTCTCTTGGAAGCCCCAACATTGCCCTTTGCCTGCGTTCGGCCCGTCAGCTTGAATCTTCAAGGCACTTGTCAGACCGTCACCTGCACTTGATGAGAGGTCGGTGCTGATTTCCAGAAGGGAGATCTTGGTTGGTACACAAGGGGCGTCCAGGATGAACTTTTTGAATAGCATGCCGATGACCTGGTGAAAAGCGTCGAAAGTGATGGGATGGATCACATGTGGGCGGAAGGATCGGTATGGCATGAGGCTGCCAATATCCGGATTGCACAGGATCGCCATTCCCTGCTGGCTGCCGTACTTGAAGACGTCTATCGGTGTGAAGGCTCCGTTCCATTCGTTTCCAGTACGTTTTGCAGACTCATAGAATTCGGTCTTCGTCATGTCTGTGGTACAGACCCGCTGAGCCTCCTCCAGGAAGGCGATTGCTTGTTCTTCTCTCAAGTCCGCCTCTCTGGAACCCTCAACCTCGTTGTCCTCTCCCAGTTCGTACTCGACTGTGATCTCACCAGAGCAGTGCTCGCTCCATGACCCGTCCGCTTGGTAAGAGCAAATTCGAAAGAACCGCCAGCGACTGTCCTCGGATGGACTAGACATGCTCAATTGCACTTCAACGTCACTTGAGCTGCTGCTACTCTCTGCTTCATTGAGCACAAGAGATTTTGAGATAGACACGTCGCGAAGTACATATTTTGCCACAGATCTCTCCTCGCCTTTCATCTGAACATACTGCTTCATCGCTTCGATGGCCATGGTGAGATATCCAGCACCAGGGTACAGAATGAAGCCTTCGACAACATGGTCTCGGAGCCACGGAAGAGCATCCAGATTCAGGAAGTACCGCCATCGAGGTTCCTTGATTGTGCTCGCGGGATCTAGTAGGCCAAGGAGATCGTGATGTGGAAATGGGCGGAAACGGCTTGCTTTGCTAAGTCGGGACTCGTGCCAGAACGGCGCGAGATCCCACGGGTACGGCTTCAAGTCTCTGATGACTGCTGGTTTTGTCTGACTGGACAGCTTGAGTGCAGCGTCTAGATCAACCTTGTGGCCAAGTTCAAAGAGTCTACCAATGAGTGATAAAGTCGTCTGCACGGCATCGCTGTTGCGCACGAGGGCGGAAAGATACTCAAACTTGAACTTGCCAGATTTTCCATGGTTCAAAGTTTGACGAGAGGGACCTGATAGTGCTGAATGGGGTCCGATCTCGATTAGAATGCTCGAGTCCATCCCGACCTCGGTCTTTACCTGGTCATCCTTCAGCAAAGCCAGGGCCTGACTGAACTTGACTTGAGACACCAAGTTCGACGTCCAGTATTCCGCGCCAAATCCTGTCGTCTTGGTCTCTCCAGCGACACTGGAATAGAAGATGACATCTTTTTGAGCGTCAGATGATTCGATGGTGCTGATTTTGTCTTGGTAGTCTTGGGCAACGCGCTGCATGTGGTGCGAGTGATATGCAGTATCGACTCTCAGTTTCCGTGCAAAAATGCTATCCGAGTCCAATATTGCCTTGAGCTCATCAATGACGGTTTCATCTCCTGATATCGTCGTGCTTGACGGACTGTTCACGCACGCCACGGTGACTGCTCCGCTTGTGATTCTCTTGATGTATCCCACGGCGTCAGCCTCCCCAAGGCCCACCGCCAGCATAGAGCCAGCAACATCAGCGTCAGCTTTGGCCTTTAGAGAAAAGATACCACGGTGATAGGCGCTGCTCAACGTTAGTGACTGTTCAGGATACAAGCTGCGATTCATGCCACTTACACAATAATAGCGCTATCACGACTCAATGCCCCAGCGGCATAAGCGGCTGCAATTTCGCCCGAGCTGTGGCCGACTACTCGACTTGGCCGTATTGACAAGCTCTCGAGTAGATCTACAAGTGCGATTTGAATGGCCGTAGTTGCGGGCTGTGATATCTCTGCCTCGTCGATTCGGGACGTTTCGGCGGTCTTTGATAGCTCATCAGCCAGACTCCACTGACTTCCTTGCTGACGTAGTACGCTGTCCATGCTGGAAATAGAATCTCGGAAGTGTCCTGGCAGGCTCATGAGCTCCCGGCCCATTGCATGCCATTGTGCACCCTGTCCAGAGAAGACAAACGTCAATGGCGCCAAAGACATAACCCTTTTGGGATTTATCGGTTGGTCGAGTTCCGCAGCAAGAGTCTTTCCTGTCGATGCGAGGATAAATCTCCGGTACGACAGGGCCGATCGGTGCATGGCAAGCGTGTAAGACAGATCTCGAAGGGTTTGTGGGGTCAGTTCGTGTGTCTCTATCCAGTCTTTAAGGTTTTGGGATAGAGCAGTTAGTGCTTTCTCTGTCGACGCACTGAGAACGAATAACTGCGGTGTGGTAGCGGCTGGGTTATGTTCAGCATCGGGGGTAGGCGATGAGTGGCCGTTGAGATGGGACGCTCTGTTTGTGCCTGAAGAACCATTCGTAATTCCTTCTCGATAAGATGCACCATTAATTTTGCTATTCGATCCGCCGGCGGCACTTGCGTCTTGTAAAATAACATGGCAATTTGTGCCGCCGTAACCAAACGAGTTGAGAGATACTTGAGCTGCACCACCGCCGTGCGATGCCGGCAGCTTTGTAAGTTCCGTGGGTATCTATTGGATAATCAGGACCTCAGTCTCCTGCCATATTTAACAAAACAATACCTTGATCTTTTTCTCATAGAGCTTGAGTGACGGCTTCGGCTTAATATAGTTTAGGTTGGGCGGGATGTAGCCGTGCTTGAGCACCAGGATGGACTTGAGTAGACCAGCAATGCCAGAAGACGCTTCGAGATGCCCAATGTTGGTCTTGATCGATCCGACGTAAATGTCATCTGTCCTGCCCGAGTCTTCGCAAAATGCCTTGTTTATGGATGCTATCTCTTCCCTATCACCTGCTTGAGTACCCTGTCAAGGAATGAGTCAGCCTAGCCATGTGTCGAGGAATTTTCTGACTTACCGTGCCGTGGGCCTCGACGAATGATGTGTTGGCTGGATCCAGTCCTGCTTCTCGATATACGCGAGACAAAAGAGCCATTTGCGCATCGCTGCTAGGGGTGTTGAGTCCGGACGTCTTGCCATCCTGATTTACACCCGAGTTGGCAATTATAGCGTGTATTCGGTCCCTGGGCTTTGTTAATCAGTGAAACAGTGGTTGTGGGGTTGAAATTTACCCATTTTCGAGTGCTTGATCTAAGCGCTTGAGAACAATAGTTGCCACGCCTTCGCCGCGTCCATACCCAGCTCCTCTCGAGTCAAACGTGTATGACTTTCCGTCTGGGTTAAGCATGCCCATTTCACTCACTGGTGAGATATTAGTATTAGTTGGGTTGATGATCATCACATCATCACGAGAAAAGCTAGAATGCATAGGCAGACCAGGAAAAAGACGACGTGTGCAGTTGACTCACTTATAGGCATAAGATCAGGGTGGATGACGAGCTGGGCGCCTCCTACCAATGCGAGGTCTGTCTCGCCGGATCTGAGGCTGTGACATGCTTGATGAAGAGCAACGAGACTGCCAGACTGCAAGTTGTCAGCTCGTTGTACTCCTCCAGTCTGTTTATAGTTCTTACACAGCCAGTGTCTATGGTCATACACGGACCTCTCAGGTCAAAGCAGTACGATATTCTGTTGGATAGGACTATGTCGCGTGAGCTGTCAAGTAAGGGTGGTGGGGTGACTGCATAAGACTCACTCGACTCCCCTGTCCCGTTGAGGTGCGTCCGGCCAATGGTGGACAGATCCTTGTGCCCCATACGGTCATAACTCCTCTCGAAGATGCTGGCAAAGACACTCGTGTTGGACCCCCGCAGCGTCTCCACGGGAATTGCGGCATCCTCGAGCGCCTCGTACGTTGTCATCAAAAACAAGCGCTGCTGGGGGTCCATACAATGAGCCTCGGCGTTTGAGATGCCAAAGAATTTCGCGTCAAACTGGGAGATGTCTTCTTGTAGGAAGTAGCCATGCTTGGTGACCATCGACTGCTTGGCCTCTGGGTAGGCGTCGAACCACTCGTCGGCGTTCCAGCGGCTTTTCGGGATCTCTGTCTGGCCACTGCGGCCTTCGGATATGAGCTGCCATAACTTGTCCAGGTCGCTGGCGCCGCCAGGAAACCTGCAGCCGACGCCAACGATGGCGATGGGGGACGGAGCCATTGATTGGAGGCACTGCGGCGCTTTCAAGACGTGGTGTTCAGAGAAGTATAATTCGATGCCCAATCAAAAAGACGACGCCGAGACGTTGGTTCGAAAGCAGCATCATTGGCAGTTAATATATATCTATATTTATTTATATTTATAGTTAGTTGTCTGCCCACAGATTGCATCTGCAAGCGCCCCCATTCATCCCACGTGGCTACAGGCTCTTGACCGTCTCCAACATGCGGACACGTAGCCATTTTCCACCATCAAACGGTTCTGAGCGGCGTGTGGCCGACTTGGTATTGCGGTCTAGTAGCAGAGGAGCTTCGAAGGATTGAGGCTGCAACATGGATAAATTCGGCGGCGCAGTGGCACAAGAGGGTCCTTTGCCGACCAGGGTGCGACTTGAAGGGCCGGGCCTAGTCTTAAACCCCCCGTACGCGCATGCAGATGTCTCCTAAAGAAGACATCCGGACCGGATACTCCATCTGGGGTAGGTTTCCATGACGCTGACAGGCGACTATTGGAGGAGTGCCAAGATGGCATCCTCATGGCCGTATAACGGCAGGCGATCTTGAGGTTTTTGCGCTATAGCCTGTCCAATCATACAGTCGCCAGCCAAGTGCACCATGGTGCTGTTGATGCTGCTGTGACGCCAATGAGATTCCCCATCCCTACCCCATCCTTCCCCCATCCTTTCCCCTCAGTCCATCCTTGCCTCGGCTCAGTAGTCCCTGGACAGGCAGCAGCCAAAGACAACCCCGCCAAGCGGCCCGGTCTTCCCTAGAGTTTACTCCTCTCGGCGGCCTCGGGCTTAACGGTCACCCCTGGCGGCTTTGGCTGGACGGCGTCGTCCGATAAGCTGGCTAAATGTGCCTCTACGACAGCCCAGGTCTCCGGCGGCAGAATGGCCATCATCCACGTGTTGCCCTTCGCATCCCGGCCGCCCACCTGGAACTGGTTGCGGATGTGGATGGTGTGCTCGAGCGTCGTCCACTGGTGCCACGCGATCTTGCCCGGCGACGCCCCGTGGTCCTCGGCTGCGGTGGCGACGACGGCTGGGGAGAAGTCGATGGCATTGAAGTAGTCCATCTTGCTGAAGTTGGAGGACACGAGGATCCACGAGTCCTCGGGGGCGTAGACGGCTGGGTTCTCGGGGGCGTTCGCGGCCGCTTCCCGCAGACGGTGCAGCAGCGCGTGAACCTGCGGCGCCCTCGTCTGCGATGCCACGGCCTGTCGCACGACCAGTGCCGTCTTGGCGAGCGGCTCCTGGCGGAGAGTCCGCAGCGTGGTGTTGGAGTAGGTTGAGAAGGTCGCGTTGGCGACGAAGAAGGGGCTGGCGCTGGGCTTGTCCTCGCGCCGCGGGAAGATGTCTGGCAGGCAGCTTCGCGCCTCGTACATGCCCATGATGAGGACCGGGCGGTCCCTCGCGGCGGGGAGGATGCCGCAGCAGAGCCGGGCGCTCCAGACTGCCAGGATGTCGCCGTCGCTGACGAACTGGCCGTTGAAGAGCGCACCCTTGGGCAGGATTTCAAGCTTGTCGGAGCTCGATCCGCCAATAAAGTCCATCTTGATCCTCCTCAACGCCCACGGCGGAAGCACAAACATCCGCCGTACTGTTGTCGGGTATGCCTCTACGTGCTCCAGGTATCTGTCGTACGTTTTCTTGAATGCATCCGGCGTGAGCTGCATATCGGCCAGCACGTACGGCTCCTCGGGCGGACTCGCTCCTACACGTTTGAGAGGGTCCTCGTATGCGCCGAGGAACGGTGGGATGTCCTCGTAGCGCTCATGAAGAGCCATTGTCCATGCCAGCAGCAGACCCTTCATGCCCATGTAATCGCACACGACATGGACCCATCGTATGCTGATTAGAGTCGCGTCGTCAAAGAGGGCAACGTGAATGCCGAGGATAGGTTCGCGACGGGCCACATGATTGGCAAAGTCGAGCGCCCACTCAGGCCCGATCGTCAGCGGATTGAACTGCCAAGCAATTCCTGGAAACAACTCGGCCTTGCCTCTCGCTCTCGGAAGGTTCTTTGCCACGGGATGGTCTAGTGTCCTTCCAGCGAACACTTGCTTCGAGAATTGAAACGGTGGTCGCTGCTTGGTATACACACGCGGAGTACGGATCTCGATCTTGTCTTCTGCACTCAGATGTAGGCGGCCGCCGAGTTTCTTCCACCCTTCGAGGTTGAGGAGATACTCTAGCGATGCACAGAGTTTGTCGGTATCGAGTACGGCGTCGAAGCGGAGGGTCCAGTGCATCGAGAACCGATTGACTGGGGAGTCGTCGAACTCATGAATGGGGAAGACGATGTCGCCCTGTGAGGCTTCGCCGCTGGACGCGACCATTTCGTCTACGTCCCTCAGAGACTTGCTAGATGGCATTTGGTAGGTTTTTACCATGGCCAAGACACCACGGCCAGAAGAGGTCGCAAACCATTTATCCTGTAAGCCTGCATCATNTGCTGATGCCGGTTAAATCCTCCGCCCGTCACCAGCGAATTAGCAGACGCTCTAGTGGTGGGGGACATGGCCTGAGAACACCGAGCGGAACTGCGGCATTCCTGTTCCATCATCCTCCATGATTTGCTGTTTAGATTCGTCGACCCGAGGAAGCGATGCTATACCAAGACAGCATCCTCCATCGTCGTAACAGGGCCCAACCGGATTCCTCCCTCACCGACTCAGGCGACGTTCCCTGCTGGATCATGCGCCGCTTAATTACCCGTGTTCGTGCGCTGCAGCATGGTCATCAGTGATGCCAGATTCATGAGCGAGGAAAGATTGAAAGAGACGTTGAGAATATATTAGAGGTATTTCCTGCAGTAGGATGACTATAAAGAATTACTTATTTGGACAGACAAAAGAAATAGAAGCTCATCATGTTGTGTCATGATCGTTTTGTTACACCATAGCCCACCACTCACGCCTATCGCATGTCCATACCGGCACTTAGAATACCTTCCACCAGTGGGTACGCGTTTTCACATCATTGACCACTTCCTTCTGCTTGGGAGGCTCCCGCATCGATTTCTTCCACAGCTCGCCGTCTTTCATGTCACGCTCAATCTTCCAATCCCGAATAGCGTTGTAGTTACCGTTCTGGTTGGTCGTGCTTCGCTCAGTCCACTGCTCGAATGCGGGCACCTCGAGCTTCAGACCAGTCCTCAGGCGCTCGTACAGCTCCTTAAACTCGCCCACGGGCTTGCCGGTACCCCTGCTTCGGATCTGCGCGTCCTTGAGCAGCTCAAGCTGCAGCTTGGTCTCGGCGACAAGGCGTGTGCGGGCGCTCTCGTTGTCTTGCCACGAGTAGGAGATCTCGCGAAGAACGCTCTCGTGCACACCAATGGCGCTCAAGGTGCGACCGTTAGATAAGTACAAGCTGGCGAGGAGGCGGGACACGGCAAGGGTCTCCGGGTCGAGACGGCCGCGACCACGACGGACGTTGTAGTACAGCAGCTCGGCGGTGGAGATGGCGGCAGATTTGTTGCCAGCGCTCTGCTGCGCGTGCACAAGCAAACCACCAACCTGCAGGACCATGTTGGGCGACCAGCCGCTGGAGCGCTGCAGCTCCTCGCGGCGAGCCCAGAGACGCGACAGCAAGACCTCGAGCTCCCCAAAGTTCTGCTGAGTGCCGAGTAGGTTGATCAAACCAGCAAGATCCTCGAACTTGAGTGCGGCGAAGTCGATCTGGGCAGCGCGCGAAGCATTCAGCACCTCAGCCATGATGTCGCGGGAAGTGACGAGCATAGACTTCCTGACATCCTCTTGGCCCTGGACGTTAGATGGCACAGACACATCGATGAGCGCGAGCAGCTCGGACAGCTTGTAGCCGTACTGGATGGCATCGCGGCGCTGGTACGCCTGGTGCTTGCCAGCAAAATGGAACACGGCGCGACCGACTTCAAGGGCCTGGCGCAACTGGCCAGCTTCGATGAGGGCCTTGACCTTCTTGTTGCCGGCGCGGAGGGCCACGATGGAGAAGTCGATCTTGGTGGCGCGCTGGTCCCTGCCGAGCTCGGAGAGCAGGGCCAGGTAGAAGATGCGGACGTGATCTTCGTGGATGCTCTTGAACGCCGTGCCATATTCGGTCTTGAAGAGCTGAAGCAGCTTCTGGTCAAGGATGACAATAAGCTCGGTACGTCTGTTCTCTTCCCAGAAGCCGCGGAGCTTGGCGCCAGACTCTAGGATGATGTCGAGCTGGCTTTGCTTCTCGACGACCCGTGTGTACTCCTCGAACAGCAACAACTCGAAGATGATGTTGGCCGTGATCTCCGAGTACCTTGCGGCGCTGACGTTGCCCGAGAGACCCAGCTCAAAGGCAATAAGGAATGACAGCGTGGCTCTGCTGATCTGGGCATTGAGTCTCAGGGTAATCTCAGTGCTAGTCCACCCACCGCGGAAGATGATGAGGTGACGCAGCTGGTGCAACAGTTCCTGGCCCTGCTTGACTTGGCCGACGCTGACGTAGATAGATGCCAACAACTTGGCAGAGGCGAAGAGGGTGGCGGTGGCAGTTACGGTGGTGATTATCTCCGTCACAGAGGTCTGCAGCAATTGCGTAATGCGAAGATGAGACTCCTGGGTCGAGATCTTCTGGTACAACAGAGCCACCTCCTTGAGCTTGAGCAGAGTCGTCTCGTGCCAGACACCAAACTCAATCTTCAGGTGCGCATACGCCTCCAGGCTGATCTCAATCGCGCGCTCAATGGTGGGCTTGCTTGCAGCACCACCCTTGCCAGTCGTGATGACGGTGACGTAAAGCGTGGAAAGTCGCTTCTTGACCGTCGTGATGGTTATCTCGGTGATGATGGTCTCAGTCGTCTTGACCGTCTTGGTCTTCTTGATGACCTCCTCGTAGATGGAGATGGACTCGTGGTAATGACTCTCTTGCTTCTCGCAGATCTTAGCCAGCTCAATCAGCGCAAGCAGGGCAGCCGAAGAGTCCGCACCAGAGATGACTGTAACAACCTCCTTGTACTGCACTGTGATCTGGTACAGCAGCGAGAACTCGACGCGGGCGTGCACCTCGAGCACATACGTGTACTTTTGGTAGATCTCGGTGATGACCTCTACCTCGAGCGCGTATTCCTGGCGATGCTTGACGATGGTCTCCCACACAATGGCGGCAATCTGGCGCAGCTCGGTCCACTGTTTGCGTGCGTGGTAGTGGCGGGTCAGGTACAGGGCGGCCTTGATGGCGTCGCGATGGCAGTAGTTGATGCCCTTGTTCAAGACGGTGACGATCTCGAGGTAGTACTTGGAAGCCTCGGGGCGGCCAAGGAGCTCCAACTGAGCAGCGAGAAGGTACAGAGTCTGGATAGTGAGGCGATGGTTGACACCAAGCGTCTTGCGGTATTTCTCAAGCACCTCAGCGTAGATTTCAATCACCTTGTCGTGGCGGTGATGCTCCTCGTAGAAGTTGATCAGGATGCTGATGGATTCCACCAGGGTCTCTTGGTCCACTGTGGTAGACTGCAGCACCGCGTAGTAGATTCGCAGGTAGATTGCCTCAGCCTTCTCATACAAGCCCTGGCGGTGGTAGGCCAAGGCCAGACGGCGAGCGACAATGATAGTCTCCTTGACATTGGTCTGGGTTAGGCTAATCTTGAGGTCGGCGCTGAAGATGGCCTTCCAGCTAATCTCCAGCGTCGAGGTAGTGACTTTCTCTGCCTCGAGCCAGTTATTGTTGTTGATGAGAACACCGATGAGGGCGAGGGCAGCGGAGAAGAAGTGGCGGTCAACCTTGGTCTTCTTGCAGCGTTCAAGCTGTAACTGGTAGATCTCCTTGACGGTAGTCTCCGTGACTTCAGTCGTGATGATCTTGGTGGTCTTTTTGGTGACAGTTGTCTCGGTAATCTCCTCGACCACCTCAGTCACAAGAACAGTGGTGCGCTGGGCTTCCTCACTCTCAACCTTGCCCTTGCTCTTAAACCATCCCCATACCTTGGTCAGGATGGACACAGAAATAGTCAGCAGCCCAAAGGTCTTGGACACAATGCCAATCTCTCTGATCCAGAGAAGCAGAGACTCCGAATCAAAGGTGTGGTGCTCGTACTCGGCCCACAGGCAGACCAGGATGTTGGATGCCTCCTCGGATCGGTTCTGCTTGCGCAGGAACTTGACGTACTCGAGAGCAATCTGGATCTTGGCGATGTGAAGTTCAACGCGCGAGTCTGTCTTGGTGATGGCGGTGATGCGGCGCCAGAGGCTGATATACAGTCTCTCGGCCAGGTACAGCTTGCCGCAAGCCACGTAGGACTGAGCCAGACGAATGGTCATGGTGATGGACAGCTTGTCTGACACCTCCAAGTCCTCGTTGGTCTCGAAGATCAAGACCTCCAACTCGCCAACATCCTTCTCAGCATCCTCAGCTTGCAGAACGACATCGAGCGTTCCGAAGACGCTACCGATCTGCCTAGCCTTGAGAGACTTCTTGCCGTGGCGCATGACAATGATCTCATAGAGCTCACGGTAGACGACGGTTGCATGCTGCTCCTCCTTGATATCGATATACAGCTTAGCCAGCGCCTCGTACCAGCGGATGACCTCATCGCTAGTCTTGCCATACTTGTGTTTGCTAATTGTGATCTGGACTCGTATGATCTCCTCACGGTAGGTGACGATATCCGTGCGTTCGGTGATGACGATGTTCTCAGTCCATGTTAGGAAGAGGCTAGCGCAGATCGCTACGATGGTGCTCGTAGTAGAGAACAAAGTAAGACCAAGTCTCACTGCTTGTACGAGGTAGCTAGCACTGGAGATTGTGCTGACGGAGATCTTGCGGTGGGCAAGGCTGAGCGTGATCAAGGACTGGAGTACAGTGACGTGGTTTCGGCCAAAGCTGGCTTCGCGGATCTTGAGGGCAAGCTCATGTAGACCAATGACCTCCTCATCGCGGTAGTATCGGTGCCAGGTCGTCCGCTCAAGTAGGGCGAAGGTGACGGTATTAGGGAAGATATCATTGAAACCCTTGGGCAGGGTGAACTCGCCTCCGGATCCAATCATGCCAGACTCCTGGAAGTGCAGTGTCCAGTTCTGCAGAACGTAGAGCAGGAAGACGTGGGATGTAAACAGCTCATCCACCACCGAATCTTCTAGGTCGTTGACAGAGGGTTCTCGCTCGTCACCAAGATACAGCCGAGCATAGAGAAGAACCCTCAAAGACAGGTGGTGATGGGCTTCCTTCCAGGACAGCAGTCCCTTGCCCAGCTGACCTAGCAGATAAGTGCGAACAGTGGAGCTGCGGAAATGCAGGCGGCCGCCGCGAACGACAACGAGATCTCCGCACTTCTCAGGGACGAACTTGATGAGGTCGAGGACCTGGCTGTCGATGGTCTTCTTGGTTGTGTTGACGGCCAGAAGCTCGGCAAATTCTTGGACGGTGAGGGGACGGTTCACGACAAGCATGAAAGACAGCAACAGCCGGACGGTCTCGTTACTCTTGAACCAAGGCTCCGTAGCAATGGTCTGCAGCACGTTGGTGACGTCGGAGCTGATGGACTGCCTCAGCGCGGCATAGTCGGTATTGGGTGCCTGGAATAGACGACCAGCATAGAAAGCCCAGAGGAAGCTTCCCTTGGACTTGACGACCAACTCTTCGATAAGTTGCTCGCGAGCGGAAGGGTCCAGCTTGGACACATAGCCAGACTTGGACAGTGTCTGCCACAAATGGACTCTGATATCCTCTTGCAGCTCCTGTTGGGTGATGACGAGGTGTCTGCACCCGTCGCTGAGATGAGAGACCGGACGAGAAAACGTGATGACGCGGGTGCTGGAAATGTTTGCAACACTCTTACGGAGGGCGCTGTGGAAGGCAAGGGCCTGCTTATCACCGCCAACAATGGCGTCGCACCCATCGGTAATGATCACGATCGAAGCACCACCGCGCTCAGCAGCCTGGAGGCCGCCTCGTAGGGCATTCCACAAAGCTGCCTCGAGCTTCTCGGTGCTGCGGTGCGAAGAGTATGCCTCGAATCCAGACACGAGCTGCTCGTACAGTGCAACGTCGCCGACACTGCGCTCAAGGAGCTGATTCAAAAGACTCTTGACGCAGGCGAGAGCTGTCGACTCGGCAGGAGAGTCAAACACTATATCAAAGGGTCAGTCAATGGCTCGACTATCAGTCAGGGTCGACATACAAAAGTTAAAATCGAGGACGATGTAAGCCTTGTGGTCGAGAGGACGCGACAGCCTCTCCTGAACCCACTCGGCGAGAATGGTCTTGCCTGAGCCAGCGGGGCCGGTGACCTTGAGCACCTGGTCGTTGCTCTGCAGGAACTGCACAAGCTCATGCTTGATCCAGTGGCAGGTATCCTCGGAGCGCTCCAGGCTGTCCGACACCTCATCGTACAGCGTGCTGCGGACAGAAGTCTCTACAGAGGGCTGCAGCTTGTCACGAAGGGACTTGATGGAAATGGTGAAGCGGCGACGTCCAAGCTTGTGAGCCCAGATTTCGTCGTGCAGCACCTGCTTCGAGTTCCAGATATCACTGATCTGCTTGCCAAAGGTGGCGTCGAAGTCGATGGAGACGCTGCGGCCGGCGCGCAGGGTGGTGATCTTCTGGCGATAGTGCACCGCGATGTGGCCGGTGAGGTCCACGAGGTCGCAGAAGATGTCGGCAGCGTGCTCCTTGATTTTGGGTGGCAGCTGCTCTAGGTCGCGCAAGTGGCCGACGGTGGAGAGGAGCATAGCCAGCTCGTAAAGGGCGACGAATGTAGGTAGCAGCGCCGACGCCTGGCCGTGACCAACCTGCAGAAGAGACGAGATGTTAGCAAGGCTCGTCGTAAGTCGGAAGGGTCAGCACCAACCTCAAGCAGAATCTGGCAACTGGCCAGGGCTGCAGCTGCGGACTCCTTGCCACCGGGCACATACGAGTCAATCTTCTTGCCGAACAGCCAGATCTGGAAGCCAAAGAACTGAGCATTGCTCAGCACGCGATCCCAATCGCTTCCACGACGGGGCATGTGGATGAGGCGCTCATCAGAAATGAAGTTGAGGTAGGCACGCAGATCTGTCTCCTTGACGTATTTCTCATCGTAGTCGTCAAGGCGAACGATCCGCCTAGTCACACTGCGGAAGACATCGCTGACACGGGTGAAGTAGCTCATGTCTTCGGAGGCAGGAGCAGTTGTGTGTCCGTTGTGCCCGTTGGTACGGGTCAAGGCCACCTTCTCGGGGACATGGCTGTCGTCGGACGTCGATCTCCTCTCGACGGCGGCGGCAGGCTGGGTATCATTGGGTCTTGAAGGGGGAGGGGTCTTGCCAGTCAAGCTGGTCTGAGACTCGGAGAAGCTCTGTGTTGCGGCGGCCATGTTCTCTTTGGTGGGTGTCGAGGGCGCCGACTGTGGTTCTTCGGGTCCGTCCGACACGAGAGAGGAGGAGTTTGATTCCCGGTGTTTCCTTCGTGCTGTGAGGCGAGATGTTAGCACACGAGGATGCTCGATGCCAGTGTGACCAGCTCGGGGAGGCTGTATTTACAAAGGGGGTTGGATGAAAACTTGCCGTTCAAGCTCTTTCGGAGTCCTAACATTATCTGTACACAATGTTTGCTAGGATCTGATGGAACGGAGGAAAGGGAATAGTGAAGGAGGAAACTGCGAAGTCGTCTGGTAGGATGCGGACTGCGAGAGTTTATATCGAGGTGCATGCACCTGTCCACGTCGTACATGCGGCACTAAACGCCCACGGCGCTGCCGAGCTTTCAGCATCTTACAGACACGCCCTCGGCTGCACTTTGATATTGCACACTTCCTCGAAGGCCTATCGTGCAGATCCGGGCTTTGACCCTCTCGCAGGACTTCTCGCCAACCACCGCCAACCGCCCGTCGTCGGCCGCATATCACGACGTCCCAGAACGGCAACGCACCGTCCTGCGCTGAGCTGAAGTCGACGAGTTTGGAAAGCCCAGCTCGGGCAAGGATGCGCCACCCATTGCAACTGCAGGCAGGGGGGCTCGCACCAATAATGGCCTGCAGCGGGCTCTGGGCCCGCCTCCGTTGATCAGTGCTCCAAAAAAGTGAACCCCCCGGGGGGACATATCGAATGTGTGATTTCCCAAAGAGGCAATGAGCAGGACTTGCAGCGAGCTGAACGACGTTGCTTTGCCCACAGGGCTATGTCTAACCGTGCCAGCTCCGGCATTTACCGTTTTCCTTATGAGGCTTGAAGCCAAACAGCTATGCCTGTTGTTCAGCTGCGTCACGGCAAAGATTGACCAGCTATGCCTCGTCAGTGATGATCTCCTTGTCGGAAATTAGGCAGAGTGGACATCGAGCTTGCCTTTACGGACAAGACGAGCCCTGCTACTTGGCCCTTCCCAGGTTTACGTTGGCGGAAAGACGAGCATGTTACGGTATAGCCGAGTTGGTCTCCCTGCATGCATTGTTTGCAGATTGGCATCCTCAATATGTTGAGTCCGGCATCCTCTGCATCTCACTGGCTCGTCCGAAAAAGGGGACGTGCCTGTGTGTGTAAGCCATGTCGCATTGAAGCGAGCCTATGGATGCGCCGAGATTCTGTTTCCCCTCTCCAAGGCTACCGTTTACGCCCATGGGCGCAGTTTACGTTACCATGCGGTGGTGAGGACAGCGGCAATTCAGTAGAAGAGGATGGTACCATGACAGTCATGCCTGTTTCGCTCCTGAAAGCTGCTTCACATCATGTACACACGGCGTTCGGATTCGTCGCGGTCTAGAACACCCCTGGGGGTCTTCTCCCGTTAGACTACGAACTGTTTCAGGCTGTCATGATGTGGACGGGCATACATGAGGCCGGTGAGGTGCCGCATTTGATCATCCTGTTCAGCCAAGAAGTCCGTGCCGGCACTTGATAGTTGCTTTTTTCTTGTGGCTTTGACAGCTGGGCTGATCGCCCGAGCACAAGCATACGCTGATTGTCTTGGTCTGCAGCTTGACATCATGATTCACAAGAGAACCAGATCTTCGAATCGCAGGCACAAGCCTCAATCGAAACTCGCAGCGTCCAGCCGTCGCCAAAGCACGTTATGCACTCCCTTTCTTATCCGATCAAATCGAAAAGATGCCATGCCAATATGCAGACACGGCTCACATCTTCCAACTGATAGACACCTATACCCCGCTTGTTCCGCAATACGGGCCGGTCCGCATGTCTTTAGTGGTGGTGAAAGGTTACGGCCCCATCCAGCCGCGCCTGAGGGTGGCTTAAGTAGCTGCTTGATCAACTGCATGGGTAGCCCCTGGCCTATGCACGAAGGGGACACGCACACCTCTTGAGAACCCTTGGCCAGACATTATTGAATGCTGCACATCCCCTGCGGTTTATTTCTTCTTTCTCATCAGGTCTCGGCTCTGAAATGATGGAGTGGAGTAGCGTTGGATGACAGGAATGGGGTGAGGAATGCTTCGTACAACCTTGGTGCTTATGCAGGGCTTGGCGAGGTTCAGGCGGCGGTGGCTGCATGTATGTGAGCACGGTCACCGTTTATGGCGTAACATTGGCGGCTTTTGGCTTGATCGGGATGCAGCACAGCTGCCCAAGGACATTACGTGGATGCCGGTCTGCGTGCGTAATTTTCACTCCAAGGCTCGCCAAACATAAATCCTCGTGTCGGCACCACACCCTGCATACGCCGCCGCCTTTGTGCGAGGACCCTTATCCTTCCTGACGAAACCCATGTTCTAGAAAGCCCGTCAGCGTGGCTGGCTTCATTTTAGACCAGCCAGCTGCACGAATAGGCCAGCATCTTCAACTACACACGTATAACAGAGCTCGTTATGCCGGACCCGACACTCTGTTCAGAGCCGTCGATCAGCATTGCTTGGTCGCCGAGATCAACTGATCGGCGACCTTCCGATCACTAATGCAACATGAGCCGCTGCGGCACAGGCAGGCTTTGCCAGCGGCAATACTGGAGGGTTGTGTTATGCAAGAGCTTGGCGACGAGTATGGTAGGGGCGGGGTTTGAGACATGCATAGCTGAGAGGCCCAGCCCTCCTTTCCAACTGCCGCTCCAGCTTCGGGCATCCATTGGCCAATCGGAAGCTTTGGACTTTTGAATCGCTGCAACAGCCCGCTTTGGGGACGGGCTGTGCTACGCCTCGCATTCGGCTGGGGCGAGTCCCGATTGCGCAGCTGTGATCGACCCAAACCAACTCGACCAACTCAACTGTGGGGGATCTACACGGCCCACAGCCGGCCGTGTGATCAGCATGCTCTAGATAGCATCATCAACCATCCAAAGATCCCAAGATCCCGCGCTCCGTCGCGGCAGGCGGCAGGCGGCAGGCGGAGTTTAGGGACTGGCGCTCGGCGGTCAAGACCGGGGGGTTGCCGCCGGAGCTATAAGCGCCACAACGCACTCCAATGCGCCAGTGATGAGCTGCTACGTCAATGTGTCTTGAGCTCGTGCTGATAGCTGATGACGATGCACGCCAGAGCTGTACAGTGACGTTATCCAACGCGCGCACGCAATGAACCCCGCCGACCGACTGAACGATGAACCGCCTCCCCCGAATTGTCTCTGAATCGATGCGTCTCGATATGCGAAGGTTGTCGCGAGACACCATCATGCTTTGAGGAACCAGAGCTGAGCTGTGTCAGGGACTTGGTTATCGTGCCGATACCGCTGAAAGCTTTGTTACTGGAGTTGGTCAGATATTGTCGACAGGCTTTTCAATGGTATGTCCTCAATATCCAACACAACCGTGTATGTAGCTCCCACTGTCGGACATTTCGTCATTCGCCTCAGCGGCAACTCCATCGCGATCTCTAGCACGTGGGGTCATCCAGCCCTGATACTCTGCTTGGGCACTCGGCAATCGAGGCAAAGCACAGCCCCATCAGCGCTAACCTTTCGACTAGATTCCGAGTTGGCGATTTATGGAAGCGGACCTGCCCTTGCCGTCTCACATCCGTCTATGTCAACGCAACGATCGCACCGAGAGGTGCATCATGCTCGAATCTATGACTCCTTGAATAATACTGTTGCCGACATTTCCACTCGTGGCGAATGCAGGAGTTGACGCGGTCGCAGTAGCTGACCTTGGCAAAATCAACACAATGTGCGCAATAAAGTGCCCCGTCACCCTCCATTGTTCCAACTTTCCCTGGCGGAGAGAGTGCACGACACAATTGGTTTCTGACGAATTCAGTCTCTCGTCGGCCTTTTGTGTTTCTCGTCGTCGATCAGCGTAAACACCGCCAATCTGTGTCGTCAAAATACGATCATGTTGCGTGGCGACAGTCTTCAAGCGAGCTGCAAGCGGTCGCGCGGGATTGATACGTCGATTTGCCCTCAGTGGCAGCGGCTTTATATTAATTGACTGTCATCATTAGCCTCGGGACACCCAGTTTCTCAATCAAGTATACACGAGCTCCTCATATACAGAGTTCTCGGCCGAGCATGAGGTGGAGGGGCCTTTACACCATTCGAAGTCCTTGTATCGATTAATTACTGTGCTGAACCACGCCTCAGCGCCCAAAATTGAATATCAATATTTCGAGAGTTCTGTATTGCGCAACAGTTGCATCTTGATCGCGGAGAGATCTCGGCTTCTGAAAGTATGTGTAGTCTTTGAGTTGACACACAATTCCTGCACCCTGAGAGACGGCAGTTTACGAGTAGATTCAGAACGCCCAATAAACGCGGCTCGAAATGCCACGAGGCCGTCCAGTCCTACGGCGATAGGCAAGAGTTGGCAGCACACTTAATTTCGATCTTGTAGTTCGATTCTCAGGTTTTTCGCCGAAATGAGAAAGAATATACACGCATTCAGCGACACAACACTGTCGTGGTCAAGAACGTGGAGGTCAATCTTTCTTTCACAGAGCGATAGTAGCAACCATTGCCGATTGTAGCCGAGGCTGGCCGCCTGTCTAAACGAGAGGCACAACCATGTATCCAACCTCAATTTCGCTTGCCAACTGTTGAATGAATGATTATCTTGAGCTATTTCCTGTTTCGTTTCGGCTGTTTGGCCTTTCTCCTTTCATTGTTTCGGGGCGATGAGCTGCTATGACTATGCTGTTTTGAAACCCAGCGTGAGCTATATTTCGCATTTGGCTCTCACACATGTCCACGATTGCACGCCCATCCCGTGAATTTGTAGGGTGAGATATCAATTATTCAAGATTTATCAGTGCGAAGTAATATACATTTTCAGAGCAGGAACACAACTTTCCAAGGATTATCATGACTCTCTTCAAGCAAAGCTGACAAGCGAGGGATTTTACAACGCAGATGAATAGAAGCAAGAGCTCCCGGGTAGTCAACCCCCGCGCGCATATTGCTGTAAGCGAAATTCTGCACGTCCACGTGCTCCCTCTAGCCTTTACTTGGCAAGTAATCGACAAAGAACCCCGGCGTGGGCAGATCCTCGTACCACGGCCACTTTTACGGCGCCCGAAATGCAGCACCTTGGGCGCTCGTCTCTGGACACCGGGACATCATGGAGGAGCTCAAGGGTCTCAATGGCAGCGCGAAGAACGGCCACAAGCGCAAGCGGCCCGACGACCGCCCCTCGCACACCCGCACCGTGGCCGCCTGCGACGCCTGCCGAGTCAGCAAGACGCGCTGCAACTCGGCTCGTCCCACCTGCGCACAGTGTTTGAAGCGGGGGCGGGCTTGTGTGTATCCGGACACGGATCCCTCGTCCAGGTAACGTGATCGATCCACCTGCCTCCTTTGCCGGCCTGGTTGTCGTGACTCGAAGCATGGCGGCTGACCACGCCGAACGGTGGCCAGGTTCGAGGTTTGGGGCCAAAGGATCCTGACGGCCATCGAGAACCAGGGCCGTCAGCTGTCCGACCTCGCACAAGTCACACGAGACGGGAACCAGCGGCCCCGTCCGGCGCCACGCTCCTACTTTCCCTACCTCAAGGACGACGACTTGGAAACGCTCTCTCGCAAGGATGTCCTCAGCACTCCCATCACAGCCGGCGACGTCATCCTCAACTGGTCCGTCTTTCCCAAAGACAAGCTCTTCAAGACGTTCCCAGCCACAGCGTACATTGCTAAGCCAAACCCCTATGATCATGGTTCGTCCTGTATACCATTAGTTGTCGGTGTGTGGGGCTTGCTGATGCGTTTGTAAAATGGCCTAAAGAGGAGTGTATTCCCTCTCCAGAGCGTGTCGCTGTCCTGCGGGAAGTCTTCATCTCTGAAATCCAGAACAAGTGCCCCATTCTCGATGCGGATCAATTGGACGCATGCATCGACGAGGCGCAGAAAACCGGCTTCGCCAGGTCCGCGTCGACGTGCCTTGTCCTACTGATCCTCGCCATCGGCGCCTTTTGGGGTAAATGGCCAAATGATGAGCGGCACTTGGTTGACGGCGAGACTGGAAAGAGATACACGGTAGCTGCACCGGAGCACCGCCTGCGAGAAGCTTCCGTCTACTTTGCCATGGCCAAGAAGCACATGTCGGCTGCTTTTGAGGACGATACACTCTTGGGTGCATTGTGTGCATGTTTCTTTGGGTACGCGTTTCGTCCTAAAATGCCACGTCATGACATTAATGGCCGCCAGAACCTGGTATCAGTACAATATCGAGCCCATCCAAGGCTGGAAAATGTGGCGAACTGCGTCGATGCTTTGGGAAGCATATAATCTCAAGCACTCGCAGTCCATCATCTCGCGTCCCCAAAGGGAGAAGAGTAGGTACACAAACGCACTGAAGTGCTGTCAATGCTAACCAGCCAACACTAGGCCTGGAACAGCGAATCTACTGGGTTTGTTTGAAGGCGGAATGGTTTGCAGGTACCGATGCCCACACTGACTGATGGCTGACACCCGTATGTAGTGAAATCCGTCACGAGCTTCCTGATCTGCCTACCAGCTCTCTTCAAGAATCTGCCTTTCCTTTCTCGCTACCCACCTTCCCCGAGGAGGACGATACCGGGACTAGCCCGTACAGCCAGGACGAGCAACTCACCCCCTCGTCGCACTACTATTTCTTGGCCGAAATTTCGCTCCGTCGGCTTCTGAACCGGACTCGGCATGCTGTGACTGGTCTATGGGAGACCATCGACTCCTTTGCCGCGGCCAAAATCACCGACACCCTACGCCACTTACAGGACCAGCTACAGCAATGGCTCGAATGCCTGCCTGCCGCATTGCAGTTTAACATCCCACCGGAATCCTGGCCAGCCCCAGAGGAGACCGAGCTGATCAAGCTGATGCGCGAGCGCTACGTCGAGGTGTGCGAGTTGCTGTGCCGAGGCTACTTATACATCTGTCTGCACGGTGGTACACGTCTGACACAGGGCCAAATGCAGATCTACGGCGCACAGGCTTCTGCGGGCTTACGTCTTAGCATCTACCGCATCAAGACCGAGATGCCGTTTTTCCGCCATGCGGGCTCGTGGATGGCATGCCGAGTGCGTTTTAACCAAGCCTTGTGTCTGATAGCGGCTGCACGGGGCAAGGAGCTTGGCGTGGCTTCGGCCGTGTATGTGGATGTCCCATTGGATTGGCGGGAGTGCGTTGGCTTAGTGCAAGAGCGGCTGGAGATATGGAGTGATCAAGGAGGAGGCATCCCGGAGATGGCCCAGATAGTGAGGTGGCTAGTCTCAGGGGAGTAGTTGAACTCATCTATAGGTGCCGAAGTGCCTTACGCGTCGCTTATTCCAGGGTTCCTCGTGACTGATTCGTAATGCGAAAGAGCTTCGGTATCATGCCATACAACTGCGCTAGAAATGTGTTTGACGAACCAGTGATCTGGCTCCTCGGTTCCGAAGCCTCAAGTATCTCCACATCGTGTCATCTGGCGGCTGACATATCCATCTCTTCACCAAAACCCTACGGCGGAGGCTCCCCGGCCTTTTGACCCTCCCCACACTCATGCAGTTAGAACCCCCCACGAACTCCAATAGTAGCCTCGCGGCTCCGCAAACCGGGGCTCCTCCCCTAGTCGGTTTCTTCCATGTTGGTTGGTGAAGCGGGAGGCGGTCAGGTTGTAGTAGGACACTAACGACCTCGATTATTGGCTTCTTCGTGTTGCACGGTATGTATGGAAGGAATACCCTTAGTTGGAAATTCTATATAAAGAGCGGTCATCTTCCATCGTGAAACTCACTTGGAAACAGCAAGCAAGGAGCATAGCAGCGCTTGCAACCACTTTCGAGATTTGTTAAACACGTCGCCACGGGCATTAAATCCTCGGCTTGACCAAGATGACCTCCCCCACCATCGAAGAGCTTCTCGAGAAGCAAACATTCAAAACCATCAATGCCGAACAAGTTGCCTCATTCATGAAGTACGGGTTCCTTCGTTTGCCCGGCGCCATCCCCGTCGAAAACTGCGACCGTTTCACCGCCAATGTCTGGACCCGACTCGGCATGGACCCCAACGACAAGTCCACCTGGCACACGGAGCGCAACCACATGTCCAAGCTCAACGTCGTGCCCGCGGCGGAGATTGCGCCCGTTGCGTGGCAGGCTATTTGCGAGCTGTGCGGCGGCGAGGACAGGATCGCCAAGGGGGGTGAGATGTGGACGGACGGGTTCATCGTGAACCTGGGCAGCCCCGAGTCGGAGGGTAAGGCCGTGCCGCCGAAAGACTTGAAGCCGTGGCATGTGGATGGTGATTTCTTCGTGCATTTTCTGGACAGTCCGGAGCAGGCGCTGTTGGTGATTCCGTGCTGGAGCGATGTGAAAGAGAATTCGGGCGCCACGTGGATTTGTGATCAGGGACCTGCGATTATAGGAAAGCATCTGGTATGTCGCTCTCGTTCTGCAGTGCATTCTTTCTTAGTCTGACGATTGTCTAGTATGACCATCCGGAAGGTACTCCAACTCGAACTAGATTTTGATGAGCAAAGCTGATAAATTTAGGTCTCAACCCTTTAATGAACTCGCGAGAGGTCTTGAGGGAACCATACGATGAGAATAACAATTACTTTTCCCGAGTGATACAAGATGTTCCCGACTCAAGCTTCCACGAGATGACCGGCAAGAAAGGGGACGTCATCCTCATGCATCCTCTAATGCTGCACAGCGCCAGCAAAAACGGTCTCCGTGGTGCTCGTAAGACATCCCTTCCCTGTCTCCCACCACCGAGGAATCGGCGTCTAACGATACCCCATAGGAATCATCACGAACCCACCAGTCTCGCTGGCCGCCCCCTTCCAATTCAACAGGAAGAACCCCGCCGAGTATAGCCTGATAGAGCTGAAGACGATGCAAGATCTTGGTGGGCCAGAGAAATTCAAGGATTGGAAGATCACCGGAAAGCGGGAGATGTTCACACCGGAAAGGCTGGGGGGACAGCAGAAGAAACAGCAGGAGGAGCGGGAAAGGTTGATAAAGATGGGGTTGTACGCGGGCAACGTCACGAGCCAGGTGCCGCATCTCATCCAGGCCACGCAGTAGGCAGCTTCTCGATAGGGTTACTTTGATGTGCGTTTTATCGCATAGTTTTGGGCATGATACAATTAATGAATAGTGCAAGCTTCATTTCAACCATACTATACTTTCGAAAATCCCGAATAACCAGCTAGTCACGAGGGGTTTTCCAATGCTCTTTCGATTTCGGGACTGTTCAACTCGGAAGTTCCATCCTTGGTATAAGCAAAGTGAGTCATCAATAGCCGGACAAGCGTATTAAACATACCATATAGCTGACGGCATATTTTTTGGTTGCTGAATGGAGTGAAGATCCCCACGATCTACCATGGTTGCATGCTGGCTTCCCCGCATAATGACTTTAACCAAATTGTTCTGGAAAAGTCTGGAATTAGCCGAATTCAGTGTATGGATGAATTGGTAGGGCTCACATAATTTGCGTTGGATCTTTGAGCTGAGGTCCTGTGCACTAAGCGTGGCTTCATCATGGGCTGCATGGAGTTGACGCTCCGCGGAATGACCAGCACCGTTTGGTATACAGCAAGACCGAGCCTGTCTGACCAGCATAAATACCAGGTGTTTCGTCAGTCTCATATCTTGACATGAAAAGCAGTAGTGACATCATTTCGTAGCCTACATTTGAAGCAACAATGCAGTTTTTCGTGTTACCTCTGGCGATGGTCGCCATGTCTGGAGTTGTCTTCAGCAACCCCCTGCCGTAGGTTGCCAGCTTGAAGGATCTCAGAGAAGAGGCTTACACTGATTTTGTTTAGGATCGAGCCTCGTCAGGCCAGTGGCCTCCACGCCGCCATGGTCGCCGCAGGCAAAGAGTACTTTGGCACCGCCGTGACCGTGCGCAACGACCAGTCCGAGACGAACATCATCAACAACCGAAACGACTTCTTCTCCATAACGCCCGAGAACGCCATGAAGTGGGACGCCACCGAGCCAAACCGCAACCAATTCACCTTTGGCGGCGCCGACCAGCACGCCAACTTCGCCACCTCGCGTGGCTACCAGCTGCGCTGCCACACTCTCGTCTGGCACTCGCAGCTGCCGGGGTGGGTTGCGAACGGTAATTGGAACAATCAGACGCTACAGCAGGTCATGCAGACACATATCAACACGGTGATGAGTCGCTATCGCGGGCGTTGTACGCACTGGGATGTCGTTAATGAAGGTAAGTATTAAGTAAGACGCGGTTGAAGATGCCGGAAGTTGACAACGCACAGCGCTGAATGAGGATGGAACTTATCGAAACAGCGTTTTTCTTCGTGTCATTGGCGAGGCATACATCCCCATTGCCTTCCGTATGGCGCTGGCCGTGGACCCTGACACCAAGCTTTACTACAACGACTACAACCTCGAGTATGGCGGTGCCAAGACTGAAGGCGCCATTCGAATCATCCGCTTGATTCAGTCATATGGAATTCGCGTCGACGGCCTAGGCCTTCAGGGTCACATGGTCACCGAGAGTACCCCTACTCAAAGCACGCCTACGCCTTCGAGAGAGCTCATGGCAGGTGTCCTGCAGCGGTTCGCCGATTTGAATGTGGATGTGGCGTACACTGAGGTTGATATCAGGATGAGGACGCCTGACAATGCGCAGAAGCTGCAGGTGCATGCGGATGCCTGGGCTAGACTTGTAGGATCATGCATGGACGTGGAGCGATGTGTCGGTATCACCGTTTGGGTATGTGAAGGACTTCATTCGACTGTTGTTGAACAAAGCTGACAATCACTGTGCTTAGGGAGTTTCCGACAGGTATTCTTGGGTCCCAAATACCTTCCAAGGCGAAGGGTCTGCCTTGCTTTGGAACAACAATTATCAAAGAAAGCCTGCCTACACGTCAACGCTAAACACAATCATCGCTGGTGCTTCTGCGTAAGGCGAGGGCTCTGGGCAAGAGAAGCGACGATGACTAGGACATTTGGAATAGTAGAGGCCTATTAGCTACACCTCGGGTACTCCTTCTTTCCGTCCAGCCTAATATACAGCAGACAAGGAATCTTTCCTAGCCCTAACTAATATGAAGCCCAAATTTGTAGTTGAGAATGAAACAAATGGTATAAGAAGTAAGAATGCAACAACAAGATTTAAAGGTTTGAGGAGACACCAGGCTCGATATCATCTAGCTTTTTGAGCAAGTCGTCAAAAAACTTGACCTGAATCTTCTGACCCAAATCATTAATGACATGTTTTGCAGGACTGAAGATTAATTAGCAAGAGCCGGTGATACTATTACCACAGTACTTACGTCTCGACATGGCAGTTGTTGAGATACTGGCCATTCGTGTCTGCTCCGGCCAGTAAGCCGTGAACTAGCACTCGGCTACCCTCCTCAGTCGTTCGGGCCACCAATTTCTCAAAGATCTTGGCGCCGGTATTGCCAGCGTACATATCGCCGGTAAGATTTGACTTGCAGAAGCTCGGATTGGGAGTGTTGATGATGACTGCGCCCTTGGAGGTGTTGGCCCTCTTCGCAGCCTCGCGCACCGCGAAGAGCACGAGCAGCTTGGTGAGGGGGTATCGGCCCCCCATGTTTGCCTTCTTCTCGTCGTTGAGGCGGTTGATGATGTTGTCCTGGGTAGGGTCCAGCTCCGCGATGGGGCTCATGTAGTGCAGCGCGCTGTTGGGAATGACGAAGCGGCAGACATGGCCTGTTTGGGCACCAGACTCGCGCATCTTGGGCAGCAGGAGCAAGTAGAAGAGGAATGTGCTGATGACGTTGACGTTGAGGGTGCTCTCGCTCTTCTCGCTCCATCTGAACTTGTTGGTCATGATGCCCGCGTTGGCGAGGACACCGTCGAGGCGGGGGAGCTCAGAGGCGCGAGACGCAAACGACTTGATGGAGTCGTAGCTGTCCATGTCGATCGGCCAGACCTCAATGGACGACTCTGGTTGACGCGTCGCGGCGAGGATGTTCTTCTTGGCTTCCTCGCCCTTGGCCGGAGTTCGCACGCCCATGATCAATCTGCCCAGGCCGAGCCGCGACAGGTGCATGCTGGCTTCGTATCCGAGACCGCCGTTGGCGCCCGTCACGATCATGGTCTGCTGTGCCAGCTCGGCAGCATTTGCCACCGGGACGGGGAGTTTAAAGATCAAGTTGGCGTGGAGGACCGACTTGAATCCTTGCATCGATGCTACCAGGGACATGATGGCGGATATCAGATGTAATCGACTACAGAAGGGGTATCTTGCAAATAGATGTAGATGTCACGGCAGTAAAGACAGAAGCAGCCGTAAACGAGTCATGCCTGGATTTTGGAATGGGCCATGTGCCGCTTTATATCCCGTTCGAAAGGGGCAACGGGCGAGCCGTTGTCTGAGACGGTATGTCTTCGCACGGGCTTATTATGTCCACGGCTCGCTTAGCTGACAGGCACAGCCGACCCCTCCATCGCTCAGGCCCGGCCGTCGGCGAGACAGTGGGAACCGGGCCTTTGCCCTGCGGCTGAGACTGCGGCGGGGACGTCTAGCCGTATCATGCCAGGGGCAGCGGGGTTAATATCTCCGCCGTGGAGTTTAGGATCCAGTCCATCCTTTCATGTCAACAACGGATTTCCACTCGATCGATGCACAAGGTGGCACATTTCTTACATAACCTTTCATATCCGAGAGAAGAGCATTATCTCCGCTGGGAACATCATTAATTGAATAACGGATTTAGTCAGTCCCTCTTGCGGCCATGGACACCGGCGCCAAAAGGGTAGAAAAGCGCAATCGACCACCCGTGTCGTGCGAACCGTGCCGCACTCGGAAGTAAGCATTCCATGTCGCCATTTCCGCAACAGTCGCGAGGCTCACGGTCGTTTCCGCAGGCTCAAGTGTAACCGAGGGCTTCCGTGCGACAGTTGCGTGCGGCGCGACAAGTCTTCGTCATGCACCTACGCCGTCAACGCCAACCGCACCAAGACGGGGCCTTCGAAGCCGCGCGACGTCAAGGACAGGCTGAGCGTGCTGGAAAACCTCGTCTCGTCTCTCCTGTCGGGCAATGCTGTCATCCAGCCTGCCGCACCGTCTGACGCTGACGTTGCCCCGGACGACGCCCACAGCGTTGCGTCGTCCGCCAGAGGATCTGCGACGCATAGCTCGGCAACCATCAGTACCTCCAGCCAAGATGGAACAGTGCTTACCCCAGAATCGCCGCACCTGCAGGAGACGGGTGACGGCCAGGTCAACTACATCGATCCAAGCCATTGGCTGTCCATTCTGGACGACATCAAGGAGGTGCGCGAGCACTTGTCCGTAGCTAGTCACCCGGTGTCGTACAACAAGTCAAGGTTGAACGAGCATCGTGGGGAGCATGACTCGAGCTTTCTATTCAATCCGGACGAGATATCAACCATGGATGATATTTTAAGATTACTGCCGCCGCAGCCCACATGCGACTTGCTGCTGTCGTGGTATTTCAGCTCACGATTCATGGTCTTAGGTAAAATACCCACAACAATATTATCGGGTTGGGACTGATTGTAATCGTCAGGTATTGTCCATCCAGGTAAATTCCAAGACGAAGTAAGACGGAGATTCACAGACAGCTCTACACAAGGCCATCCCGTTTCTAACGCCTCCTGCATAGTACGCAGTCTTTTGGGAGTCGCCGTCAACAACATCACCACTGTGGATGGCTCTATTGCTCTCTATACTGGCCGTCTCAGCTAGTCTGCGACGACTATGCAACGCTGCCGAGCTAGAAGGCCTCCCGCCAATTAAACTTCTCCAGCAATCGATTGTCAAATGTCTTGTTCTGGGGCGTTACGCCACAGCCAACGCCCACGCCCTCGAGGCTTTCCTCCTTCACTTACAGTGCTGTCTCTTTTCGCCAGATAGTCTGCATGTTGACCTGTGGTTTGAGATGGGAACCATAATCCGACTGGCATTTCGAATGGGCTATAATCGTGACCCCAGCCATCTGGCAGGCATATCTCCCTTCGACGGAGAGATGAGGCGGCGGGTATGGCTCAACATCTTCCAAATAGATGCTTTGATGTCGTTCCAGATGGGATTCCCTAGTATGATACCATCTGAATTCTGTGATGCCGAGGTCCCAAGGAATTTGGAATACTCCGACCTTTACGTTGACATGCCAAAACTCCCTCCATCACGTCCGCTTGCCGATAACACACCAATGCTATACACCATCGTCAAGGCCAGTATCATGACAATCTTCAAGAAAATCGTCGCTCACACGCAAGGGCTCTCGCCAGAGAGTTACGAGAGAACCATGGCCTTGGACGCTGAAATGAAGCAGGCCTATGACACAGTGCCAGCCCTTATGAAGCGACGAGACGTCAATCGCTCGTTTCTTGATCACGCCTCTCTCATTTGGCAGCGATGCACGGTGGAGGTGCTTTACTTGAAAGGCCTTATTGTCCTTCATCGACGATATATCAAGTATGAAGTGCAAAGCTCCGCGTATGAACAATCGCGACGCACATGCGTCGAGGCCGCACTCGATATTCTATCGCGTCAAGCCGACCTCCACAAAGCGTGCGAACCAGGCGGGCGGCTGTATGAGGATCGGTGGATGATCTATGCTATACCCGCCCACGATTTTTTACTGGCCGCCATGGTACTCTGTCTAGACCTCTCTGTACGCATGAGGTCCCGTTTAGAGTCCAACGGAGTGTTAGGTCAAGTTGACGATAGAGAGTATCAAGCTCTGCAGACGTCTCAGCGCATCTGGGCCGTCAACAGCGTTGCCTCGCCCGACGCACACATTGCCGCTTTAGCACTAGAGCTCATGATCAGTAAAGTAGCCGAGAAACATAGCCCCATCGTCTCTGGCAACGACATGATCGGGGATTCGCACATGGCAGCCGGGTTGGAACTCCCGTACGCAGGGCCCATGTCGCAGATGATTGACGCTTCGGGAGATATAGATTGGGTAAGTTGATCATGCTACGTGGAGAGATATGAATAAGTCTAATCAAATAGGCTTTGCTGGATCAATATTTGCAAAATATTGAGCCATCGGCGACCAACGCAGACTCTTTAGTCCTACAATCATAGGTCCTAATGGGGTAAAGGAAAGTGCCATAATACTGTCGCCCATTGGGCTCATGTTTCACGGCACGCGTACAAGAAGGGCTCAAGGCAGCAACCCTCCTCCCGAGATGTTATGGCCATCAGGTCTGATTGGCAGTAGTGGCGTCGGTGCTTCAACCTCAACCTCCATACCACTGTTACATGAAGTATCAATAAGCAAAGCTCACATACGAACGGAAGGACAGCTGCTATTCCATCACAAAACTACTAAATCAGCTACAATCAATGCATATGCACACATCACATTATATCCTCTATCGGAATCTCCATGCTAGTATTTTACGATGAATTACCCAAGCAAAAGCCGATAGTGAATGTCGGGTTTGATTGAGCTAGCTCATGGACGCGAGATGAAGTTGTGGCATTTAATGATGCCCAGTTACATTTTCAAAGGAGTCGGCTTTCTTGAAGGGATCAGTTGTCGTCCGCTTCCACGTCAGATTTTGGGAGCAATAGTTCTGCGATGTTAAGAAAAATGCATAACGGCTAGGTCGGACTCCAAGGGTAGCGGATGGGCATCTTTAATATTGGCAGCCCATCAGGGCATTACACTGAGCAATACCGAGGTCTTGATATTATATCTGGTACTAAATAAGTGACTTATGATAATTAAGATATATTAATAGCTGGTTCTGCCGCTAACATGCTTCATACTCGTCTACCACGCAGTGCTATAACAAGCAATCACGGGTTGCCTGCCGGGGCTGGACCCTTGAACGTGCCTGTCGATCAGGGACCATTCCCTGGGGTGGTATTGCTGTGGTTCAATGGCTCGGGTAATCCTGCGGGGTGACATGGGTGTCAGCTCGGGTATAGACAAGTCCGTCATTACTCTACTGAGACTAGTCCCGGGATACAACCAGACTGAGCAAAGCCGAAGGGGATTCATGATGGCCATGACGTTGTGGTTGTCGCCATTAGGCTCACTCACAGTGGCCACTCGAGAAGAATTTTGTCCCGAGGCCATGGAGAACAGCCGGTTTGGTTATTTAGGAACGGACATCAGCTAGAAGGCCGTCAGCGGATAGGCTATGAGATCGCAGATCGCCCGGTCACATACAGTCTTTTCACTTAGTCTTCCACCTGTTACACCTTACAACCGATACAGAACTAGACATCTTCGCCACAAAACCACCACTAGAACTGGTACGCGATGAGTCCTATGACCCCCCTCAACGTTCTCATTGTTGGTGGGGGCCCAGTCGGCCTCGCCTTGGCCCTAGACTTAGGGCAGCGCGGAGTGCGTTCAACAATCGTCGAACAGCGGTCCGCTACCAACTCGGGTATTCAAGCAAAAGCGAGTGTCTTGGATGAGCGTACCATGGAATACTGCCGTCAGTTGGGGGTGGTGGACGACGTGGCCAACTCTGGGTACCCTGACAGCCTGTCCGGAGACACGGTTTTTTGCACTGGCTTCGGTGACAAGTACATTGGCCGCCTCGAGATGCCCTCCGCCAAAGACCGGGAAGTACCGGCAGAGTCCAGTGAGATGATGCGTCGCTGTCCACAGATGCTGTTTGACCCGCTACTTGCTCGTGCGGTGATGGCACAAGGCATGACAGACATCCGTTTCGGACTTGAATGCGTAGGTTGTGAACAAGACGATGAGGGTGTTACTATTTTTGTCAGAAACACCAAAGAGGGGCACACCGAGAACATTAGGGCACGGTATGTCGTGGGATGCGACGGCCCAGCTAGTGCTGTGCGCAAGGCCTTGGGTATCGCATTCGAGGGACAGCTTCTCGGCTACTCTACCAGTGCCATCGTGAAAGTTGATCTGGAGCGCTACAACACCTTCGGGGGAAGGAAGGCGGAACGTTACGGCTTCATCGCCCCTGAAGGAGTCTGGGCCAACTTTACGACCATCGACGGCAAGGACCTGTGGCGCTTTACCCTCATGGGCGTCGTGGAGAAGATCGATATTGACAAGCTCGACATTGACTCGCCGCTCCGCAAGAGCCTAGGTCGGGAGGACGCAGAGTACGAAATCATCAGCATAAGCCAGTGGAGACGTAGTCAATTCGTCGCGGACAAGTACGTAACAGGCCGCGTTTTCCTGGCCGGCGACTCGGCGCACGTTATGTCACCCACCGGTGGACACGGTTTAAATACCGGGCTTGGTGATGCGAGAGACCTCGCGTGGATCTTGCAGGGCCTGGTTGAGGGCTGGGGTGGACCAGGCCTTATCGGGGCCTACGATGCCGAGAGACGGCCGGTTGCCCTGCGAAACAGTTCCAATTCTTCTCAGAATTTCCAGGTCTGGAAGGATCGTCGAGGGAGAGACAAAGTGCTGGAGTCGAGTCCAGAAGCAGATGAACAGAGGCGAGTGCTTGGCGAAAAACTCGCCGTCATTGTGGCCAAAGAGTTCCAAGCCCTCGGCATCGCACTGGGCTATAAATACGCAGATTCGCCGCTGATTGTACCAGACGGCTCCGAGGCACCACCCGACGACCCTGAGAAGTACATCCAGACAGCACGGCCTGGTCATCGTGCGCCGCACTACTGGTTGGAAGCCGGAACGTCGACCATCGATTTCTTCGGCGACAGCTTTGTTCTTCTTTATCTAGGCACTGGCCTGCCAGCCCCGGCTCAGGCACTGGTGGAAGCCGCGACGAGAGTGGGAATGCCACTAAAGTGCGTCGTCATCGATGACACAAACGTAGCAGAGCTCTACCAATCTCCTTTTGCACTTGTCCGCCCAGACGGGATGGTTGCTTGGCGAGGGGATTCTCTACCAGACGACGTACAGGGTCTTGTCGATCAAGTCAGAGGTGCTGCAGCAGCAGAGGAATGGAACTACATCTCAGTCAAGGAATTCCTTTCATCTTCTGTTTTCACGAGTACTTAGTATGTTCTACGCAGTATTTAATACCTAGCATTCTTTGTGGAAGGAGAAGCACTGAAATCCTGCATGATGCCGTTCCAATTTTCTTACAACCTTCTATAGGCCACGGCTACCTAGATTTATTTGCTACTCTTGTTCAGAAATGTAATAACCTGCCGACGCTTTCTTTGTCTTGTCTCGTGAATGATGTATACGAAGAGGGCGTTCGTAACGATGATATCAAACGTCTAGCCTGCATTGTTGGTTGAGTTAGTCCAAAATGACTCCTCTAACCGGATATCGCGATCATAGAGCAGCAATAAAGCTACACAGGTCGGCAACCAACACGTGTAAAGAAGAAGGCCGCCAAAAACATGGCGCGGACGATATCTGAATGAATGAACCAAACCCGGCTGAGGGGAAGCGGCACATCGAATCCAAGGGAATGGAGCGGAGCCCGGGACAGAACGCTGTGCTCCGAATACCGGGTCTGGATCGGGTCTATCGGGATATTCCGGGGTTCTCACAATCAGATGGCTGCAGTCAATATCTGATGGAGGTTGGCTCGGCGTTGCAGTACGGCTGAGGAGCCCTGTAAGTTGACAGCAGAGCCCGACCCTAACCATTCGTGATTGTCTTTGTATCCATGTTCATCAAATGAACAGTAGTCGTTATCCATCCGCATTCGGTGAACGGATGCACCTCCCGAGATGGCGAACGGGCCAGCTCGGGCTACAGCTTCCAGATGTTCAGCACGACGCGTAGGGGGAAAGCCAAAGCGCTCCCACCGGGGAATTTGGCGGTTGTGTTTCCCGATTGGCTGTAATGTTTCGATGTGACCAACTGGTTCTGCGCGACCATTGCAGCATGCAATAGCACTACTTGACATCCACCTCGGCCAAGCAGCTCTGCCTTCAGGCCTCTGCTTGTGCTCGATTCTTACTATTCACTATCACTGAACGCCAGAGGCTGTCATTGTTCTTTTCCTGAGCACTTTCACCAGCACCAACACTGATACTTCCAATATGCCCGCCAGTGTTGACTTGTCCGCAACGCCCGGCCTTACCCATGTTGGCGGTCTTAAAGAAGGGAGCGCGAAGAAAGCATCCGAGTTCCTCATCATCAACCACCTTTTGTTCCATACGCGATGGAAGGCGACATTTCACAGTAAGCCACTCCTCAGCCCATTGCACGTGCAACTTTTCATCCCAACATTTATCGCAGACCATATTGTACACCACCTTTTGGCTCTGTGGGCTCTGGGTGCTACGCCTTCGGAAATCCAAGACATGTGGGAGTACAACCAGGCCTACCAGACCCCAATTGATGCAGGAAAGCCATCAGAGCCCACGGCTCAGAAAAAAGACCTGAGCGATCCAGCCGTCTACAAGGAGTGTCTGGGAAACAACGCTTGCTATGGCGACTATCTGAAGTTCTTCGAGGACAAGATCGCGGAAATAGGCGTCACAGCTACTCTTAAAGAGTATCTTCTTAAAGGTGACGAAGTGACCGACAGTGTTTTCTACCGCATGTTCTCTGGTATGTTTCTCATTGTCTGCATTTCCAAGCTTATATTGGATTGACATCTCGTTTACATTAGACCTCCTTCACCCCGTCATCTCCCTCGGTTGCGGCCTAGAATTTCAGCAGCCTAGTCTCGTCGCAGAGGCGCTTGCAGGAGCTTGCGTTCACGAGATCTGGCCGTCATTCTTCTTGCTGCCTGCCGAGAAATACACCCAGGCCCAAAGTCCCGCTGAAACACAGTCCTTACTTGACATCATGCATGGCTTTCACAATGACGACCACATTCGAAATGGCGTGAAGCACACGGATGGTTTCAACAAACTCGCAGATGGCTTGCTCACACGAGTGACTCCCGAAGAACTCTCACCTTACTTGAGCCAATTCCAGGTCAGGCCTGACCCGGAAGACCTGCAGCGCAAAATGAAAGATCTCATGTACACCAGCATGTACGTAGTTGCCGCGGCTCAGCATCCAGGCAAGCGTGTCGCCATGGACTTTATCACTCTGCACTCGGCTACAACCTCTGTCTTTTACCCAGTCATTCTAGCGCAAGAGGGACTCACCAACGAAGAAAAGGCTCGCTTGCTCGAAACAGGTGCCAGAACCAGCGCGGCCATGTACGCCGCTTGTGGCAGCCCTGCGCTCGACACGCGTGCCATCCTTGACTACAAGCCTCGCTTTCCAGAGCATGGCTGGCCGGAGCTGATCCACCGCTCCATCGTTTATCGAGACGAGGGGCACGCCGCCAAGCTAGTCAGGAGCTTGTACAGCACCGAACAGCTGGGAGACCCAGCGCCGGGTTTCCCTATTTCCAAATCCGATCTGATCAAGATTGCTCACATGGGGATGGACTCGATTGAGATGGCATTTCATGAGACGAATGGCAACAAAAAGCCGGCGGCTGGCCCAGCGATCATGGCACGGGTTGGCCACGGCGGTGAAATGGTGGTAAACAATATGACCAGGTGGGTTTTCTACGGAGGACTGGAGCATTCCTGGGACCACGTTCCCGAAGTGTAGACGAAGTCTTTGAACAGTTTCTATCACTGAAATAATACTTATTCCTTTTCATAAAATATGTAGCAGTCATGAACAGTTGAGGTAATCCATTTGGAAAAATTTAACGTGTGATCTAACATGTGTACTGAGGAGCTGCCTAGATATCCCACGGACGCTTGAGCAGCATGTCACACGACCGTGTTCTGGCCAGTCTTGTTATGTCCTTTCGACGTGAGACATCACGTAAATCGTTGGTACCATGGGGTTTGGATGAAGTTTCGGCGTAAGATTACTCGATTTTCAAGATGATTCCCATCATTCTACCCAAGAGGAAAACCCCTATGATAGAGTCACAAAGATTTTTATCTCCCTATGCACTCGATGAAGAACAAGTCTTCGAGAGCTGGATTTGTTACAATGAAAGAAAATTTTACAAACGCATGTCGTTGATGTCTTCTACCTTTTCTCTTGGTCTTTCTTCTTCCTCTTCACTTTCCCCCCTTCTTTTTAAGGGATGGCCCTCAATCTCGCTTCGTATAATTGTTATTTTGACGATGACGGTATCAAAGTTTCCACCTTTGAGGACGTCCTCGTTGTGAGAAGCATCAATACCTGTTATCGACATCCTGCTTGAGGTACAGAAGCTTGGACAAATGGGACTCAAAGATTACTAGACTCACACCTGTTGAAGAGGTGGCGGCTTGTTATTTCAGCTCGGGCATAGGGAATGTTTTTATCCGGTTGGTCAGACAAAGCATCCCCGGGCCCGCTCGAATATGCGCACCCTTTCCTAAAGTACTGCCCGCGGGGATGCTTGTATGTCGAATCGGAGAACTGCTACTATAGACCCAAACTAAGAGTGGATGAGTAACTACGCCATCGTCACCTCGTTTATGGACACATGGGACGTGTTCTGGCTTCGTAAGCATTGGGTAAGCTTCAACGGGTTTGGGCTCATGACTCTGATGAGAGGGACGCCTGGTAGTATAAGTGCTTCTCTCAAACTCCAAGAGCAAATGCACATCTAGATCTTGGTAAACATTACATACTTCCCAAGAGTCATAAATTGTCCGCAGAATCAAGTTTCCGATCTAGCAGCACGAGAATGAACCAACTTCTTAGAGCATTTGAGCCCCACAAAGTCGCTTCATTTGCGTTACTGATCGGTGGTTTGGTAATTGCCATCTCCTGGCTACGACGCGACCGCAGGCTTGATACAGTGCCGGGACCAAAGGGACCTTATCCTTTCATCGGACTTGGCTTGTTTCTCCCACTCAAATCTCCTACACTCTTCCACGATTGGGCGCTGCAATACGGCGATATATTCAAGGTCCGGGTCTTCTGGTATGACTTTGTCTTCATCAATACCCCGGATGCAGTTCGGGAGATTCTGGAGAAACAGGCCATTGCGACGTCCTCCAAGGCACCGGCGCCGATGAGCCATGACATAATTACTGGCGGCAAACGGATGCCAACAATGCCATACGGACCCCACTGGCGCGCTCAGCGATCGCTGGTACGTGTCATCACGACAGTCCCGATGACAGCGACCTTTCAGCCGAGCCAGGAATTCGAGGCGAAGCAGTTGCTGTTTGATCTGGCGACGAAGAACGACAACCAGCGGGACTTTTATCAACATATGCGTCGTTACGCTTTCAGCATTATCATGACCAACACCTTCGGCGAGCGCGTCAAGCATTGGGACCATCCAGACATGCAGAACGCCATGAAAACTCAAGATCTGCTCCGGTCTACCATGCGGCCGTTTTCTTTCCTCGTCGACGAACTACCTCCACTTCAGAGACTCCCATCATGGCTGCAGCCAGGACGAAAACGGGCAGTGGAAATCGCAGAACAAGTCTTGGAGGT
Source organism: Stachybotrys chartarum (assembly GCA_001021365.1). NCBI lineage: Eukaryota > Fungi > Ascomycota > Sordariomycetes > Hypocreales > Stachybotryaceae > Stachybotrys > Stachybotrys chartarum. The sequence continues at coordinate 493,526 of LDEE01000011.1, forward strand.
TAAGATGAGGTTGTGGCGGCGTATGGAGAAGCAGTTCGAGGCTGGCACCGCTCCTCATTGTTACGCGCGTCAGATTCTCGAAAAAAAGCAATCGTGGTATGCTGCAGGACTGGACGATGAGGACCTGGCCTGGGTGGCAGGCGGGCTCATCGAAGCCGGTTTCGAGACAACAGCGGTCGCACTGAACAGTCTGGTTCTTTACTTGGCTGCCAACCCACAAGTTCAGGAACGGGCTCAACAAGAGCTCAAGCGAGTTGTCGGCACGGCCCGGATGCCCACGTTTGCCGACATGCACAACCTGCCCTACGTTCGCGCCTGTGTCAAAGAGGTCCTGCGCATCAACCCGATGCTCATCCCGGGCGTGCGGCACTTTACCGACACCGACATCGTGTACAAGCATCATACCATCCCCAAAGGAACAGTGTTGGTGACGAACACTTCGTTCCTTCATTTTGATCCGAGCCGCTACGATAAACCCTTCGAATTTATGCCCGAGCGGTTCTTGAACCACAAGCTGTATAGCTCCGAGTATGCAGCCATGAGCGACCCTCACGCGCGCGACCACTTTACCTTCAGCACGGCCAGGAGGACCTGCCCGGGCGCACGACTTGCCGAGAATTCCCTTGACATTGCACTCGCCGGTATTCTCTGGGCATTCGAGGTCCTTCCGCCGCAAGAGCATGGCGCAGAAAGCAAGGTAGTCTGCGGCGACGATGCGTTTTTCCCCGGGCCCTTTCACATCCCTATTCCGTTCGCCGCTCGGTTCGTGCCGAGAGATCATGCGAGGCTGATGGTTATTCGAGAGCAATGGGGCATCGCCACGAGGGATGGCTATGACTTGAGAGGTGCCCGGGTGGATCTTGACGGGGTAGTCAAGGATGATGCATGGGCATAGCACCATTGATTGGTGTCACTCGGCCAGTGGAGAAGGCTTGCTCAGCTTAAGCTTTCGCCAAGAAGCGCCAGGGTTCTGGCAAGACCCAACCCTGTGTCCATGTCAAACTATGACGCCTCAGCTGAGCATTTACATCCGGGGCCATGATGAGCAGGGCATCTTGGCCGGTTTGCCGGGAGTGGAACACAACTATCAAGAGACGTCTTGGGACTCCAAATCTGGGAAATCATTGTTCACTGGCAGCGGGTGTAGCGGGAACCGGGTGATTTTACTAAAATCATGAGGCTGCACCAATTTTCAAACACTCGATTCTGGAGCTTACATAGCGACGACAAAGTGCTTTGCAGTTTCTTGGAACTCTTATTCAAGTGTTCAGTTCTCTAAGTCTCCTTCTAATCAGCTCCGTGACTCTCGAGTGCTCACCCTTGAGCCACATGGCGAGACTTTGATAGAGTCTAGGTACGGCGGCGCCGCCAGATTGCTCACGCATACCTTCGTTGCTGCACTCGTATGACGCAATCATATCGATGAGACCAGCAACTGTCCGTAATTCCCTAGCCAGTAGTTGTACGTTCAGAGCGGACTGCACCGTGGGGTCATCCACACTAAACGCACCGATGGAGATCCTTGCGGGTGCCACCGACCCGCCGGGGCTGATGGGTGGGTTCCACGTGGACGAGGAGTCGACTGCGTCTTGGCAGCGGGTGAGAATGGCTGAGATGAGCGACGCATAGAGCATCATGAGGTATGGGGACGCGGCACACGAGCAGGCTAGGAGAGAGGCAAGCCGCTCGATGACTTTGCGGTTCAGCAGCAAGACTTGGTCTAGCGCCACCGGATGGCCGCGGCAGTTGGTGCTTTCAAAGTACGACGTAGCGATATGTGCCGATGCCGATATAGTCATGAGATGCCCCCACGGTGCGATTGCAACATTCCCCGCCTGCTGCGCGTTGGAGTCGTAGTTGGGGTTGGGATCTGTAAAGAGCGACGTCCCCAAAAGGTCGTGCGCTTCCCGATGGCAATCATGGGCTTTGCCATTGTTGGGCGATGTTCCGCCGCGTGTGTGGTCCGTCTCGGTATCAAAGCCGTCCGATGACACCCATCCGCCGAGAGGCAGAGAGTGGAGGAGGTTGGTGTTAAGGGTCACACCTGACAAGTCGCCAGGGAAGCCATAGTCCATGCTGAAGATGCCGTGGTCGGCGTCGTCATCGTTACTGTTGCAGTTGCTGTTGCTGTTGCTATCTACGTCATCATTTAGATCCCCGGACTCCCAGGTATGCGGCAGCATCGAGCTCAAGCTGTTGCTATTGCTGTTGGTGCTCCCGGTGCTCGCGCTGGCGCTTGCGCTTGTGTTTTCGCCCGCACTGTTGACACTCGCACCGGCGCTCATGCCGGAACCGATGCCGATTATGGTGTTGCCAACATTGAGGGGTCTGTCTTGCTGTCGTGGCTTTCCGATCTTCCTGGAGATGCTATAGTTGCACGCCATGCCATGCGCTATGCAGCGACCGCACTCGGGATGCTGCCGGTCACATTTCACTTTGAAGGCTCCGCATCCATCGCAACTCGACCGGATCTTCGGCTGCCGGGGTAGTCTTTGTGGGCTACAATGAGAAGTCATGTGCCTTGTTACGATGTTGCCTTTGGGATGTTGTGACACGGTGGTAAATGCGACTACTATATGCAAGCTCTCGGGCAGCGGCAAGTTCGATTGCTTATCTGTAGGACAGGCATTGTTCCATTTATTACGTACGGTCTGGGCCCCAAACGGCCCGTGTGCCCGGTAGTATATAATCTACTATGAAATATACCAAATATTGATGCAAGTGCGCCACAGCGGCTGGAGCCTTCAGCTGAAAGACTGATCGCCGAGCTCGACTCGTTTCCAGCATCTTCTGATGCCTCTACCACCATTATAATCTAACCACGGCTGCATGCTTGGATGTGACGGAGCACCGCTTACTCCACCATCCGCATCGTGGTCTCACCCCAAGCAGTCGCGCCACACTGGAGGGATGGATTCGTCTGATGCACTAACGCAGGGCTGTAACCACGTGTAATCTATTCTCCGCCTGCCCAGAAACGGTAGATACGGAGACCCATATAACTGTTCATTGCAAGAACATAAAGAAGAGTTTATCTTGCAGGCAATGCAACAGTTTTACGCCCATCTCTCACGTGCCAGACATCAACCTTGTTCCAGCTGATGTGAAGCAAAGGTACCGCCGAATTACCGCATCCGTTTGTGCAGGAAGATGTAAGGCCGAACGCTCCAAGGATCGGCTCAGTGGACCGGATGTACGGCAAGCTACATTGTGGTTTCGGTTAAATATGAACGGACGCGGCAACTCGTAACCGGCTGGTCGAGCCAACAGGACAAAATCCCTCGATGCCCGAGCCCAGAAAGCGGGGTCTGGGGATGCCTGGACAAGCACGCATGAGGGGAAGGCGAGTGCCTGGCCGCCATTAACGTGACGACATATGTCATCCTTCACTCGGCCACGGAGTGCGTGCAGGATCTCACGGGCGATTCGGTAGCCTGACCTGCAAAGCTTACTGTGCTGGTCGAGTTATGTGCTAAAAAAAGGACAAGACCTAGGCGCTTTTAAATCGCATGCAGGCAGGCAAATTCGACAGATACTTTGTTAATTGGGTCATTGACCTTCTCTTGCTATCCCATGCTACCTTGGCCCGTGTGATAAGCTTCTTGAAGGCTTCAGTGTTGCATGACCAATAGACGGTCTCCCTCGGTCCAGATAGGCTTCATCTTCATAAAGTTGATCCTCCACTCCCACTCCACATCCCCGTACTTTGCAAGTCGCAAGAAGTACACCCCACCCGTGGAATAACGCGCCGCGCCTGGTATGGTTCCTCTGCCGCCGCGGTAGTGGTGGGCTTCGTACATGGCAGATACAGATGCCCCAGCTCCGTTGTCGGTCATGTGGATGCGGATGCTGCTTACGTAGTGCGTCGTGTCCAGCTTGACGATGTCTATGTCGTAGCTCTGTTCGTGTATCTCCTTGCGGCTCTGCAGCGTCTTGATATGCAGCTCCCACTTGGCGTCTTCGGCCAAAGCAGAATCGAACATTTCAGGATCGTTCGTGTCCAGTCCCATGATTAGACGGCGAAGACAATCCTCAATGGCCTCGCGATCGCTAGGCGTCGGCAGGGACAGGATGAGGGGAAGCTTCATAACATCGGGCATAACCCAAGGTCTTACTTCAGGTGTTGCCATGATGATGCTTTGCGAAGGTCCAGATAACGAGAATGGTAAGCGATAAGGTAACACGGTGCCAGTCGCGGCTTTTCCCGCCAAACAGTCCGCAGGTAGAAAGGCAAGAAGTCCGATGCCGCTCGTGAAGCTGTGCCGTATGGCACACACGGACCGTTGGTATATGTATAGTCACGGCAAGCAACTAAAACCCCACGCTGCTTGCTAACGCCATGTTATCGTAAGGCTGAGTCTCCGGGTCATTCGAAAAGGCATCTTCAGGCGGAAACCGAGCAGAAACCCCGAGAGTGCATCAGGCTTGGGGCTGAAGTGGGTATCCGTCCCGAGGAGGCGTCGAGCCAGCGCTTTGCCTCAACGGGCAATATTATGGTGGTACGGTCTTGGTAGGTTTCTGATTGAGACAGGCTATTGCCTCTAACTGTTTTGGGAAAACGCTCTCCCATTGGATGGGTTGTGGACGGATTGCGGACGGAATGTGGGCAGCCTCCGTCTCCGTCGGCCGAGAATGAGCGCGCCTTGCCCATGTTGGAAGTTGCTCTCGTACTGGACAGAGCCTCGCCCGCTGCGAGGTACAGGACTACAGCAACTAGGCCTACATGTTTCTTTTGGGAAGCCGCTCTCACATTGGACAGCCCGAGCGTACAATTTCACGGCCCTTCGCCGCTGTTTAGCACTTACCATCAGAGAGGCAGCCACGGCATAACAGTAGGGAGTGCTTGCGAAATCCGGTCCGGCCTCCAGATTCCGCGCAAGAGTCGCACCAACAGTTAGAATTCATGTCGTATATAACTAGATTCATATTTGTTTGCCTTGCTGTTGGCTTCCTTGTGACACCTGGTTTTCCCTCCTGAATCGCTCATCTCATACACTTCCGAAAGCACCAAACGCCGCCCGCCATGCCAGACCCCGAGAAGATACTTGTTCCCGATGCCAACGACAAGTTCACAATAGAGACTGTCGTAGCAGAGGCCGGTCAAGCCTCCTCCAGCTCACCGGCAGCATCTTCTGACGTTGAGGCGCTGCCACAGTCCAAGCCGTTGGAAGCCGTTCCTCGATCGCAACGTCGGGGCATACTAGCAAGCCTGGCAGTCATTCCTGAGGTCACAGACCCATACGCGTACAGTAACGGCAGTAAATGGCTTTTTACTAGTATCGTCGCCCTTGCCGGCATGACCTCGTCTACAGGATCATCCATCTTTTATCGTACGTACATTGGGATCTTATTACTCGATAATGTGATGAGCTAGCAATACCTGGGCTTTTTGGCTGACCGATTTCTACCATCAGCTGCCTTGCACGTCGTGGCTGATGACTTGGGTGTCACTGCGGATGTGACAAACTTGTCGCTTGCCTTCTATATGCTTGCTATGGCTGTGACTCCGTTGTGGTGGTGAGTGGATGTTCATGCATCGTGCATCGTGCGCCTTGCCCTGGTATCTCTTCTGACCTGCCATAACAGGTCTGAGTATTCTGAATCGTTTGGACGACGATCAATTTACCTCGTTTCCTTCACGTTCTTCGCGATCTTCTCCGCCATCGGCGCCATCAGTGTCAACATCAGCATGCTCATCGTCTTCCGCATCCTGATGGGAGGTGCTGCCGCTTCCGTCCAGGCCGTTGGTGCCGGCACAGTCGCTGACATATGGGAGCCCAAGGAGCGTGGTAAGGCCATGGGAGTTTGCATGTTGGGCCCTCTTTGTGGCCCTGGCATTGCCCCCATCATTGGCGGTGCCTTGACTCAGGCCTTTGGCTGGCGAAGCACCCAGTGGTACCTCACGGTTTTTGGCGGCGTCCAAATCCTTCTGATTCTCTTTTTCCTCCCTGAGACGCTCCAGCGAAGGCCTGAGAAAGAAGAGGCCGGTGGCAAGATGACGGTTGGCGGGTTTTTGAAAAAGTGCGTCGAACCGCTACAGATCTTGGGAATGATGCGTCACCCGGCCATTTTCGTGGCCATCTATACTGGAAGCCTTAGTTTCGGCGTCATGTTCGTTGGATACGTTGAGCTCCAGGCGGCCTTCCTCTACCCACCATACAACTTCACGGAGACGACACTTGGTCTGCTGTATCTCGCCCCTACCATTGGGTACGCAGTCTCATCGGTGCTGGGCGGCCGTTGGTTGGACTACATCATGGCGCGCGAAGCCAAGAAAGCAGGACGGGTCGACGAGAACGGCAAGCCAAAGTACCTACCCGAGGACAGAATGAAGGAGAACATGTGGGTTGGGGCTCTTCTCTACCCAGCCTGTTTCATCTGGTACGGTTGGTCGGCCGACCGAGGCTTGCACTGGGCGGTGGCTGCCGTTGCTCTGATGTTGTACGGCCTGTTTGGCATGATTCTTTACGGCGCCATCGCAACCGCCCTTACCGAATTTACCCCAAACCGAAGCTCGAGCGGCCTGGCTCTTAACAACTTTACGCGCAGCATCTTGTCGTGTATTGCCACTGTCATCACGCAGCCTCTTATAAATGCTATGGGAATAGGGTGGACGACCACTTTGGTGGGTCTATTTGCTCTTGTCACTATACTCCCGTGCCTTGCTGCTCTCGGACTCCGTTCGGCTGAGTGGAGGGTGACCATGGATAGAAAGCTCAACGCCCAGGGGATATGATGAAACTGAGATGGGAGCCAGTAGTCAAGTCTGTATGGCTGAAATCTTGATGGCACAGAAGATATTGGAACGCAGATAAATTGTAAACATGTCAACAATGCCTCCTTTTTTAGTAATTAATGAACAACATCTCTGCTCAGCTGCTATAAATCGAGTTGCTCATGGACAGTAGGTGCATTGGAAGCTACGAGACTGTAAAACTGATTCGCCGGAACTGACGCCTCCGCGACTCCGACATTCAACTCGACAACTTTAGTCCATATGATCAGTCGGATTTGGGCCGGGAAGCCGGCATGACGCAGTCTACCTAGGTGGATGCACAGCCCTCTTCCCAATTGGGGAATCGCTCTCCTATTGGTTGTCTCTACAATGAACTTGAATCCCGAGCGGACTAGGCGAAGACATCAAATTTCCCTTTCGGAAATCGCTCTCTGATTGGTCTTTGTGGCCCAGAACATTCCCGGCTGGATCGATCTGCTACCTTCTGGGCAATCTTCGTTTGAATAGGGTGATGCTTGATTTCCCTTTTACTCCGTTGCTGGCGATCGTGGTTTTGCGGTTCTGCCTTCTCCCAATCAATTTTCCGATACCTTCTGGCCCCTTACGCCCATGACCATGGCGGCACGACTCGGATTGGGCTTTTCCGCATTCCGTCCACGGCGTTTGGATCATCATGTCTACCAGAATTGCAAGTGTAGAGCGCTTCGGTACCTTTCGACTCAGAGACCCCTTGCTCTTCCTCTGCATTCAAACAAGGAAAACTGCACCGGTCGCGTCTTCATTGTGACTGGCGCCAACACAGGCATCGGGTTTGAAGCGACAAAACATCTCGTAGCAGCTGGCGCATCAAAGGTCGTCATGGCCGTCCGCAACCTAGACTCCGGTAGGGATGCCAAGGCGAAGATTGAGGCAGAACTGGGCATTACCCAGGTTGCAGAAGTCTGGCGAATGGACCTGTCGAGCTACAATTCCGTCAAGGCATTCGCTGCACGGGCGTCCATTGAACTGGACCGCGTCGATGGTCTTATTGAGAACGCTGGTGTTTTTGATTTCAAGCGGACCCTAGCAGAGGGGCATTTGAACACTGTTACCGTCAATGTCATTAGCACATTCCTACTTACTGCACTCATGCTGCCCAAGCTGAGTAGGACAGCACAAGACTTCAAGGACGTCGTTCCTCATCTCACTGTCGTTGGTAGCAGCTGGGGATTCTCGGCTCCGAAAGACTGGGACTTGGTCAAGGATGATCCTCTAGTTAAGATGGACGCTGAGGATAAGAACTTCCCACGCTTGTAAGTGACCCTGTCATAACAAACATCAAACTAGAGCTGACGGGTGTTATTTTACGCTAGATATCATCTAACTAAGCTCATCAACATTATGGTTGTGCGGCAACTTGGACTCGTTGTCCCTTTTTCCCGGCTTGGAGTTGTTGTCAATGTCGTCAGTCCAGGCCTCTCCCGAACGAACCTGGCCCGTCATACACCGCCAGAATTCCAAAGGATGATGGCCGAAAGGGTAAAACACCATGGCCGCACGGCGGAGGAAGGGAGCCGTACACTTCTACACGCGGCATTCGCCGGTCCAGAAAGCCATGGGCGTTACCTTGAGTCATGCGAAATTGCCGAGTAAGCTTGTACCCCAAATGCAACTTTCCCTCGATTCGGCTTAAATCTAATAAGACTCCAATACACAGAGACAAGCTCCCAAGCTGGATGACAGAAGATGAAGGCCGAAAGTCCCAAGGCCGGGCATGGGAAGTCGTTACTAATGAACTAGAGGCCATCGAGCCTGGATGTTTGAGGAATGCCGTGGATTGGCATTGATAGGGGCCGCTTAATGACCTGGTTGGCTTTTCTTAGCATATTTCCGAGTAGGAACCAGGTTTGCACTTACGACATATAAGAGTCTTATGTGTATGAAAGTGTGTGAAGTGGAAGGTTTAGGCTGGCCATTTCATCGCCGAACCCTGGTGCTGTCAAAACGCCGTCGCAGAAACTCTGTTTTGTAAAAAGGTTTTGGCATATTTCGTTGTGATATAGATCTATCCAAGGGTAGTTTTCCATGGCTTGAGAGACGGCTTCCCAGTTATGGAGGTGCAGGCTGCGCATCAATTGACAACCTAATGGTACTATCCATTCATCGACAGGCTGTTTGAACACTGAAGCTGCTCCGACCAACAGGATCCATAATAATATTTCCTGTGTGTCTTTGTCTTTGTCTGTGCTTAGGTTCTCCTGTACCGCTGAACGGATTAATTGGGAAAGTAGTGGGATATCCGGGACTTTGCCATCAAACCGATACATGAATGGCAATATGAACGCGACCAGCCCTAGGTGAACTGCATTTTCAAGAAGACATACAGATTTCGACGCTCCCAAGGGGCTGAACTTAACTAGACGGTACCCAATTGGTAAGAGAGTGCCGTGAAATGCCCTCGTAGTCAAGGCCGGTCGACACCCAGCATTGACATCATTGAGCAGCCAAGCGAGGTGAGTTATATCACCTGCAAGGTACTGGAGCTCAACACTCAATTGAGTACTCTGACCAAGGTCGGCAGTTCCCCGCTCATGTTCGTTTGCAAAATTATTGCGGGGCAAGGACCAGACTCCGCAGGCGTCCACTGCGTCGGTGGTTGTGAAGCGTGTATCCGTTCCAAGGTAGAGGGCATAGTCTAGGTCAAGCCTGGTCTGTGTGTCACCACGGATATGTTGGGATTGGAATGATGCAACGAATTATCTTACCTTAGTATCTTCTGGCAGAGGGATGGCTCGTCTCTTGCCAGCTGAGAAATCCCACCTCGCATCTCCACCATTCGCTGAAGACCATCAAGGTGATTCAGTCCTTTGATGTACCGTTCCCTTTGGCGCTCGTATTGCGCCATCATGACTACCACTGCAATGCTCGCATTGGAGACTGCATCGTCTCGGGATAGTCTTTGGTTGGTCAAGAAGAAGGTCTTGTTGAGATGGCGCACCGCAAGCATTGGATCGTCCTCCTCCATGGGCACATCGTTGAAAGATACGGCTGACATGGCGACAAAGACGTGAAAGTCTGTCTGTATCAGCTCCGAGCTGATACAGATCATAGGAAGTATTGGGCTTTACTTACAGGCCTCGTCTTCCAGCGCAAGCTGGAACCACATGGACGGGGGGCCTTTGTGTGGCTCAAAGGCCTTGCATAGCTCGGGAAGGTAATGCACTCGACCGAAAAGGGAAATAGCTATAAATTCATTAACCGATTCTATGCATTGTCCATCTGAAAAGGATTACGAACCTTTTTGAACTAGCTCCCGTGGCTCGGACGATAGGGTGGCCATCAAGGACAACACGGAGAGACCGTCACCAATCTGCCGGCTGACTACAGGGCCCAGATCCTGTTCGGATTCGGGTGATGATGTGGACCGTGGCGAAGGAACCGAGAAAGGGAACACAGTGGCAAGCTCTCGTCTCTGCTTTAGGATTTTGCTTCTTGATGGCCGAACAATGGTTCTGCCAAGGTTCTTTTCCTTGGCAGCATGGCTTCGAATGAGCCGCTTTGCCGCATGACACAGCTCAGAATTATGGTCAATAAATTGGAAGTGCATCCTATCGCGTGGAAACACAAGAGAAGAAAGGAAACAAAAATACGAGCGGGCGGGTATGAGATATCTGATGATGCTTACAAGCTATACACTTTACAGAGGGAAATAGAGACGTCGTTTCGACTCAGCTCTCCAGCGAGGGAGGGGCGGTCCTTAACCTACCCGCATCCCAGCCGGAGGACCCTTTCCCACAAATGCCGTTTTATCCGGCCCACATCATTACAGTGTGGTTCCACCACTCAAAAAGTACAGCCCAGCATTATTTGAACATGAATATACCGCTTTTGGTCTAGCTTTCTTTGGATATTTCGACACCGGCTGACTACAATTTTGGCCAAGATGCTAAGACCGGAAGTGCAACGTTGCAGAGCGGGACAGTTATAGGGTAGCTGCTAAGACAGGGCAGCTCGAAAGCGACGCTGAACGGACTTTGTGACATATTTCCTTTTTTTTTTTTTTTTCATTATAAGAATTGCCATAAGTGAAATAAAGACGAAAATAACAAAACTACTTGAGGACTATCGTTATACTGACGTCAATTCCTTGGACAGTGCCGCCGACTTTGCAGCGATCCTGTGGCAAAGAGCGGTGATTGGTATCCCGCTCAACACATCAAAGACAGTGATGATTGATTTAATTTCTTTCAAGACCCAGTTTACGATCTCGATGGCCACTAGCGAGTCGAAACCGTACGAATGCAAAAACCTGCTGGTGTCTACTTCGGTCGGGTCCGTCTGAAGCATCTTGGCCACCTGCTTGACGAACGCCTCCTGCGCCAGAGCAACAGCCTCTTGCATCGTGGTGGCCTTGCCAATCAGGGCGTGGGTAGGCACAGTGTCGTCATGGGTTGCCGTGGAAGCACTGTCACGCAGGCCGGTGCGCGCCAGGATAGAGAAGCGCTGGTCTTCCAAGTAGTACGGAGTGTCAATGCCAGCCACGCGCGCGCTGCCACCCGTGGCGAGGCCCGTGATGACCTGGGCATCTTCTGTGCCCAGCATGTCGCGGTCGACAACCCGCTCAATGAGGGCATGAAACTCATCTTCCCGGATCCCGTACGGCTTCTCCCAATCGCGGAAGGAATCCGTCATGCCTGTCTCGGCCAGCACACCCACGTCGCGCATAAGGCCAAGGTCGATGGTGGTCGAGTGCCGCCCAAGGGCTCGCCGGTGGTATGCAAGGGCGTCCTCGTATGCTCCCGCCGACCCGTAGTTGCTTTGTCCGCGACTCCCAAAGACGCCCGTGAAAGAACTCAGGATAATGAAGAAATCAAGATCCCCAGGAAGATATTTGTGGAGGTTCCAGCTGCCTTGGACTTTGGGTTGTGTGCTCTCGACCCACGACTGGTAGCTCATGTTGACGAACAAGCCGTCGCGAAGCACCATGGCGCACTGGAAGACTCCACGGATCTTGCCCTGATCCTGCGTACAACGCTCGATCGCGTTGGCAACTGCCGCCCCGTCGCTGACATCGCATCTGAGGACTTTGACATTGACATCCTGCTGTTCAAGTTTCTGGATCAGGCTCATGGCATGCGATGACTTGGCGCCGGAGCGTGATAGGAAACATAGCTTGCGAGCGCCGAGGCTCACGAGCTTGGTCGCCAGGCTTCGCCCCAGGCCACCCAAACCTCCCACAAGCATGTACACTCCTTCGGGCGACAGCTTGGGAGCACGCATCCCCCGCCGGATGAGCGGGACAACGTGATCCTTGCCCCACGTCAGCGCGATCTTGCCAATGTGCTTGCCCGTCTGCATCAGCCGCAGGGCGCCCTCGACGTCGGAAATGGGGAATGTGATGACGGGCTCAACGGGCCGGGTGATGCCGCGATGGATGAAGTCGAATGCGCCCGCAAGGATTTCAGCCATCAGATCCGGGCGACTCTCCTCCACGTGTCTGAGGTTGAAGAAGGTGAAAGTGGCATCCTGCAGGAATGGACGCATTTCTAGGCCTGTATTGTTGAGGATGTCTTTGATTCCAATCTCGACAAAGTGCCCAAAGGGTGCGATGCAGTGCCAAGTTCGTCGCAGCATCTCGCCCGCGAGAGAATTAAGCACAACATCTACACCGCGGCCGTTGGTCATCCGCTTGATGCCTTTGGCGAAGCTGGTATCGCGGGAGGAAAAGACGTGGTCTTCGCGCACGCCGTATTGTTCGCAAATCAACTTCTTCTTGTCTTCCGACGAAACCGTGGCAAATATCTCGAGGCCAAAGTGCTGCGAGATTTGGCAGGCGACCTGGCCAACACCGCCAGCGGCTGCATGAATGAGAATTGACTGACCCTTCTGGACCCTGGCGACCCTTACCAGCGCGTTGTACGCCGTGGCATGGACAACTGGAATGCTTGCAGCCAGCTCGAACGACATGCCCTCGGGGATCAGCGTGCAAAAGCTAGCAGGAGCCCGGTGACGGACCCTATGAGCGCCGTATCCCATCATGATTACCTTGTCGCCGATTTTGAACTTGGATATCGAAGATCCGACACGGCGGACGATGCCCGCGGCGTCTAACCCGAGTTCTGTGTCGGCCATCTGGCCCATGGCAACCATGATTTCGCGAAAGCTGAGGAAGAAATGTTAGCAGATACAACATGCTTGAAGATCCGGAAAAGAGAACCTACTTTAAAGCCGTGGCCTTGGTTTCGATCTCGATAAAGTCAGGCTCGAGCTCAGTCTTGGCCGACTCGTCAGGTTTCATGCAGACCGAGCTCAACATACCAGGAGAGCGCACGCAGAGCTTCACAGGATACTCGATCTCGCCCAATGGGGCTTCGGCTACTGCTTTGGTTGCACCGGGAAGCAGACTGTTAATCTCCTCATTCAAGACCGTATCTTCCTTGACACGACTCGTGTGCAGAATGTCATCCTTGACCCTGAACTCGTTGTCTTGACCGTCCCAAAGAAATGCTTGAGCAAGTAAATCTGCAAATCGCTGTGCGGGCGCAAAGAGGGATGACGATTCGTCTGCGTGCAAGACACGTACATCGAGACCTGGCGTCTCGTTCCGAACGGCTCTTACGAGACCGTCAATCATGGCATTGCTAGGGTCGTTCAGTGCCGTCACCCAGAAGAGGCTCTTCGTTTCGAGGATGAGCTTCTTCAAGGGTTCGAAATCCTGTGCACGCAGGTCTTTGAGAAACGACTTCTCAAGCTCGAGCAATGAGATGCATGATTTGCCCTTTAGGGGCGAAACGTCGGGCCGCCAGGAGAAGACACCCACTTCGCAGTGATGCTTCTGCAAGATTGCGACTAGATTGGAGGCTACTGCAAGTGCCAAAACGGTTGGGTTGGTAGCTAGGATGATGATTGCTTCTGTTTCAAGGTCTTTTGCGTCGTTGGTGGCGCCATTCGAGAACCCATTCAAGTATCCATTTGTGTGCCTGCTCACTTGCCCATTGGTATGACCGTTGGTGTGCCCATTGATGTATCCGTTGAAGAGCCCATCCGTGTGTTCATTAGTAAGTTCATTACTCAATCCTTTGATGTGATTGTCGACAGTACCGGTAGCCAAGTCGTTGGTATTCCCATTGGGTCTGGGAATGCTGGGTTTCTTAGCAACAATGAGATTGGTATCAATACTGCGATGTATGGTAATTTCCATGTCAATAGCATCCATAACAGATTGAATATCAGTAAATATGCTGTCTGTGATCAGGAAGCACAGAGTACCATTCTGCTTCACGACCTTGCACATGCGCGCAATTGCCTGTCCAAGATCCAAGGTAGATGAGAGCTGGACGGCGTTGGACAAGACAAGGACATCATATTGCTCCTTGGGAGTGTCTTCAGGAAATTCTTTCCCAAAGTCCAGAATCTTGATCGACTCGGGTTGGATATTCTCCTTGATCGCGTTCTCATCTGGGATAGCTATGCTCACGTCCCAAGTCTGAGCTAGGTTTGCCAACCCGCTTTGCTGGAACAGAGGACTGTCCAGGTCTGCAGCAACTTCAAGGACGGAAAGCGCTGGGATTGCATGGTGTAGGAGCTGAAGGTACTGTAAATGTGAATGGGTAAGCATCTCGGATGAATGAGGGTAATGCCAGTACTGACACGAACAAATGGAAATTGTTCGCCCCTGAATTAACCGTTACAATCGAGTGAAATTCTTTACATACCTCAGACAACATTCTTTCGCCGTCAGGCAGCTGGGACAATATCTCAGCCAGCTTCTCTGGGGCAAGCAACCCAATTTCAGGCTTCCATGTCAGCTTTCCGGCAAGAGATTTTGCAACGACGGAGGCTGAGGCACCCAGAATTTCGGCACAGAGAAAACCTTCAATCGTGATCACTGGAAGTTGAGTGTCGCCATCGAACATGAAAATATCGGCATTAAGCTCGTTGAGGCCATATCGACCAGCATTGGCGAAGCCGGGGAGGGCAATGCCAGCCTCGAACGGAATGCTGGCGGATATAATGACGGAATCAATTGACTTTGGAACCATGGCCGTCGTGGGATCGTGCCTCCCGCCTTTGACAGCCGCGAAAGCCAGGTGGAAGACGGCATCCAAGGTTCCCGGATGAATAACGTAAGGACGTCCTGTGACACCGGGCATCGGGACGTCGGGAAGCTTCACAGCACCGACGCTCTGGCCGTCTCGATTGCGAGCTTCATAAACGTTTGAGAAGACTGGGCCGTAATCGAGGCCCCATGATCTCATGTCGGCATAAAAGCCTTCCGGGTCTATGCGATTGATACAGCTCTGTTGCGCTTCGTCGAACTGCGCCTTGATGGCCTGTTGCTCCAGAACCTTCTCGCGGCTCGCGTTGCTTCCATCAGTAGGTTGGTACTCAATCAATATCAGACCGCGGCAGTTCTGTAACAATGAAGTGCCGTCTGGAGAAGTCGTCACGCTGAACTCTGTCCACGTCGACGCCGAGTCTCGTGTCCCCATCATGTGCGGCCGAAGCCGGACGATGCACTCCAGGTCGGCATCTTCAGAGATTATGCCCGCGGCGGTCAACTGGATGTCTCGGAGATTGAATGCTGATATCTCACGGCTCTGGTCAGCCGTTTGTACGGCCGCCTCGATCGCCATAGCGATGTAGCCAGCCCCGGGGTAAAGAACAGACCCTTGGATCTTGTGGTCGGCAATCCACGGTGCCTCAGAAAGCCTCAGGAACCCTTTCCAGAGCTGTTCCCCCTCGGCGACGGACGGCCATGGAGCCCCAAGGATACCTGGCTTCGGCGCATTCCTGGACAGGAACTCATTGTCTATTCGGCAATTATGCCAGAACCTCTGAAGGTGGTTCCAGGGGTACGTCGGGAGATCGACGAGAGGACTGTCGAAGTGCAGGTGACTGTCGCCGTTGACCTCGCGAACATTCACCTGGCAACCCTGGGCAAACAGTACACCGGCTGTGGCCATGGCTGTATCGGCAGCGTTCATATGGCGAGTAAGGACAGAGTGGTAGGGGATGTTGGTAATCCCGTGCGCCTTCAAAGACTGAGTTGAAGGGCCTTGCAGCACCGAATGAGGCCCAATTTCAAGAAGCACATCGACAGCATTTTCTTCTTGTCGCTTCCCATCCACGTACGGGCGGACTAAGTCGTAGACTCCTTTGGAAAATAGCACAGGCCCCGTGATACTGGCTATCCAATGTTGTACACCCAACTCGCCGGGCTCAATCAAGTTGCCAGTGACCGTAGAATACATGAAACACCGGTCCTTGGGATCCGCGATTGGTTTTATGTCGGCTATGCGTTCGCAGTACTCTTTGGCTCCGTATGCCATGTGTGGCGAATGGTACGCAGTATCGACAAACAGCTTCTTGGCGAAGATCCCTGCAGCCTTGAGCATGACCAAGAGCTGCTCGATGCCTGTGCTGTCTCCTGCGATGGTGGTACTCGTGGGTGAGTTGATGCAGGCGACGACAAGTTCCCCGTCGGTGACTTTGGTGATCCATTCCTCCGCCACCTCGCTCGAAAGCCCAACAGCCATCATTGCGCCGTCAATGTGAGGTGCTTTGAGCTTCAGCCTCGATGCCACGAATCCACGATAATAAGCAACCTTCCACGCGTCCTGTCTGCTGAGGCCGCCGGACGCATACGAGGCAGCAATCTCACCGCCAGAGTGGCCCACAACGGCTGTAGGGAAAATGTTCCATGTCCGGAGTAAGTCCAGAAGCGCAATTTGGAGAATGCAGGTCAGGCCGTGGCTGTAAAGAGCCTGGTTGATGGGAGATACTGTCTTGTTCTTCTGCAGCTCATCGACGGCCGACCAAGCACAACCGCAGTCTTGTTGGAGATATCGGTCGGCAGCTTCCATACTCTCCCTGAAGGCTTCGTACACCATCAGCTCTACTCCCATGCGGGGCCACTGTGCGCCTTGGCCAGTGAACACAAATCCTAATCGCGGGCTCCTGGAGGACTTGACTGTCGGAGGAACATGCCTCTCATCGTCGCTTGCGGTGAGACAGGCGGCCAGTTCTTCTGGCGATGAGGCAATGGCGTACGTCTTCCACTGGAGACGTGACCTGCGCTCGCTCAGAGTGTATGCAAGCTCGGCCATCAAATCGTCCGTCTTGTCCTTCTCATAGGGGCTGAATGTATGATACCCCGCGGCTTTGGTCTGGATGTATCTAGCAAGGGGCTGCTCGATACGCTTGAGTCCGTCCTTGTCCTGCGCACTCCAGACAAATAACCGAGACCGAGGGCGGTCCAGGCTAGTTGTGTGTCCATTTGCAAACGTGGGAACACCATTGATGCTGCTGACTCCGTTCGTGACGTCCCCATCAATGCTGCAGACTCCGTTCGAAACTTGGCCGTTTGAGGCAAGCTTTCTGGCTGCAAGGTAGTGATATGCATCGTCAAGGACTACGTGTCCATTGGATCCGCCATAACCGAACGAATTGACACTGATACGACGTAGGCCATCGGTGGGCCACGGCGTGAGCTCTGTGGGGATTGTCACATTCCATTTGTCCCATTGAATATTCGGGTTGGGCCTGTTGAAGTTGATATTTGGGGGGATTAAGCCAGTCTCCAACATGAGAACTGCCTTGATAATACCAGCAATTCCGGCGGCGGCTTCAAGGTGGCCGATCTATAGAGCGAACGGTTAGCATGCAGGCCATTGGCCTTGCGGATATATTTATGGAAAGACAGGATGGACTCACGTTTGTTTTTACTGATCCTACAATCAGTTTGTTGTCTGCGCTCTGGGATCCGGCAATGGTAGTTGCCAATGCTTCCATCTCTTCAAGATCACCAAGCTTAGTTCCCGTGCCCTAAAAAGAGAACATGACGGTTAGCTGACGGACAAACTGAGAAGGGAAAGCAAACAGGAAATATGTACATGAGCTTCGACGTATGTTGTAGTGTTGAACTCCAAGCCGGCCTTCTTGTAAACTTCATCGATAAGAGTGCCCTGTGCCTCAGCACTAGGCATTGTGAGCCCCTTGGTCCGTCCATCCTGGTTGGAGCCGGTTCCTCGTATGACCGCTCTGATTGGATCGCCAGCTGCTATGGCATCGCCCGTTCGCTTTAGGATGATGCACCCGAAGCCCTCGCCACGGCCATAGCCGTCCGCAGAGGCGTCAAAGCTCTTGCACTTCCCATCGGGCGCGAGAAAACCATGATTAGAGAGGAAAACGAACATCTCGGGGTATAGCAAGACACTGCTGGCTCCAACAATGGCAATGTCGGACTCTCCTGTCCGTAGACTCTGGCACGCGAGATTGAGTGCAACCAGGCTGGAGGAGCAGGCCGTGTTGACGGGAAAGGATGGACCGCGCAAGTCCCACAACCATGACAAGCGGTTAGCCACCGAGGCAGGGCAGGTACCTGTGAATGTGTACTGCGGCGAGTTGTCGAGGTCTCTGCAGATCATGTCGCGGTAGTCGGTTGAGCTGATGCCCATGAAGACCCCGGTCCGTGTGCCGGCGAGTTGGTGGAGCGGGAGACCGGCCCGCTCCAGGGCTTCGTATGCCACCTCCATCATGATGCGCTGCTGGGGGTCCATAGCATCGACGTCATGCTTGGGCAGCCCGAAGAAGCCTGCGTCGAACTTTGAGAGGTCTTCTTGCATGAAATGTGCCCCCGTGGCACTATTAGTGGCACGCCTCTTATTAGGCGACCAGAAGGCATCATTGTTGAATCGCTCCTTAGGTATCTCGCTCCATGCCGCTGGCAGGATCATCAAATATTAGTACCAAGCACAGTAGATGGACAGGATCATCGGTACCGACATTCACCAGCGCAAATTGACTGCCAAAAGTTCTCAAGTGTGTTGCAGTTGCCGGGAAGTCTGCAGGACAGGCCGGTCACGGCTATCGAATCGTACTCAGTCATCTTGTGGAATTTTGATGCCGATCTTGCACAATGAGTTCAAGACCGCCGCCAGATTTGGGACTCTAGAAATAGTAGTTGGTTCTAACCTCTCATCTAGGTCCTATATGCTCGCTTCGAATGCCTGCATCAATGTTATCAGCTCGACTATTTTTATCGTGGCAATTAGCACCTTATCTTGCATCGGGTATTATGCATATCCCCACCTAGCGATACCATCTTTTCTCTGTCACTTACATGGGGCTTCTCTCAAGCACTTGAGGTGAATGGAAAGACTACGATAAGGCCATGTGTCGTTACGGGCTTATCTGGGCCGCCTTGTTGACGATCCCCGAAGGAATTCCGCATCAAGCCGAGTCAGCCACGAGCGGCAAACGACTTCAGGGACCAATCAATGGACCTGGATAATATGTTGTGAGGCCTAGAGCATCAGATTCTTACCGAAGACGTTGGCCTGAATGCTGGATGGCTGTTATTGGTTGGAGAGCCCCGAACAGGTCAGCCGAGTGTTTGCCATTGGTGGAACGCTGTGGTAGTTGTCAACCCGGACCAGGTAGTGCGGGATACTATACAGCACAGCTGAAAACCCGGAAGCTTTCGGCCATTGTCCGGGTAAAACGATAAACCCTATCATGAGTGGCGAGGCTGGAGTGACATCTGTGCTCGGGGAACGAGGGACTTTTGGGATTGGTCCTGTCGTCAAGACTCAGCCGCAGCTGCGCATACGAAGTCCTGCATGTTCCCTGCTTACCCGAAGCGAATGAGAAGGTCGAGCCCGGAAGAAACGTGGAAGATGGTCTTTGAGGTTGAGAAACGGTTGATTGGTTTACCGGTATACAGGAGGATTCGTGGGAATTTAATGTTATATGCCCTGCGATGAATGGGATTCAAGCTCTAATGAAGCAATTTTCTTCCCAAGTTTCAGATACTATCTTTATGACTTGATAGCTGCCTTAACGTACTAGCTACCTACAGAACCATCGAGGATGGCAGACCGTCCTAATCTGAAGCTTGTCATCTTTGGTGATCAGACGTTCGACCTGACGCACAGATGGAAAGACTTATTTCACATTCGCAACAATCCCGCAGTGGAGGACTTCCTTGAAAAGTCGTACATTGCCGTCCGCAATGAGATTTACAAGCTGCCTGTCGACGTCAGGAACGACATCCCACGCTTCAACTGTCTCAACGACCTGATATTGTCAAACCGAGCTGGTCCCAAGCTTGTACCGGCCATTGACACGGCTGTCAGTTGCATCTACGAGCTTGCATATTTCATCAGGTAAGTAACATACTGCACCGCTTGTCATTGATACTGGAAAAGTAACTCACGGGTCCTAGCCGGGCAGACACTTGGTATCATGAAGACGGCGAGCTCATGGCCATGGGCTTGTGCCTCGGTGGTCTGGCATCCGCTGCCGTGTGCACCAGCAGGACCACCATCGAGCTTATTCCCAGGGCTGTGGATGCCGTCGTAGCAGCGTTCCGGACAGGCGCCCAAGGGTCCGAGATGGCCGCACGATTAGTCCCGCGAACAGCATCGGAGGAGTTGCAGGGAGACTGGTCCATAGTTGTCAGTGGAGCGGGGGCTTCCGATGCCCTGAGCAAGTACAACGAGCGAACCGTAAGCACCCAGTTTCTGTTTAGACCCAGGGAAGGCTTGATCTCGTTGCCCTTGCTAACTTTTTGTCTTTTATCTCACAACAGGCGCTTTCGGCGCTCACTAGACCCTATATCAGCGCTTCTTCGTTGAACAATATTACCGTGAGCGGATCACCAAGCACACTGGCACGTTTAGCTGCCTCAGAAGAGTTCAAGGGTCTGAAGTCCAGGAAACTGCCAGTACACGGTCCTCTCCATGCTTCGCACCTATACACCGAGGACAACGTCGACGACATAGTTGAGGGTCTAGGCCTCGATTGCGGTGCTGAGCGCCCCAAGCATATTGCATTCTTGTCAAGCACGGGTGCCATGATAACGGAGCCCAGCTTTGCGAGTCTCCTGAGATATGCTGTGGACGCCATCGTGGCCAAACCAATGCGCTTCGTTGAACTTCTCGGTCAATTACGCAATCATATCCAGGCCATAAATCCTAGATCACTAGACATGCTTCCCATCTGTACCACGGTCGACCGTCTTGTCTACAACACGTTCAAATCCACACCCTTGGCTTCGTTGATCCCTGCCCCGCCACCAGCAGCCCAACTGAAGCCGGAATCTCCCGAGACCAGCCCTCTCAACCCCAAGACTGCCAAGCTTGCCATCATTGGCATGGCTGGTCGGTTCCCAGGTGGCGCCAACGACACCAATGCTTTCTGGGATCTCCTGTACCAGGGATTAGACGTGCACAAGTCTGTGCCGCCTCGCCGTTGGAACGTCGATACCCATGTCGACTTGACCCTGAAGAAGAAGAACACCGGAGGTGTCCCCTGGGGCTGCTGGCTTGACGATGCCGGCTTATTTGATGCCCGATTTTTCAACATCTCCCCGCGTGAGGCACCTCAGATTGACCCAGCACAGCGTCTGGCCCTCATGACGGCTTATGAAGCCATTGAACAGGCTGGTCTGGTCGCAAATGCCACTCCGTCCACCCGGCCTGACCGAGTGGGAGTCTTCTTCGGCGTCACGGCCAATGACTGGGCCGAGTCAAACAGTGCCCAGGATATCGACACATACGCCATTCCAGGAGGAAACCGAGCGTTCGTTCCTGGCCGCATCAACTACTTCTACAAGTTCAGCGGTCCGAGCTACGCGGTTGATACAGCATGTTCATCCGCCCTGTCTGCAATCCACATCGCATGTAATTCAATCTGGCGAGGTGATATTGACACTGCCGTAGCTGGCGGAACCAATATCATCACTAACCCCGATCCACACGCGGGTCTTGACCGAGGGCATTTCCTCTCCCGCACGGGCAACTGCAAGACTTTCGATGATGGTGCCGATGGATACTGTCGCGGTGAGGGTGTAGGAACCATCATCATCAAGCGCCTCGATGATGCTATCGCCGACAACGATAACATACTAGCCGTGATCATCGACACCATGACCAACCATTCCTCAGAGTCCGAGTCTATTACTAGACCGCACAGTGGCGCTCAGAAGGCTATTTTCGGAAAGCTCATGAACCAGGGAGTTCTGGACCCCTATTCCGTCGGATACATCGAGATGCACGGGACCGGCACTCAAGTCGGCGATGCAACGGAAATGTCTAGCGTCCTCTCCAGTTTTGCACCACCACTATCCGTGGTCCCTCGTGGCAGGTCAGCCGATGAGCCCCTCTTCCTCGGTTCTGTCAAAGCCAATATTGGCCACGGCGAGGCGTCGTCTGGATCGTCTGCCCTTATCAAGGTGCTGTTGATGATGCAGAAGAACACCATTCTCCCCCATTGTGGAATCAAGACCAAGATCAACCGCAAGTTCCCAACTGATCTTGCGAAGCGCAATGTGCACATTCCACTGAAGCCTACTCCATGGCAGAGAAGTTCTGATCCCAACAAGCCCAGGCGAGCTCTGGTGAACAACTTTGGTGCCGCGGGTGGAAACACGGCGATTCTCCTGGAAGACGCTCCGATTCAACCTGAGACTACGGACGTAGACCCGCGGAGTGTTCACCTGGTTGCTGTTTCAGCCAAGAGCGGCACTGCTGTTCAGGGCAACCTCAAGTCCTTGCTCAAGTACTTGAGGGATAATCCAGATACCTCGCTAGGATCACTGTCGTATACTACAACTGCACGTCGCGTTCACTACCAGCATCGGGTCATGCTTTCGGGTTCGTGCGTGCCAGATGTCTGCGCTCAGATCGAAGCTGTCCTTGAAAGCAACACAGGCGTGACGCGGCCTAAGCACGCCCCCAAGTTTGTCTTCACCTTTACCGGGCAGGGTGCGCAGTATCCTGGCATGGGCAAAGAACTTCTGGCCAATTTTGAAGTTTTCCGCAAGACTGTTTATCAGCTAGACCAGATATGCCAAGGCTTAGGCTTCCCCTCGGTCCTGCCCGTTCTACAGGCGGACGAGGATCAAGACATCAACACTTTTGCGCCCGTGGCGGTGCAACTGGGAAGCGTCTGTCTGCAAATCGCACTTACGAAGCTGTGGGACTCATGGAATATCTTCCCAGTTGCTGTGGTCGGCCATAGCCTGGGCGAGTACGCTGCGCTCAACTACGCCAGTGTGTTATCGGACACTGATACCCTCTACCTGGTGGGCAAGCGAGCAGAATTTCTCCAGAACAAATGCACGCGCGACACTCATGCCATGCTGGTGGTCAGAGGCTCCGTGGAAGAAATCACGACGGCTCTGGGAGATGCCAGGGACACTATTGAGTTTGCGTGCATCAACTCTCCTGTTGAAACCGTTCTTGCGGGTTCCAACGACGCCATCGGAAAAGTGAAGGACATTCTCGCAGAGGCAAACCGGAAAACAACGTCCTTGAAAGTTCCATTTGCTTTCCACTCTGCTCAGATGGATCCCATGCTTCCAGACCTACAAATAGCCGCCCGGACGGTCACCTTCTCCAAGCCCAAGATACCTGTTCTGAGCCCTTTGGATGGCAGTATTGTTGAGGATGAAGGCATTTTTGGTCCCGATTACTTGATACGCCACACCAGGCAACCTGTGAACATGATCTCGGCACTTCTAGCAGGACGCAGCGCCGGTTTCATCTCCGACAACACCATTACAGTGGAGATCGGTCCTCACCCAGCCATGGGTGGCATGATCCGGGGCGTCCTCGGCTCACAAGTCCCAACGGTTGCGTCAGTGCACCGCGGCCGGTCGATCTGGTCAGTTCTCACCACAACATTGAAGCAATTGTACACGGCAGGTGCCGATCTCTGCTGGAAAGAGTACCATGCCGACTACAAGTCCTTGGTAAAAGTGCTGCCACTGCCGACATATAGCTGGGACCTGAAGGACTACTGGATGACTTACGTGCACGACTGGTCGCTTCGCAAGGGAGAACCTCCGCTGGTGATTGAGCGCATCATTCAAGGTGGGAGTCCAAGGCTTGATACTTCGACCATCCATAGAACCATCGAAGAGACTGAGACGGCCGCCGGCGTTCACTTGATCGTCGAATCCGATATCACTCGCCCTGACATGAGTCCGCTGGTACAGGGCCACGAGATCGATGGTATTCCACTCTGCACACCATCAGTCTGGGCCGATATTGCCTTGAGCCTCGGAACATACTTCCTGCAACGGTACCGCACTGGACATGCCAAGGATATTATCGATGTCACAGACATGACGATCTTGAAAGCTTTGATCCTGCGACATGGTTCGACCAAACAGCTCGTGCAAGTGCATTCAGATATGGACTGGTCATCAGACTCGGCCAAGATCAAGTTCATGTCTTTTGACGTAAGTTCTCTGCTGTATCATAGTCTTGGAATCTCCGCATGAAGAATTGCTAACGTGAAGCAACAGAATAAGCAGCAGTTGCAGGAGCATGCTAATTGCAAGGTTGTCTTCAAGGACAACTCTCTCCGGGAAACACTCCAGAAAGGTGTTCCTGCCATAAAAGAGAAGATCCGACGAATGAGGGAGGGTATCATTCCGGGAGAGGTCGCACGCTACAACGGTGCCATGTGCTACCGCGCTATTCGACCACTGGCGAAGTTCCATCCGGACTACCGAGTCGCCGGCGAGCTTCTTCTGAACAGCAAAACATTGGAAGCAGCTAGTCGTTCGAGCTTCGCCAATGTCAAAAGAGGCGGTGTCTTCCATACCCACCCAGGCGTTATTGATGGTCTCTCGCAGATTTGCGGGTTTGCCATGAACTGCAACGACTATGCCGACATTGACGGCGACGTCTTCATGAATCACGGCTGGGGTTCGCTTCAATTCTTTGAACCCATCGACCTTGATGCCGAATATACGACATATACACGCATGGAGCAGGGCAAAGTCGATCCGAGTCTCTGGTTTGGTGACATTGTGATTTTGAATAGCAAGGATCAGGTTGCTGCCTACTTCGGGCAAACCATAGTAAGCCTTTTGCCTATTTCACACATCTTTCTGCCTCTCTATTTTTCTTCTCCAGCCCCATTAAGTTTTTTTCTATCAATTCATCTAAACACTACCCCAGCTGACTGACACGCTCTTCTTCCAGATTCAGCAGGTCGCCCGACGTGTGTTAAAGGTCATTTTATCACTGGAAAGTGGAGCGAAGACTCAGGCTGCCCAAAAACAGGTCCACATCCGAGAGACCTCGGAGTCTACTATGGCTCCAACCGTGGCCAAGAGTGTGTCGAAAGCTTCTCAGCTCACTCGTGTTCCCGACCCAGCTCGAGTTGTCACGTCCCAGGCGTCACCTCTTGCCCCAGTCAAGGCTCGGGCTGTCAATGTAAATAAGGCCTTGGCAATTATTGCTGAAGAAAGTGGTGTTGCGCTAGAAGACTTGACCGACGGCACTGATCTTGCTGATTGTGGTGTCGATTCACTTCTTGGCTTGACCATCCAGGCTCGATTGAAAGAAGAGCTCGAGCAAGAAGTTGATTTCAACGCTCTTCTATTCGAATATCCCACAGTGGGCGAGCTGAAGAAGTTCTTTGGAGAAGAGAGCACTGCTGTTAATGTCTCGACCTCGGGAGGGACAACTCCAACTTCGGTCACTCCTCCAGAATCTGCAGCTGGAAGTATCGAAACTTCTGAATCGAGTCCTTCTTCAATTAATGGCGACATGACCAGTGGTGAACAAAAAGGTGTGCCGGGTAGCGAGGCTGGCTTTGACTTCGGCCGTGCCCTTCGCATCATTTCAGAGGAGAGCGGTGTTGCATCTGAGGAGTTCACGAGCGACACTGTCTTTGCAGATGCTGGAATCGACTCTCTGCTTTCCCTAGTGGTCGTTAGCCGCTTCAAGGACGAGCTGAATCTCAACATCACAAACGAATCCCTCTTCATGGAATTTCCCACAGTCGGCGACATGGAGAGGTTTCTATGTGGTGAGAAGACTGCAACGAAAGATGAAGTCACACAACCGCTAACGGTCACCGACAAGGACATGGAATCGAGAAGTGAGAGCATCTTACCACCACCCCTTCAACCGCAACCATTCCAGTATACGCCAGAAGAGAAAGAGGTCCTGGCCGCCCGAGAGAAGGCTGTTGATAAACTTGTTGCCAAGCACACTGCAGGATATTTGGGCCCTGATACGCCCCCCGAATCAGCACGCGCGCCGAAGGACGACGAGAAAGTAGTATTGATTACAGGGGCTTCGGGAAGTTTGGGCTCGCACTTGGTTTACCACATCTCACAATTATCTGAAGTGAAAGGGGTTGTTTGCCTTAATCGCAACCACAGAGAGGAACCCGTCAAGCGTCAGATGAAAGCCATGAGGGATAAGGGCATCCGCTTTCCCGAAGTACTCGAGCACAAGCTGACCGTCCTGCAAACTGACACATCCAAGCCCATGCTGGGTCTCGACATCGATATCTACGAACGACTGGTCGGTACCGTTACCCATCTCATCCATAGCGCCTGGCCTATGAGTGGCAAGCGTGCGTTTGAAGGGTTTGAGCCTCAATTCCATGTCATGGAGAACCTCATCAAGTTCTCCTGTGATATAGCTTCCCACCGTCCGCAGTCTTTCAAGTTCAGGTTTCAGCTTGTGTCTTCCATTGGTGTCGTCGGTCTCTATGGGAAGCACGAGATGAGCGATAAGGTACGAGTGCCGGAGGAACGTTTCGGCATCGAGTGTATCCTTAACAACGGCTACGGCGATGCCAAGTGGGGCTGCGAACGTATGCTCGACGAGACGCTGCACCGACACCCGGACCGATTCCATGCCATGGTCGTGCGGCTCGGTCAGATCGCCGGGTCCAAAACGAGCGGCTACTGGAACCCCATGGAACACTTTGGCTTTCTGGTTAAGTCGGCGCAGACGCTGAATGCACTCCCCGATGTGCAGGGAGAGGTATATTGGACGCCCGTGAACGACATGGCGGATACACTGGCCGACCTAGTGCTCGGCAATCATGACCCTTTCCACTTCTACCATCTCGAAAACCCGATTGGTCAGCCGTGGGATCGGATGAATGCATTACTGATGGAGACCGTCGGTATCCAGAATCTAGTTCCATTCGATGAGTGGCGCCAGCTCGTGGCCACGGCTCCACAGAAGGATAACCCGGTGCAAACGTTGATAGATTTCCTGGATGACAACTTCATCCGAATGTCTTACGGCAGGGTTGTGATGGACCCAAAGCACACCCTAGCGCACTCCAAGTCACTGAGAAGTGTTCAGCCAGTGAGTGAGAATGTAGTAAGGAAGTACGTGCACATCTGGAAGGAGATTGGATTTTTGAAGAAGAAGGGGAAACCTTACACTTGGGTGCCTTGACCGCGTCTTAGGCTTTGTATTGAAGACTGTTGAACAACAAGTCAGGAATGTTGAAGGATGAAAACAGGCGTTTGGTCTGAAACAACAAGCAGTTTAAGGCATTCACATTATATTTCGCCTTAGATCGCGACATTCAATGATATTGTGCTTGTAAAATGGTAGACTATTCACAGTTCTTTCTATCTAGGATGCCCAGGTTGAATCCCTTGCGGCCACAATACTACGATAGCGTTTTCATCGTCCTCCTGTACAGGAAGTGGCGTGTCTATATTGAGGCTCGCCAGTAAGATGCTGACCTGATGCGAAATTGTTAGCTGAGATATTAGGACTTCGGATGCATCTTGCCCTACCTTTGCAATCGCATTGGGATTATTTCTAGACCACATCAGTGCCTGCGCTAGGTGGACTGTTGATAATGATAATAAAAGCATCGTTTTTGCCCACGTTAACCATGATATCTGTTGAACCGTAACCATTCTTGTTAGTATTCGTAGTCCTCTGGCTCCTTGATTCTAGGTCTTTTGAAGGGGTTTACTTCAATTATATTTATTTAGGGACATTATTATAATATAATCCTTATATTCCCTTCTTAAGACCTTGTCTAGCTATTTAAGTTGCAGAATATCATAGTGTACTTCCCTTATATAGAATGTCCTCGGTTTAAAAGTAGCTGCTAGTACTACTTCGCGACTAGTCATTCAAGTAATCTTACATGTTCATATCAAAAAGTAGATCAGAAATAGCTCAGCCAATTTAATCATATGCCTATGGCCCCTCTTCTTGTATGGCCCTCTTACTTTGCAAACCTTCTCCATGAATTCCACGCTTCTAATATATGTGCTTCGGTCCGACACGAAATATACCTCTTCTTCACCGGCACTTATATACTGACTCTTTTGTCCATCGGCTCATCGGTATAAATAGAGCTGGGTCTTAATGACGTTCGGGTACCTTTTCTGCTGGAGCCATTCTACCAGGGCAGGAATTTGGAAAGTGCTCAGCTTCTATGAGAGCGGCATTATACCGTGGATGATCGTGTCCGTTCTTCAGATTCCAAAAGATAGGCCCCATACCTGGCCGCAGAAATTGTAGGATATGCTGAAATAGGTCCGCGTCTGCGTCAATGAAGGGACTGCCGTCTTCTTGGCCGTCTGCTTCCCAATTGACGTTCTCAAAATATTTGGCTTGCTTGAGAGTTGTTCGGTAAGTCCTAAATTGGGTGCCGCCAACACCTAAGGTGACTGCGTCCATCATTGAATTTTTTTTTCTTTTGTAGTGATAAGAGAACCTGGCCGTGCGGGCTTTCGAGCAAATCCTCATAGATTTTATATCCTGCAGTCAGAGATGCACTCAATACTTCAACAATGTCCGTTTTTGGAATGCATTGCCTGCATCATCCCCTGCACCTGCAAGTATGTCAATGGACTACTTGACTATCGCCACATAGTGTCTGAGTTAGGCTTTCAGGCATCAACGATCTTCTGTAAGACGAACCTTGCGCCCGCTAGCATCGCCATAAACTCATTCCATGCACCGTCCGGTTCTTGTGCATATAAGCTCTCATTTTCCGGCCTGGGTTTATAACACCTTGGATTCCTGCTTGACTCCTTTTGTAAGCATTGGGCACCAATGACGCGACGTGGCCACCAGTTAAGGCTTGCTATGCGCTTTTCTATGGTATACTCTTTGACATTATATGACAATCATTCCATGTCCCAAAGATAGAAATCCCAATTGCCGCGTGGATGTACTAAGTGCTGCTACGAAATACAGACCCTACGGCAGATGAGGGTATTTCCGCACCGACATTTCGATTTGAAGCTTTGTACAAGGCTGGTCTGGCTGCATGTGGGACAGCTTAGCCGTTTCAAAGAGGAAGCAAAAATGCAAGAAGACATTCGGCTCAGACAAGGTTCTCGACCGAGGCATTGTTTAATTGTACAATGCTGTGTATTATTTCAACAAGTGAAGGGTTCTACCAAAGGTTCTCATGATCAGTAGCATCATTCAGTCGCGTGACGTCTCTGAGCTGGCTTAACTGGCCTCTGGATATTCCTTTATGCCTCAAACGAGGGCCCGAATGGTAGCATTCTAGTTACGCGTACATGGTTCAATCAAGTGGTACTTCGGTTGCGCCTGTCGCATAACGTGTCCTTCTGTGATCCGTCAAATTATATGCGGTGTAGCCCAGCTCTGGGTCAATAGGCTTACGTGCTCCGATGGTATTGGTCAAAAACCGCAATCCTACCGCACTTTGTTCTTTTCTGTTTGCTCTTTCTCTTTCACGTACAGGTAAAAGAAACGTAACAGGCGGGCGAATGTAGTTGAAGGCGGGGTCGGGATTTTGCAAGCAAAACTCATTTATGGGAATGGCATACACCATGGTCAGTTTGTTAGAGATAAGAATCAGAGATTTGTTTGTATTTATTCGGTGTGGATTTCTATCGCTGATGGCATGTTGCAAATCCGAGGTCAAAACATAATGCTGGTAGGTACCCTAATAGCGAATACAGTACGCGATAATTAAACAGTTGGTGGCCATAATGTAGGATTCAGTCAATTACTGGCATGCTGTGATTCATTATCTTCTCCCTCTTTGCAATGGTCCAAGCACATGGTCCAGGTCCGATACCGCTTCTTTGCCGGGCGTAGTTGCATGGTCAGGCTACGGCACCGGCAAGTGCGCTCGTAGGACGACTGGCTGGAATCCAATCAAAAACATGGGGCAGGACTTTCAAGATTGTGGTAGTCTGCGGCATCTTGTAGTTAGGCCGATACAAAATCAGCAAGAATCGATTGAGGACATTAGGCACCCACGCATATGGGAGTACTGGGGAGGACATTCGCCCAACTTGACTTCGCACCCTCAATTGAACAATGCGACTACCTTTCCATCTATTATCATATGAAAACACAACCGTGGAAATGCAAGGAATTCCGAAGGGCTTGTAAGTATAACTTTACGCTTTTCCGTAACACCTATCCTTGCATCTTCGTTCTAATCAGAAAGCAGGGTCGCATCGTCAGACCTATTCCGGTTTGTCGTTTCTGACAATAAATGCTTCACCATACACTCTACTCTAGTTGCCCACCAATCAGCTCCATTGGATAGATTGGTCAACGGAGAATTCAATGAAAATGTAAAGAGAGAGGTGCACTGGGAAGATGTCGATGGGATCACCTTTACTAGCTTCTGGGAATACGCGTATACTGGAAACTATGATATTCCAGAGCCGGAGCCGCCCGTCGTCCCAGAGCACCCGATCCCGACTTCGCCTCTGGAGGCTGAGGAAGCTGCCGTTGCTGAGCCGGAGCTCATATCCGAACAAGTGGCTGACATTCAGCCTCCGGTTGAATCAGAATCTTGGGGAGCAGATTGGGGGTCCCCATCCAAGAAGAAGAAGGCAAGAAAAAGCTACAACGAAATGCTCCAAGACTTTGAAAAGTCCTGGAGCGACCTCCCGGTGCCAGTCAATCATCACTCTTACGATTCGGAATCAATGCCGAAATCATTTGGAGAGTTCGTCGTCCACCATGCGAAGGTTTACATTTTGGCGGATCGTTATGGAGTCATTCAACTAATGAATATCTCATTTGAGAAGTTGCGTCAAGCGCTTGTGGGTTGTGGTGTGTCTCAGATGAAGCTTAGGGGTGTTGTGACCTTACTACGTTTCTGTTTCATAGACACTGAGGAGGTGCCTCAGAGGCTGCAGCAGATGGTCGCGCATTACGCTGCTTGCAAGGTCGAGAAGCTGTGGAAAAATGAGGATTTTCAGGATTTGCTCGAGGCTTCTGGAAGCTTCTCGAGATTACTTGTAGGGAAGGTAACTCTGCGCCTTTAGTGAGCCCAGGCAACAGCAGCTTCATCCATTAGATAACGTGTTCAGGTTTGGGAGGTACTTGAGTGCGCTATATTCGACATGCCAACCGACACGGAGTATAGCAGACCTTCTTGTCTGAATCAGAACCCCTTACCACCGGTATTGAGGCTGCCATTCGGGTGCCTGATGCTTACAGGAAGTCATTGCGCCCTTTTATTTACAATTCCTTGACGCGGAATGGAATTACGGGGCTCAAGGGAACATTGACGACTTTGATTTCATCAATGATTAGTATTGACGAGGAGAGATTTACAGACAACAATCGAACTGGCTCTTTTCGATCGGCGCACTGAAAGGCTTGCGCAGCATGGAAAGAAAAAGCTCGAGCAGAGAATATGGTGGATTGTCCACTTAAAATCGCTATCAACACTTCAATGCTTTATGGTGAGGTTTTGAAGGCTTTCTTGAGACTAAGACCAAGTTCGTCAAGTAATCTAACAATAACTATAATTTTGCTAGCCGCAAAACCTGGCCGTGACGAGACATCATTTATCCTTGTGAAGGAAACATCCTTATGTAGTATTCTACAAATATATATAAATATATATTTAATATTTAGGTTGTACTGAATATATATATATTA